>JAKSZT010000380.1:3605599-3874372 GCA_026826555.1 Tolypeutes matacus | reverse complement strand
TTCAGTATGTTCTCCCAGTGTCTTCTTTATATCCTTAATCTCTTCCTTCAGTTCTCTAAGTTGGTCCATGATATTTGTTTGGATAGCTTTGATTAGTTGTTCGATGTACTGCATTGCTTCCTGGTTTTTATTTTGTGCACTGGGCTGGTCCATGTTTTCCAGTTTCTCAGAGTCATTTGTATTTTTCTGTTGCCCTCTGGTCATCATATTATCTTGATGGGTTTGTTCAGTTGATTAGCTTTTCTCTATGCTCTAGAATTTTATTTAGCTGTTGGTTCTGCGTGTGAGTTAATTTTTCTCCTTGGCAGTTTTTCTTCTTATTTTATTTCCTTGCTTCTTTCTATGTTCCCTTAAGGCAAAAGGTTAGGGCCAGAGGAATCAAAAGATGTAAGGAAGGCAGAAGGATAATAGAAATATTGATAAAAGTTAGAAGAGGGGCAAAATGAGACTTAATGAGATGAATATTTAACCTGTGTAGGCAGTGTAGAGTACTAGGAAAAAATATGGAGTTCCTACAATGGACTGGGAAAACAAATGGAGGAATATATATATATAGTGATTTAGAAGGCTAGAATTATGAGGAGGGAGGGAAATAGTAGAGAAAGGTCTGAAAGGAAAAAGTTAATACTAATAAAAAAAAAAAAAAGAAAAAAGAAGAAGAAGAAAACAAAATAGTTGGGATAGAAATTGACACCCTTAAGTTGTGGGCCTGTGAAAAAATGTTGTCTCTAAGAGCCACAACAGAAAACAGAAGGCAGAAAGATGCAGGAAGGATAAGCGATAGTTTTTAGTACAGAATCAATATATACAGCGAGTGGGAAATTACTGAATAAGAAGCCCAGCAAATAAGCGACCAGCTGGCAGCACCTATTTTAAAAAAAAAAAAAAAATAGAAGGAAAAAGGAAGGGTGGAGGAAAACGGGAATAATAGCAATAGACCAGAAAGTAACAGAGAGAAACCAAAGATCCACACAGGCAAGCAGTCAAACAGAGCTAAGGGGGGTCAATGATTCCCCTAGGGTCCACGTGGATCCTTCCTGCCTACTTGTGTTTATCAATGAATTTCCCCACAGGGTTCTATATGCAGGTCCTGAAGCAGCTTTTAGCTATTAAACTAAATTAAAAAGAATTTATTTTTCATTTTTGAGGTGACCTCACTTTTTTTTTTTTTTAGCCAAATGCAGGACCCAAAATAATTCCTCCTCTAGACCAACCCCCTTACGGAAGGGACCCTAGCTGGACCCGTGGAAATTAATCAAGCACGTCCCACTTTCCGGACTCCCCAGGTTAGCTGAAACTCTGATGTTAGTCAGTGAGGAGTGCTAAAGACGGCGGATTCCGCCCCTTCTGGCGCAGAGCTCCAGCGTCACCGGGCTGCTCAGTAAATCAGTTTGAGTGCAGATTCGCGTCTGCTCTCAGCCTAATGGTGCTTCAGGTCAGCTTATCTGCTCCCCAAAGCTATGGGGCGGTGCAGGCAGCCAGATCAATGTCTAAAAATATAAAATACCCTTCCCTGTCTTCCAACGGAACCCTCCCTTTTTTGGGAAGTGTCCCTTCCTCCTGGCTCCGCAGCGGCCCGGGTCTTATCCCTGGGTGGCTAGGGAAATCAGCTGCGTTGCCCGACCAAAATCCCCCCTCCGGTTCACTGGGTGCTGATTAGCTGGTTTGCTCTGTTCACACAAGGTCCAAGGGGCTCCAGGCAGCCAGATCCCCAGAAAATAAAACTCTTTCGCCCCGCCCGCGGCTCCACATGGCCGTTTTATTTTTTTTTTCCCTAACCGCGGGGCTCAGCCGCCTGTGCCAACCTCCACCGGCAGCCTCAAAACTCACGAACCTCCACCGTTCGGTCCACGCCGCCGATCCGCGCAGATAGATGTCCCAAGCCTCTCACTCCACGCGTGCACAGCACAGACCCCCGGGCAGGACCCCGTCCCCAATCCGCCTTGCTCTGGGAGCTTGCAGTGTGCGCCCTCCTACACTAACGCCATCTTGGCCGCCTCTCAATTATTTAGTTTTGACTGACTCTGACAAACACATTTTTTTAAAAAGATTTATTTATTTATTTCTCCCTCCCCCCTCATTGTTTCTGCACTAGCTGTCTGCTCTCTCTGTATTCTTCTGTGTCTACTTGTCTTTCTCTTTAGGTGACATCGGGAACCGATCCTGGGACTTTCCCGAGTGGGAGATTGGCACTCAGTCTCTTGTGCCACCCCAGCTCCCTGGTCTGCTGGGTCTCTTATTGTTTTTCCTCTGTGTCTTTTTATTTTATTTTTCATCATATTGCTGCACCAGCTCTCTGCGCAGGCCAGCACTCCATATGGGACAGCACTCCTGCACAGGCCAGCACTCCATGCGGGCCAGCGCGCCACGTGGGCCAGCTTGCATATACATTTTAAGCATCAATTAGGAGTCAGGCACTATGTTAAATGCTATCTGCCTCAGTCCTGCTAGTGTGCCAGACTCAAATAGGATAGTTGAGACATCCATGCATCCATCCAGTTATTCAGGGTTAGAGGGAATGTCTTACCATGAATGCATTGCCAGTAAAAAGGTAGAATTATGGCCAAAGGGGAGCCAAGTTCGCACCAGGAAGAGTGAAGAAGTGTGTTGAATCAAAGGGCCAAAGTTGATATGTAACTAGAGCCTAAAGAATGGGAACAATGAGGTTGAGAGATTCAGGAGTTCATTTGGAATTCAGGGTATGCACCAAGGTACACTTTTTATGTGATATCTTGTCATACTTTGGAATGGGTGTGGTTATTCCTTCTCAACCAAAGATGAGTAAGATATTTTCCAGTGAAGTTAACAGACCAGGTGAGGTTAGCTAAATGCTATATAAGTATAAATAGATACATGAGAAGAGAGAAACCTTTGTCTCCTGGATGGTCCTTGTGGCTTGATGGCCCTAGGTATTCCCTCCTCCCTTTTCTGGTGGCTTAGTCTTGATCTAAGCTAATAAATAGAGCAGACATTACTGAAGGTTTGGGAAGGTAGATGGATTTTCATTGTAAAACTATTTAACAACCTGAAATCTAATTTTGGGCATCCTACTCTTTTTACAAAAAATCCTTGAGCCCTTATTTCAACTCCTATCCTTTCCTCCTCTCCTTTTTTCCTCCCCTCTCTCAGAAACAAAAATGGAATTCTTCCATTTCTCTTGCAGAACAATTCCACTATCTTGGTCCCTACCCACAAATATAGCTCTGAGCTTCTCTCTGTATGTTCAAAGACTCACTGAAACGTTGATATTATTTCAGTGTATGTGTGTGTGTGTGTGTGTGTGTGGCAGGGGATGGTAGGGGTTATTATGGATAGGTTGGGATTATTTTGCCTGTTATAATTAGGTGGTAAGGATCATGTGTGTAGAACCTTAGTCACAGTTCTTAGATACATAATCAAGCAAAGCTAGTAACTCTATCACTTAAATCCATGTAGCTATTCTTTTGGGTTCTCAAGTAATCTTAAAAGTAAGACAATACCAAGGTGAGGTACATCATGCTATGAACAATTATAGGGGCTGGGGGATTGGCTGAGTTAGGGAGGTCGTGGAAGGGTTCCTTGAGGAGTAATGCTTAAAGGAAGAAACATTTAAGGGGTGATCTAAAGAATGAATAGGAGTTAACTAGGCAAAGAGAAAAATGAATGGTATTATGTGCCTGGCAGGAAAAGAAGCACATGCAACAACCCTGAGTTGAAAAAAAAAAAGGCCAGATTGGTTAGAGAAAGGTGTAGTTAGAGAAATAAGTATGAATCATATTATATGGGGACTTATGAGTATGCTGAAGGGTTTAGAATGTCTTCTAAGTGAAATGGGGTAAGATATTGAATGTTTTTAAGATTGGGAGGTAAATAATTTGACTTACTATATAAAAATGTGTTCTGTTTACTCTGTGGAAATGGATTGGCAAGGAAGGAGAGAAATAAGTGAGAGGACTGCTGCAGTAGTGTAGAGACTCAAAGAATGATGTGGTATCTGCAGTGGTGGCAGTGGAATGTATTGTTGGCAGTAGAACTCATAGGACTCGACAACATATCAGATGAGGGTATGGTGATGTGACATAGGGATGTGTATATAACTGGGTGGATGGTGTTGCCATTTACTGAGATGGTAAGATGGGGGAATAACTGACTCTGGAAAGAAAACCATGACTTTATGTGTCATATTATGTTTATAAGGCTTGAATCTAAGTGGAAGTGTCAAAGATTCCATTGCTTATGAGTCAAGGGATAAAGGTCTGTGCTAGAAATATTAATTTTGAGGATCATTATCATGTAAATGGGATTTAAGACTGTGAGGAATGGGTGGGAATGGATTCTCTTAAAGAGAATGTAGAAAGAGAAGAGACAGAGGTCTAGGAGAGAGCTCTGAGGAATTCCAACATTTAGAGATGTGAGAAAGGAGGAATAGTCTCAGAGGTAGGAGGAAAGGTATCACATGAATCAAGAAAAGAGTTTTAAATAGGGAGTGATCCTGGGAGGTCAGGAAGTCAAGTAACAGGACAGAAAAGTGCCATTGGATTTGGCAATATAGAGGTTTTTGGTGACCTTGAGAAAAACAGTTTAGTGGAGGGGTAGGGACAGAAAACAGATTGCAATAGTTTGAAGAGTGCATGGGGTGGGGGGGTGTGTGAGAAATTGGAAACAATAATATGAGCAACAATGCTAAGATAATTTTTACTGTGAAGGAAAACAGAAAAATGAAGGAAAATGTGGGATCAGGGAAGATGATGGTATTTTTTCCCCTTTAACGTGGGCAATAGAACATGTTTCTATGTTGATGAGACCTGTTTAAGAGAGGAATAAATAGATGATACAAGAGAAGGAGGATATAGCCAGAGGGAGAAATCCTTTAGGGTTAGAAGAGATAGAATCCAGAGGGATTGGCCTTCATCATAAGGAGGGCCAGTTCCTCCAGAGTAACAGAAGGTAGGACTCAATCATTTCTATATGTAAGAAATTTTTTTTCTACATAAGAAATTTTAAAGGCCATATTTAGAAGAAGCCTCTACCCAGTATGTAAGGTGTAATTAGAACATCTCTGTTTGTGTATATGGTGTAAGTGTGTGCACAAAGATTCTAGTTTGCCACAAATGAGTCAAGAAACTTTGACACCATAATAAGTAACACATGCAAGAAATGAGCGTGTGACTGGGATGTAGTGGTGGCAGGTGGTGGGGTCCACTTCCTCATATATCCAAACACTAAAGCAGGGATCCAGAGACCAGAGGAACTCATTTAGGGGAAGGAAAAAATCCTGGTGAGCATTTTTTCTTTTATGTGCCAGAAAAATGTATATGTATATCAAATATACAATGAAATATAACTAGAAATACATAAACATCCCCAGCAACTTGAAATAACAATAACAAAAATGTCGGCATGCTAAATCACCAGCTCTGTAGTCTTTTCCAATCCCCCTGGTAACACACAGAGGTAATTTTACATAGTTGTGATCATTGTATACGCATCATTTTGAATTCTGCATTTTTTTACTCATTGTTTCATATGCCCTTTACTTATTTCTACATAGTTCTCATATATGTCATTCTTAACAGCTATAAAATATTTCATTGCATTAATGCACCAAAATCCGCCTAAGCATTCCCTCCCTGTTGGGCATTTAGGCTGTTTCCACTTTTTGCCAGTAATACATAGTGCAGCTATAAACATCTTTATACAAACAGGTTTTTTATTTCTCTTGAATTATATCCTTGGGCTATATTCCAGATGAGGGGCTGCTGGGTCAAAGTATATGATAATTTACTTTTTTATCATATATGTATATTTGATGCCAAATGTAGTTGCAGTACAATTTTATCAGGTTGTAGGGCAGCAATATATTTGTATGTTTTTTTCCCCAAAACTCCACAGCAATGAGTATTGTAATTTTTATTAATTTACTTTGTTTTAATTAATGAAAGATTAGGCCCCATGGTTGTTTAAATTTGAATTCTGTTAATTACAAGAAGAGCTGAACATTTTCCAAACCCATCGGTTGTCTGTTTCCTTGATGTCTCAGGCTTGGTTAAGGACACTGTATTAGTCATCCAAAAAGGTGCTGATGCAAAATACCAGAAATTGATTGGTCTTTATAAAGGGTATTTATTTGGGGTAGAAGTCCACAGGCCATACCAGGCCATAACGTATAAGTTTCTTCCCTCACCAAAGTCCATTGCCACGTGTTGGAGCAAGACAGCTGCCGACATTTGCCAGGGTTCAGGCTTCTTGGGTTCCTCTCTTCCCGGGGCTGCATTTCTCTCTGGGCTCAGCTCCTCTGTTTCCTCCACAAGGTCAGCTGTAGACTATGAGGCTCTCTAGGCTTTGCTTCGCTCCACAAGGCCAGCTGTGAACTTTCAGGTGAATGGCTCTTCTCTATCCCGGGGCCTTCTCTCCTTCCTCTCCAGAACTCCAACATCACAACTGTTTCAACACTGTTCTTTGC
Source organism: Tolypeutes matacus (assembly GCA_026826555.1). Classification (NCBI taxonomy): domain Eukaryota; kingdom Metazoa; phylum Chordata; class Mammalia; order Cingulata; family Chlamyphoridae; genus Tolypeutes; species Tolypeutes matacus. The sequence goes on along the minus strand of JAKSZT010000380.1, from coordinate 3,867,930 downwards.
CATGTCTTTTTTTTTTTTTTTTTTTCACTGGGAGGTCCCGGGGATCGAACCCAGGTCGTTCCATATGGGAGACGGATGCCCAACCATTTGAGCCACATCCGTCCCCCTCTTTGCCATGCCTTTTATATTTCATTCCCCACCCACCAAGGGATGGGGCTCAATGCCCTACTGACATGGCCCAATCAAAGCCCCAATTATAACTTCATCATGCCAGATGAACAGATCAGTTTACAAGCATAATCCAGTATCTATTTTTGGAATTCATAATTACATCAAACTGCCCAACGGCTATAGACACAATAACCATTTTGTCTGAGGCTCAGACCAGGAGGCCATTTTAGAGTCATTCCTCTCCTTTGTTCACATACCTAGTTAAGTATTCCTATACCTAACTTCTAAGTATCAATTCATATCCTAAATTCCTTTCACTTTTATTTTAAACCTTATCATTTTCCCTTCTAGCTGAATTCTCTATATCTAATCTCAGGCTCCAATAATTTTTCCACGTATATTTTTCTGAATAGTGTTGTTATTATTATTTTTTTAATGCAACATCTTGTCAAGTCACTCATGCTTGAAATCCAAATGCTTTCACATGCCTTTAGAGTCTGGCCTTTATCGCCTAGTGTCTGCCTAACTTTACAGCTTACTAGCAGCTGTTCCCCCTTGTTGACCCACCCTCCAGCTACATCACAAATGTCCTTGTAAATTTCAGAAGGCACCATGCCTTATTTTATTATTATTATTTTTTTAACCGTTGTACCTTTTTATTTTGTGCCATTTTTATTTGAATTATCACTCCCTCCCCTTGCTTCTCCTCCTTCACTATATCTTCACCGACATTTTCAGGCAGGATTTCTTGTGGCTTTCTCTGTTCTCAAAAGGCACTTTGTTTTTCTGCTTTAGCACTTCATTTTCTGCTTTAGCACTTTAGAAGTGATGATAACTTCTTTGTTTACATATCTGCCTCCTCATATAGACTGTGAACTAGAACCAGAACCCAATATTTAATTTATTCATTCTGTATCCTCAGAAGCTATTAATAGAATATGCCAGGAATATTGTAGGTCTCTTGTTGAATGAATAATGTCAGTCTTATTCAACAGCTGGCAATGAATTCATCTGACATGGAAACAGTTTGCATAATTGTGATTGAGATGCATTGAAAATCATTATATAAATCATAATTTATATAATTTATAATGATTAGTTTTAGTTGTATAGAGCCAAACCAATTTTTAAGATTTTTTTTTTCTTTTACTTAGTCAGTTACAGGACTGTCTTCCCAGCTAGAATATGAACTCCACTAGGATAGAGATATTATCTTCATGATTTTTTACCCTCAGAGACTAGTGTATTGCCTGGAATATGGAAGGTACTTAATAAAATGCTTGTTTTATTGTTTCATATCCTCATTCGGGAACTGGCTATTCCTATCCATTGATTTTTATCTAAAAGCATGAAGAATTGCTCTTTAGAGTTATATCCATTTTCTCTCTTTTTCTTCTGTAAAGGTTTATGCATCACCTATGTAATGACAATTTCATTCCAATACACTGCTTTTCTTTTTACCTCAATGTTTTTATTGTTTCAGAGGTTTGTTTTCATTATAATCATTTTTGTCTACTTTCTTATTGATAGTCTTTTTCTTCCCTTACACAGTTGAGATAAAGTTACTATTTCATTTCATCTAGCCTTTTTATATGTTTTAATTTTCAGTGCTAGGCTCTTTTAACTTATTTGGAATTTATTGCTGCATCTGCTATAGATTAAGTACCTAATCTATCTTTTGTTGGAAGCTTCTCTTACCATGGTAAAAGCAGAGCTTGTGCATAAGCTTCAGGAAAAACAAATATTCATTAAAAGAATATTTACTAAGGCTCCTTTTGAAGGCCTTTAAATCATATAAGATGAGTGCTAAATTCTCCTTTAGTAAATATTTATTAAACACCTGATTGTGTTTGATCCTTTGCTTAAGTGCCAAGTATACATTGGTGAATAAAGCCAAATTGATTCTTATCCTCATGGATCTAAGCAAGGGAAACCCACAGTAAATAAGAAAAAATATAAATAAATTATTACAAATTATATGTAATTCTATGAAGGAAATTATCAGGGTGTCCATGGTTGGGGGATCTCTTTAGGCAAGGTGATGTGAGAAGATTTCTCTTAAGGATCAACTTATTTAAGCTAAGACCAAAAGAATGAAGAGTCCAATCGTTTTGTGTGGAGGAAGGAGAGTTCAAGGTAAAGGCAACAGTGATTGTCAATGCCCTGAGTCAGAATAAGGTGAAAGCATTTTTGATACATATTAATAAAGCATACAATTTATCCAAAGTATACAATCAATGGTATTTGGTATAATCACATAGTTGTGCATTCATCATTGCAATAATTATTAAAGCATTTTCATTATTTCAATAATAATAATAATAATAAACAAAAAACAGGTAAACAAGGAAATTCCTCCCCTCTCAATTTCTCTATTTCCCCTGCTGTACATAGCTGCTATTTCTAGCTATTCTTGAACAATTATTTGTTTATTAAGCGGTTTTATTGAGATATACTCACATACCATATGCTCTTTCCAAAGTGTATAATCAATGGCTTTTTTTCAGCTGTTAAAAAAACCTTTATTGTAAAATTGTAAAATAAATAGAAAAATAGAAAGAAATTACAAATTTTAAAAGAGAGTACAAGGCCAGGTTAGATTTAATGTAACCAATTATAAGAAATAGATAGTATAGCAACAAACATTTATAAATGTAAATAATAATACTAATATAATAGAAATTAATTATAACAATTCTAATTTTTATATCACAGCTCTAACTATTGGACATAATATTATCTAAGAATGAAATAAATTATTGGTTTAGTTATTTAATTTCTATTTAAGCCATAATTCTTTCTAGATAATCAAATTCCTATTTGGGAATGCTTCACATCTTGTTGGAATGAATTACAGCAGATAACAATATGCCAACTCATAATTTTATGAGGCAAAAAAACCTCAAAATCTTGTTCAACAGTAATCGTGCTAAATCATTATTAATCCAGATGGATTATTTTAATTAACAAGTATGAATAAGAAAGGGTTAAAGAAAAATGAAGTATCCAAAAATATATCTCTTCTCCAGTCCTCCTCAATTAAAAGCAAGTGTTTATTTTGTTTGAAGAAACTTACAGAATACTGATCACAGGAACAATTTGCTAGTTTCACTGAGTAATTGTTGTTCATATACTATAATATTGTTATTTTACATTTATCTGGTCTACTCCAGCTCTTTTTTGGTTACTATTTTCACAGAATACCTTTTTCCAACCTTTCACTTTTAACTTGGTTGTAACCTTATGTGAGCCTCTTGTAGACAACATATAGATGGCTCATATTTTTTTAATCCATTCTATCAGTCTGTGTCTTTTGATTGGGGAGTTCAGTCCATTAATATTCAGTGTTATTATTGTTAAGTCATTACTTACTTTATTCATTTTGACTTTTGGTTTTCTGTTGTCATACCGTTTTATTGTCTATCTTCTTATCCTTTAGTTTACTGTACCTAATAATCTTCATTTCTAAACTCTTTTCCAAATCTCTTACCCTTGTTTTTTCCTTTCAGGCTGCAGCACCCCCTTTAGTATCTCTTGTAAATCTGGTCTTTTGGTAACATATTCTATCAGTTTTTGTTTGTCTGTGAAGACTTTGAACTCACCCTCATTGTTGAAGGACAGCTTTGCCGGATACAGAATTCTTGGCTGGCAGTTTTTCTTTTTCAGTACCTTAAATACATAATACCACTTTCTTCTCCCCTCCATGGTTTCTGATGAGGTCTACACTTAATTTTATCAAGTTTCCCATGTATGTGATGCTTTGCTTTTCACTTGCTGCTTTCAGAATCCTCTCTTTATCTCTGATATTTGTCATTCTGAATAGTAGGTATCTCCGGTAGGACTATTCAGAAACTTACTTTTGAGCCTGGACTTTGATATCAAATCAAACTATTGATTAAGTATGATGATGAAATACAGGCCGTAGTAGACAGAGCCTAAATTGCCCTCAAATGATTCCTGCCTTCTCTTGTTCACACTTTGCATAATCCCCTCCCTTTGAGTGTGGGTAGGACCTGTGACTTGCTTCTAATCCATAAAATATGGAAAAAGTAGTAAGACATCATCCCATTATTACATTAGGGGACTCCATCTGTCTTGCTAGCAGACTATCTCTCTGACTTTCTATTGCTGCTTTGAAGAACTAAGCTACCATGAAGTAAGTGGTCATGTTGGAGAAGGCCACTGTGACAAGAAACTCTGGGCCTCTTCAAAGACTCTGAAACCCTCAATCTGGTAGCATAAAGGAAATGAATTCTTACAACAACCTGAGGGAGCTTCAAAGCAGATCTATCCCCATTTGATCCTCTACTGAGACGATAGCCCTGGCCAATATCAGGATTGTAGCCTAAAGTAGAGAACTCAGCTAAGTAGCACCCAAACTTTTGACCTAAAGAAACTGTGAGATTATAAATGTGTACTGTTTTAAGCCACAAAGTTTGTGGTAATTTTTTTATACAGAAATAGATAACTAATACGTGGACATTTCTATATATCCAAATCTCAATATTCACTTACCATCCACCATTTCTTTGTTTTTAAGATTTTATTTTATTATGTCTCCCCCCACCCCCTCATTGTTTGTGCTCACTGTCTGCTTATCTTCTTTTCAGGAGGCACTGGGAACCGAACCCAGGACCTCCCATATGGTAGGCGGGGGCCCAATTGCTTGAGTCACATCCGATTCCCACCATCCCCCATTTCTAAGAAAGTTAATTTGGGTGTACTATAGAAAAATGAGGGTGAAAACCAAGAGGGAAGAAGACACGAGATTTAAAAAAAAAAAAAAAAAAAAAATGGTAGCATTAACCCTGTAGTCAAAGGAAAAAAAAAACTCAGATAACATCTGTATAGCAGACCTAAAAAGCATTTGGTCCAGTTTGAAGTAAGATGTCAATAAACTTTAAGAAGAATGAATTGGATTCTAAGAATTAGAATGTATAAGGAAAGGATGCTATTCGTGATATGGTAAAGACAGCATGTTCTTTCCAGAAGGAAATAGGTGGCATGATCTTGAGCAACTGATAATGTGTTAGGAAAGAAAACCCACTTAACTTAGATACTAGAATATTCTCCACTGCATAGTACAGGGTTTAAGACATTGTACCCATACAGGAGGAAATGGAATTTGATAAATACTTGGCTCAGCAGTGGAGAAAATTTGCATAATCAAATAATGGAATTTTAAAAATTAATTTTCAAGTGGTAGAATCAATCTGTATACAGAAAAAGGAAGGAAAAAATCTTACTAAAGGGACAGTTGACAAAAAAAATAAGAAGTAGAAGTAAAAGAAAACATACAAAGGCTGATATCCTCATATAATATATGGGGAGTCAGAAAATATTATCTAAGCTGATGGAACAATAAATGGACAGGTGGAGAAAAGGAGTAGAAGCTCAGGCTCAGTAAACCAAGCACATTAAGGTTGCTTAACTCTTGGTTAGAATGACTTATGGCAATATTTCCTTAAATGTGCTCTTGAGAATATCAGTTGTGCAGGATATTAACATTATGTGGAGGAAAAAATATGAAAGATTCCATGGTCAAATAAGTTTGGGAAATACCGGGATACACAAATTTACTGAAACACTTTCCAGGACCTTTATATATTAGTTCACATTCTGAATCTCCAAGAAGGGGGTTTAGCATGTAGAATTACTTTAATTTATTTGACCAAAGAGTCTTATATTCAGAGACCATCTTGAGGATCTAGTGTTCCTCTGACATGTTTGGACCACACTGACTTGGAATGTGAACTCTGGTTTGGATGTGAGATAACAATAGAGCAGAAACTAACAAAAGAAAGAAGATTTGAAGACTTAGAGAACCTGGACCACCTCAAGAGCATCATTACTGGTCTACTTGCTTCTGCTCTTGTCCCCCCTCCAATCAATTCACCATGCAGTTGCCAGAAAAATCTTTTACAAACATAATTCATATCATTTCAGTTACCTGCTAAAGATACTTCAATAACTTTTCATTGCTCTGCCAATAAAATCTAATCTCTTACCATCCCAAAGTCCCTACAATGAACAATCTGACCACTGCCCCTTCTACCACTCTCCCTTTTTCTTATAGCACTCCAGCCTCACTGTCCCAGTATATGCTAAGCTCCTCTTTATGTTTAGGGCCTTCTCTCTGCCTAGAGTGTTCTTTCTGCCACTTGCCACGCAGCTGGTTTCTTCTTATCCATCAGAGCCCTACTTTGATTAATCTAACTAATTCTCTATCACTGCACCCTGTCAGTTTTCTTTATGACATTTATCATGTTTGTAATTATATATTTATTGTTTGTTTACCTCTTGGTTATAGATTATAAACTCCCTGAGAGTGGAAATTATGTCTGTTGTATATACCAATGTATATGCAGTGCTGGCAAAAAGCCTAGCACATAGTACATGCTCAGATTTGTTGAATGAATGAATGAATGAACGAATGAAGAATAGAAGTTATCTCCAACATTCTACAGAATTACTAGTGAAATATTCTAACCTGAACCTGGCCTAGAACAGAGATCTAGAACAGTGCCTTCTGCTCCCTTTGTGGTCCATAGAGCTATGGAAAGCATTCTAATTTAAGCAAAGAGGATAAAAGCATAACAGTAAGAAGAAGCAAATAAAAGTCTTTGCCATCATAGACAACTACAGGATTTATGCTTTATATACAAACCCAGAATACAAAAATTGCCTTTTTACACCCTATCTTTGCTATATCCAATTACCAATACTTTTACTAAGTGCTTAATGTTGATTTATAGACTCTACATTTCACTCAAAAGATAGGTAGCTATGAAAGCTATATGGGCAAGTAATGGAAATTTCACTGTACATAATAACAATACATAGTAACTGTACTATTATAAAGTCAATATCATATATTAAAACATTTTAAAGTTCATTATTTTCTTCTGACTTTAACGTGTGGGCCCTTACAAGTATTGTGGGCCCTAGGCACTGTGCCTGCCATGCCAAATGGAGATGTTGGCCCTGCCAAGAAGAGAAAACAAAGAGAGACAAAAGGTAATTTGGATATTTATTTAAACTCACATCTACTCTAGACCTTAGTCTCCTCGTTTGGGATAGTAATAAATGATTTCTGAAGTCCTTTCAGCTCTAACCTTCTTGAACTCTAAGATACTTGGTTTAGCACTAAACAAAACCAAACAAAAACTTCCCATTTTATTTCCTAATGTATACCAGCAGACTTCTGTTGTCTACTGTCGTGAGTCACTAGAGCAGAATGGTGAAGAGCATGCACTTTGGAAATAGCTGAGACCTGGGTTAGCTACTAGTTGAGTTATCATGGGGAACTATCAGTCTCTCTAAAGCAGGGGTTCTTAACAAGTGGTCCATGGGCCTGAATTGAAATTCAAAAAAACATTATTGTTGTGGGGACATGTTGGTGCAGGTATGATATTAAATAACACACAGTATAGTGTGGACTTAGTAAGGGGTCTGTGGTTTTCACCTGACTGGCAAAGGGGGATCCATGAACAAAAAAGGTTAAGAAACCCTGCTCTAAAGCCTCAGTCTCCTCATCTGTAAAATAGGACTTATTAAATTACCTATTTCCTAGGTCTGTGGTGAAGATAAATAAGATAATGAATTTAAGTTGCTTAGCACGGTTCCTAGCACATATTGACCCCTAAAGAAGCACTAGCCACTATTGTTATGAAGAAAAGATGTCTTTCAAAGCTGAAAAGGAGGTTTTTTCCCTAGTTGCTTTTTTGTGCATGCCTAGATGTAGCCTTATGAGCAGTTCAGAAAACTGAGTGAGGAAGGTAACTTGAAAGGTTAGTCACAATAACATGTCAGTATAATGAGAGTGATCACCCTGCCCAGAAACCTGCTTACATCACAGTCTCATGCACAATGGGAAGATGTACCACTGGGGACAGTATTCAAAGGGCAATTATCACAATGTTATTCCTAATAATTGTTTTGTTTTATTTCAACTGTGAACAAGTTATATGCTTGACCAAACTACCAGAGGAGAGAAGAGAACAGCTTATTCCTCTTAGTTCTTAAGAGGAGAGTTTCCATCTCTCTATCTCTTGAGAGATACAAAAGCTTTAAAGCAGTTTTTCAGTCCCCATTAACAGGGAAGCACTGCCACTGCAAGGGTCTGCTCCCTATCTGAGAATTGTGTTAAGGACCAGTTATTGCTAAACTTACTATCTTTTAAGTTTTTTTCCTAGAAAGGACTTCTTTCCTGTTTGGAGAAGTAGCCAAACTACTTACCCAAGTCCCAGGCTATCAGTTATGGCCAATATGATGAAGGTGGTTTCTCTCTCCCTCCAATGTTGGAGAAGTCCATCTGCAGTGGGAGTTAGAAAGAACATTGGAGAAGATGGCTAGAATCCTGGAACATAGACTTGGATTTGACACTTTACAAATCAATGGTTTTGGGAAATACTCCTCTCACTTTCTAATTCTCCATTCCTTTCCTCCCTTCCCTCTTCTTTCCCTTATAAACATACTTTCTCCTTTAAGAATGTTCTGCCTTCATAGGTGCGGCTATGATCAGAGTTTGTCAAAGGTGTAGCCCATAGTCCACCTGTGTTAGAAGCACTTGAAGGTTTCTTAAACACGCAGCATGATTCTTAAGCCCCAGTCCAGACCTACTGAATCAGGGGATGGAGCCCAGATATTTGCATTTATAACAAGCACCCCAAAAATTCTTTGCCCACCAAAATCTGAAAACCACTGCCCTGTGATATATAGACAGGGCAGGTTCATTATCTTTATTTTACAGGTCAAGAGATGGAGGTGTACAGATGTTTAATTAATTACCAAGTTCAAGAGCCAGAACGAGGAGGAGGAAACTCACATTTATTGTCAACAGTGTGCCAGGCACTACCCTTGTTCCTCCATGAATGTTATCTTGTATATCTTCACAACACCTCTGGGAAGTGTGTGCTGTTATTTCCACATGAAATGGCTCAGAGAGGTTAATCAACTTATGCAAGGTCACAGAGCTAATGAGTTATGGAGTCAAGTCTCAAATCAAATGTCTGTCTGACTTCAGGGCCATTCTCTTTCTACTCTGTTATGCTGTTCTCCAGAGTCTTCATCTTTCACCTAAGCCACATACTAGTCTAGCATATTAAAGAGTTTGAGCTTTTGGGATTTGCTTTTCTATATGAAATTTATCATGACATCATGATGAATTTTCCTCCCTTCCCATCAGGCTTCAGAGCTAGGGCAAATCATATCAAGTCAGCTACAATTGTCTTTGCTTGAACCCACATCTTTGACACTCCATCTGCAGCATTTTAGACTGTCAAAACATGTCTATCAAAAACAAATAAACAAACAAAAAAACCAGGTCTATCATAATATCCCTCTAACCAGCACCTTCCATTTCTAGCCACACAGCCTTGCTGGTCGGTTTCTCTTATCATCCTTCATTCTTCTGCCATTTTTCCTTATTCTAATCAATCAAACTTATTTGGTCCTTTAGGCATTAATCTTCCAGGCATTGTTCTATAGCTTCCCTCTTCCTAATCCACCTCATTAGCAGCAAATAGGCTTCATTGTGGGGTCCAGTTCTAGGTGATAGTGCCTGGCACCCTGTGTTGAGAAAGATTCCTAGGTTGATTCTGACCTTAATGAGGAAGTCGTGAGATCTATTACTAATGTCTGTTATGAGCTTCTTAGGTAGAGGAAGCAATAGCACAGTTATCACAAATTTGGCATCTCTGCATGGTTAAAAGCAAGGGCTTTAGAATAAAAACATGGCTTTGAATCCCAGTTCTGCAACTTAATACCTGTGTGATCTTGAACAGTTTCTTCATCTATAAATGAAAGTGATAATACCAGCCTCATAGGGTTGTCAAATATGAAATATCCTTACCAAGTACCTATCGTCAGTAAAATATAAGTTGACATATATTTTACCTTTCTTCTTTCAAGATTCTCCTTAAATTAAATCTCCTGGATAAAACTTTTATTGGCAATACAGATTGGCTGAAGAATCTCACCCAACTCAAGCCCCTGTATATTAAAGGATATATAAATGTATCAAATGAAGGGAAATGTAATCTAAAAGAAAAGTCTAAATAGAGAGCTGCACAGGCCATTAAAGTCAACGAACATATAGCTATGCTTTTTAGTAGTCTACTGCTGATATGGTATTATATAAAAATAGAGTGGGGAGAGGGTGAGGAGAAGAAAGGTGGAGAGAGAGGGAAGAAGAAAGGAAAGGAGAGAAGGAAAAAGGACTGAGAGACAGAGACAGAAGGAGGTGAGAGGTGCCAGCATTTTGTTTGTTCTTTGCATCTCAGTATATCCTCAATATATAGATAACCATGGAAAAGCAAGTACTTTGGTCCAAATGGAAGATGCCCCTAAATTTGTTGTTTATTCAAAATTCGGTATGGTTTGCTGTAACTCAAGATGAAAAAATTTCCAACATTTTTTTCTAGGCTTCTATATAGAAAGACTGTTACACCCTATTCATGTTCATTACATAACCAAAGATTTTCTTTGTAGACAAGGTATGAAAGATCAGGATGCTGTACTCTTGTTGAATAATGTATTTATTTAGACATCCTGCTCCCTATAAAGGATTTATCCTTTTTCCTGGGAGCAAAACTCAGAATCCATTTTTCAGTGTTGCACTCTGTGGTCCAGAAGTAGAAATCAAACCCTAAAGACCATGAATAAAGATGTGCCTTATTATGAGAGAGCTGTGATATGCCCTAGGAGAGAAGGCCCAACAATATTTCAGATACGTCATATGTGCAGGTGGATAACAAAGGAGAGAAATTCTCCCAGATTTGGGGTCCCCTGGGAAAGGAAAGGAACTCTCACAGTGAAAGGGGATATTTTGCACTTTTCTATAGCAACAGAGTAGTTCCAATGGAAAGACCCACAAATGCTGAAATGTCGTCTGGCATTGGCCAATTTCCTTTAATCCAAGTCCCTCCCTTTCCCTCTCTTATCCTTCTTTGCATGACAGGGTGTCAGCATGAAGACAAGCATACCCTCTTCTCTGAGATTAGAATCCAAGGTTTCTGTAATCATAATTCAAGTATGGAGAGCTCCAACCTTGGAAAACTAAGATCTTCCCTTTTTGTCATTATTCGCATCCTGGATCCTCTTTAACTTGCATCTTTGTAGACCTTAGTTTAGGAGTTAGAATGGAAGTGGATGGTTGAAAATCCTTGGAAAAACAAACCCTAAAAGGAATTTCAGTTCCCCAGTGGTACTTTGTTCATGACAGCACTATTCTGTGTGCATGTTATTCCACCTCTAATATTACTGTTGCTGAGCATTTTGCAGCTGTGTTGAAGTTATTCATTTATGTGGTTTGAGCCAGTTTCTGAGAAATAGGCAGAACTTTAGAGCAGAAGAATCCATCAATGTTAGACTTGAACAAAGGAAATTATGATATTTTTTGCACTTGTCCTCCACAGTGCCAATATAGACATAAAACCAGAGTGTAGAAATGATATAGATACATAGTAAATATAGAAAGACCTAATTTTCAGAGAAGGCGCATGGAGGTGGAGGGTATATCCCAAACTCATCAACTATAATCTTTGTTCCTTGGAATTTTGTCGAACCAGTTTATTTTGTGTTAATTCTGGGGTTTTTCTTCTAGTGATGGCTTTTAAAATATATGTATCATTCAAAGACTTATGAAAACAGAATATCTGCCCCCATTTTTTATGAGTTTTTTATAATTCTCAAAAAACAAGAGTGTGTTTAGTCATCCTGGTGATATTTAGAAATGTATATTTAGTTTGACATCATTTGCAAATTAAATTTTCCCTCCACAGAATCAATGTAGAAATGCTTCCATATGCCTTAAGTTGCTCTCTTCATTTTTCTAAGAGGAAGAAAGTAAGAATGTAGTGTATGGCAATTTTTACATACACATATATCTGATAATGGAGTTTCATCAGAGTTAGCTAAAAGTTTTCTACTACCTCACCATACTTCCTCACATTAGAAGATAGTAATATCATTTGTTAAAATACACTAAATTGTGATTGGAATATTTTTTAATATAATGAAAGTAAAATGTATTTGACTTTTTTATTTCTTGTGCAAAATAAGGTATTAGGTAAGGATCTGAATTTTTTTTTTTCAAATAGACAAATTACATAGCACTATTATTAAAAAATAATTGTTTCTCATATACTAAATTTTTTCCATGTAGTAATTTCTTATACATGAAAAAATTTTAAATCTATTTGGTTCCATAGATTCCTTTACTAATTCCTGAACTCAGAATGCTTTAATCATTACAGCTTTTATAGTATACTTTAAAATATGGTAGATCAAATGCCACTTCATTATTCTAATGTTTCACAATTTTCTTGACTTTTTCAAGATGAATGTTAGAATGATTTTGTAAAGTTTAAAAAATATCTGCTGGGATTTTTTATTCAAATTTCATTAAATCTATAATTTGATTTAGGAAGGAAAATTGGTTTTCCTACCCAGGGTCATAGTAGGAGTATTTTTCGTAAATTATATAATATTCTATATATGGGTCCAGTATATTTCACATTTAATTACAGATTTTTTAGATTTTCTTTGAGGAGAGTGTGGGCTGTGCGAAGAGAAAACATTAAATATTACTTTAAACTTCCCTAACTCTACTTTTTCCTATTCTTTTTATGATGTTACTTTTGATAATGGAAGGTTATTTAAGGTCTTAATTATGAACCGATAGCAGACCAAACTATCCAATGCATGTGAGGATCTTCAGGTTATAGTATTAGGAAGAACCAGTTTCTGATTTCCAATAAATTCTCTTTGAACTTAACTGCCTATCCAGAACCTTTTGGCCACACAGGGTATTGATGATTTTTTTTCCTCCTAATTTTCTTGTGAATACAGAGCTGATATTATTAATGATTATTTACTTCAAATTCCTTGAGGCATATCAAGTGGATTGGAATATGTTCACCAACAACCACATCAAAAGTTCTCTCCCAGGAAGTGGATATGGCTCAAGCAGTTGCGCGCCCACCTCCCACATGGGAGGTCCCAGGTTTGGTTTCCTGTACCTCCTAAAGAAAAACAGACAACGAGCAAAGAACAAAACATACTAAAAAACATTGAATTGTACACATAAAATGTGTGAATTATAAGGTTTGTGAACTATATGTTAATTAAAAAAAAAATTTTTTTTTTAAAGTTCTCTCCTTGGTTTCCTGTCTTGAGCAATGGCATTGCTGCAATTAAAACTTCAGACTTCCAGTCAAACAAGATGGTAACGTAAGATGTTCCAGGGTCTGTTCCCCCACAAAAATCTTTGAACAACTAGGAAAAAAATGGAAAACCATCTTTCTCAAGCTTGGGAAAGAGTTTAAGGGTTTCAGAAACTGGGTAAGAGCTGAATCAAGAAAACTTCAGCTTTAAAAATGGTAGAAAAGCTCAAGGCACCTTTGCTGGCCCCTCTACCACCTCCTTCCAGTTGTGGTGTAGAGTCAACCACTGCTCCCATTGTGGGTCCTTGGCCTTGTTCTAAGGGGGCAGAGTAACATCTCTGGCATACTTGGGTTCCTATATGCCAGAGCCAGGAAACTCATCTCTAGCTCAACTTCTCAGAGTTTGTCCTGCAGGCAGGCACAGTATGCAAATAGCTCAAGCAGTATAAGAAACATTTAAGCAACTTGGGGTAAGGATTATCTGCTTTAAGACATACAGTTGAGCACCTTGGAGAAGGTGGGGAGTCTATTTCATAGGGAGTAGAGTTGGCATTTGAATTCCTATAAATGAGGGAAATCCTAAAGCCATGACCCAGCACAAGCCCAGGACAAGTGGTAGGCTCAGAAGAAAACAGAGAGAACTCTGTACTTCACTTATGCCTTGGGTTGATATTTGTAATAGTTAAACTCTGCAGAAGAACACCAGCCAATACAGAGCCAACTTGCAAAGACTGTGAAAGGTGTTTTTTGGGCATTGGTTTATTTGCTTTTGTTAGCTACTGGCACTCAAGGAAATCTCTGTCATACCACTTGCTGGAATACAAATTTAAGTATCATACAGCTCAGGGACTAAATTCAAGAGTTAACATGTTAAAAGATTGAAATGCACAGCATGCAACAAAAGATTGCAAGAGAAATAAAGAAACAGGAAATGATGAGCCACCCAAAGGAACAGCATAAAAATCCAGAAACCATCAGTGTGAAAAAACCAGACCTTGAACATACCCAACAAAAACACTTAGAAATTATCTTCAATATGCTCAAGGAGATAAAGTAAAACACAGAGAAAGAACTAAAGAATATCAGGAAAATGATGCTTGAACCATATGAGAATCTCAATAAAGAGATATTTTAAGAAGGAACCAAATAGAAAGAGTGAAGTGGAAGACTACAATTACTGAAATGAAAAATTAACAGTCAAAGGATCAGACAGAAAAAAGAATCATCAAACTCAAAGGTAAAATAATCAAATGAGTCAGGCACAGGAGAAAAAAAACTGAAAAAGAGTGAACAGAATCCCAGAGACCTGTGGGACACCATCAAGAGTACCAATATACACATTATGGGGGTCTCAGAGGAGAAGAATGAGAGAAAGGGGTAGAAGGAATATTTAAAGAAATAATGGCAGAAAACATGCCATATTTAAGGAAAGACATGAATATACACATTCAAGGACACAATGAACCCGAAACAGGATAAACTAGAAGAAAACCGTGGCCAGTCACATAGTAGTCAAATTGTCCAATGGCAAGGACATGGAGTTTTGAAAGCTGCAAAAGAAAAGCAACGAGTTATGTACAAGGGAGTCCCAATAAGATTAAGTGCCAATTTCTCATGAGAAACAAAGAAGGCAAGAATGCAGTGGGATGAAATATTTAAATCGCTTAAAGAAAATAATGGCCAACCAAGAATTTTATATCCAGTGAGACTGTCTTTCAGAAATGAGGGAAAGATGAAGACATTTCCAGATAAACAGAAGCTAAGGAAGTTTGTCACCGCTAGACCTGCCATACAATGCTAAAGGGAGTTTTTCAGACTGAAAGGAAAATTCATTTGACAGTGGATCGAAGCAGCATAAAGAAATAAAGACCTCTGGTAAAAGTAACTATGTGGGTAATTGTAAAGGTCTGCACTGTGGTATTGTGGTTTTTGTTATGAAAATCCACTTTTTAGTACTTATAGGTTCAAAACTATAAATGCATAAAAATTAATGTTAACACTATGGTGTTAGACATACAATGTATGAAGATATACTTTCTAATAAGTACAACAAAAAGGTGGGGGAAATAAGGGGTATAGGAGCAGTTTATGTGTATCCTATTTGTAGCAGTTTTGCAGTTTGATATAGTTATGAATTCCAAAAATAGATATTGGATTATGCTTGTAAACTGGTCTGTTCATCTGGGTATGATTATGATTAGGGATTTGATTGTGCCACATCAGTAGGGTGTTGAGCCCTGCCCCTTGGTGGGTGGGGTCTTAAAGATAAAAGACATGGCAAAGGACAGAGTTAGAGTTTTTGATGTTGGAGTTCTGATGCTGAGTTTTAATGCTGGAGTCCAGGGAAGTAAGCACAGAGGAGCTTGGTCACGAGGAAGGAGAGAAGGCTCCAGGAAAAGAGACGAGCCATTGGCCTGATGGTTCACAGCTGGCCTTGGGGAGAGAGGCAAAGCCTAGAGAGCCTAATAGTCTACAACTGACCTTGTGGAGGAAACAGAGGAGCTGAGCCCAGAGAGCAACGGAGCCCTGGGAAGAGAGGATCCAAGAAGCCTGAACCCTGGTGAATGTCAGCAGCTGTCTTGCTCCAACACGTGGCAATACACTTTGGTGAAGGAAGAAACTTATGCTTTATGGCCTGGTAACTGTAAACTTCTACCCCAAATAAATACCCTTTATAAAGACCAACTGATTATTGGTATTTTGCATCAGCACCCCTTTGGATGACTAATATACTATTGAAGTTACATTGGTGTCAAATCAAATATGATTTTTATAGATGTAGGACTTTAAAGAAAATATATGTAAAATATAAACAGAAGGAAATGAGAACGGGACTCCAAAATGGTACACTACAAAAAAATCAAATAAATATGAATGTAGGCATTAATGTAAGAATTCACATTCAATAAAGGTATAAGACTTACAAACACCAAATACAAAATGATAAAAGAAAGTCCTACATTATCACTAGTATTTTAAATGTAAATAGATTAAAGTCTCCAGTTAAAAGGCAGAAATTGGCAGAATGGATAAAAAAGCATGACCCAACTATATGTACCCTTTACAAGAGACTCACTTTAAATTCAAAGACACACGTAGGTTTTAAAGTGAAAGGATATAAAAATCATTCCATTCAAGCAGGAACCAAAAGAAAAGTGGAGTAGCTATACTAATATCATATAAAATAAACTTTAAGTCAAAAACTGTTACAAGGGACAAAGTAGGTCACTATCTACTGATAAAGGGGTCAATTCAACAAGAAGAAATAAAAATTATAAATGTATATGTACCTAAAAGCTGAACCCCAAAATATATGAAGAAAATATTGACAGAATTGAAGGAAGAACTAGACAGTTCTACATCAATAGTAGGAAGTTTCAATATACCACCTTCAATAATGGATAGAATATCTAGACAGAAGATCAAAAAGGAAATTGAAGACTTGAGCAATAATGTAAGCCAACTAGACCCAAAAGACATATGCAGAACACTTCGCCCAACACTGACAGAATACACATTCTTCTCTAGTACAGATGGGTCATTCTCCAGGACAGACCATGTATTTGGCCACATAAATATCTCAATAAATTTTAAAAGATTGAAATCATACAGTGTATATTCTCTGACCACAATGGAATGAAGCTAGAAATCATTAACAGAGGAAAAATTGGAAAATTCACAAATATGTGGAAATGAAAGAACACAGCCTTAGAGAGCCAATGGGTCAAAGAAGAAATCACAAGGGAATTTAGGAACTATCTTAATATGAATGAAATCAAAGCACATTATGCCAGAATTCATGGGATGCAGCAAAGGCAGTATTGAGAGGGAAATTTATAGCTCTAAATATTTACATTAAATAAGAAAGGTTTTAATCAGAGACCTAACCTTACAACTGAGAATCTAGAAAAAGAAGAGCAAACTAAACACAAAGCAGTTAGAAAGAAGGAAATAATAAAGACTAGAGCATAGTTAAATGAAATAGAGTATTTTAAAAAGTAAGAGAGGATCAATGAAACCAAAGGGGTTTCTTTGAAAAGATCAGTAAAATCAACAAACCTTTAGCCAGACTGACAAGGAGGAAAAGAGAGAGAACAAAAATAACTAAAATCAGAAATGATAGTGGGGACATTACTACTGACCCCCACAAAAAATAAAAGGGATTATAAGAGGATAATATGAACAACTGTACACCAACAAATTAGATAACCTAGATGAAATGGACAAATTCCTAGAAACACACAAGCTACCTACACTGACTCAAGAAGAAATAGAAGATCTCAACAAATAAAGAGATTGTGTCAGTCATCAAAAGCCTCCTAATAAAGAAAAGCCCTGGACCCAGTAGCTTCACTGATGAATTGTACCAAACATTCCAAAAAGAATTAACATCAAACCTGCTCAAACTCTTCTAAAAATTGAAGAGGAGGGAACACTTTCCAACTCATTCTATGAGGTCAACATCACCCTATTAACAAAGCCAGCTAAAGATACCACAAGAAAGAAAATTACAGACCAGTATCCTTCATAAATATAAGATAGAAAAATTCTCAAAAAAAAAAAAAAAAAAATGAGAAAACTGAATCCAACAGCACATTAAAAGAATTATACACCATGATCAAGTGAGATTTATCCCAGGTATACAAGGGTGGTTCAACATAAGAAAATCAATTAATATAATATACCACATTAGTAGAATGAAAAAAACACATGATTATCTTAATTAATAAAAAAAGGCATTTAACAAAATCTGGCATTCCTTCTTGTTAAAAGCACAGAAAACTGGGAATAGAAGAAAAAGTTCTTTAACATGATAAAGGGTACAGATGAAAAACCAACAGTTTGAAACCATACCAATGGTACTGAAAGCTTTCCTTCTAAGATCAGGAAAAACACAAGAATGCCCACTGTCACCACTGCCATTCAACATTGTACTGGAAGTTCTAGCCAGAGCATTTAGGCAAGAAAAAGAAAAGGCATCCTAACTGGAAAAGAAGAAGTAAAGTTTTCCCTTTTGCAGATGACATGATCCTATATATAGAAAATCCTGAAAATTGTTTCCACAGCAAAGCTGCTCAAGCTAATGAACAAATTTTGCAAAGTGGCAGGGTACAAGATCAACACACAAAAAATTCATGTACAACAAACACAGTGAACTGTAAGTTAAACCACAGACTATAGTTAATAGTAAAATTATAAAAGTGTGCTTTCATCAATTGTAACAAATATACTACACCAAAGCAAGGTGTTAATAATAATATGGTATATGGGAACCTTCTATTTTATGCATAATTTTTCTGTAAACTCACAAATTCTCTAATAAAGAGAAAAAAAAAAATCAGTAGTGTTTCCATACAGTAATAACGAACAATCTGAAGAGTAAATCAAGGAAAAAATTCCATTTGCAATAGCAACTAAAAGAATCAAATATCTAGGAATAAATTTATCCAAGGATGTAAAGGACTTGGGCATGGAAAAATACAAAACATTGGTGAAAGAAATCAAAGACCTAAATAAATAGGAGAACATTCCTTGTTTATGTATTGGAAGTCTAAATATTGTTATCAATTTTACCCAAAGTGATTTACAGATTCAAAGCAATCCCCATCAAAATTCCAACAACCTTCTTTGCAGAAATGGATATCTAATCAAATTTATGTGGAAGAGCTTAGGGCCCCGAATAGCCAAAAACATCTTGAAAAGCAAGTATGAAGTTGGAGGACTCACACTTCCCAATCTGAAACTTATTACAATGCTGCAAGTAATCAAAACATTATGGTACTGGCACAAGGACAGACATCTAGACCGGTGGAATTGAATTAAGAGTTCCTAAATAATCCCTCACATCTGTGTCCAAATGATTTTTGACAAGGGTGCCAAGTCTGCTCAATGGGGGAAAGAACAGTCACTTCAAGAAATGGTGCTGGGAAAACTGGATATCCTGTGCAAAATAATGAAGGAGTGCCCCTACCTCACATCATATGCAAAAATTTAACTCAAAAAAATGGATCAAAGACCTAACATAAGAACCCAAAGTAAAATTCTGAGAAGAAAACATAGGGACGTATGTTCTGGACCTTGTATTAGGAAATATCTTTACACCAAAGCATGAGCAACCAAAGAAAAAGTAGATAAATGTGACTTCATCGAAATTAAAACCTTTTAGGGGAGTGGATGTGGCTCAAACAGTTGAGTTCCTGCTTCCCACATGGGAGGTCCCAGGTTCAGTTCCCGGTGCCTCCTAAGAACAAAAGAGCAAAAACCAAGCAAACAAATGAACAAACCAACTCAGGGGAGCTGATGTGGCTCAGTGGTTGAGCACCAGCTTCCCACATATGAGGTCCCTTGTTCAATCCTCCAGCCCTGATACCTAAAAAACAGAACAAAACTTTTGTGCATCAAAGGACTGCATCCATGAAAGTAAAAAGACCACCTACAGAATAGGAGAATATATTTGGAAACTACATATCCAATAAGGTATTAATATCCAGAATACATAAGGAAATCCTACAACTCAATAACAAAAAGACAACCCAATTTTAAAAGAGGCAAAAGACACAAATAGACATTTCTCTAAAGAAGATACACAAATGACCCCTAAGCACATGAAAAAAATGTTCAACATCATAAGCCATTATGGAATTACAAATGAAAACCATGAGAGACCATTTCACACCCACTAGAATGGCTAATATTGAAATGTGTAAACTAACAATTGTTGGAAAGGATGTGGAGAAATAGGAACACTTGTTCATTGTTGGTGGGCATGTAAAATGGTACAACTGCTGTGGAAAACAGTTTGGTGGTTCTTCAGAATGTTACGTATAGAATTACTATATAACCCAGCAATCCCAAGGCTAGGTATATACCCAAAAGAATTGATAGCAGGGACTTGAACAGACATTTGTACACCAATGTTCATAGAGGCATTATTCCCAATTGTCAAAAGTTGGAATCAGCCCAAGTGTCCATCAACAAATGAATGGATCAACAGTGTGGTATATAGTTGCCATGGAATATTATTCAGCTGTAAAAAAGGAACGAAGTTCTGATACATGCTACAACATGGATGAACCTTAAAAACATGATGTTGAGTGAAATAAGCCAGACACAAAAGATAAATATTGTATGACCCTCACTGATACAAAATAATTAGAATAAGCAAATTCATGGAGTCAGAAACTAAAATGCAGGTAACCAGGGTTCTGGGTGAGTTAGGGAATGGGGAGTTAATGCTTAATTGGTACAGATTTTCTGTTGGGGGTGATGGAAAAGTTTTGGTGGTAATGGTAGCACAACATTGTGAATGTAATTAGCACTGAATTATATACTTGAGTATAATTCAAATGGAAAATCTTAGGTTCTATATATGTTATTAGAATAAAAATTAAAGAAAAACCATAGTATTGTACAACACAAACAGGGAGGCCTAGTATAGACAATGGACTGTAGGTAACAGTATAATTATATAATATTGTTTCATCAATTGTAGCAAAGGAACCACACTAATACAAAGTGTTAATAATAGGGAAAATTGCATGTGGTAGTAAGGGTGGTATATGGGAACTGTATATTTTCTGCTTGATTTTTCTGTAAACCTAGACTTCTCTAATAAAAGAAAAATCTTCAGTATCCTCTCTTATACTCCATACCACACTTAAACACAACAAGCAAAGAAGATGCTCAGGCTTTTATTTATTTATTTCCTTTTCTGATAAATATGGTAGTGTTTTCTCAAGGCAAATATTCAACTTATTTCTGCATCTTCTTGGCCCCAGTGTTCTCACTAAGCTTGGAGGCATCATAGGATACTAGAAAAAAGGTAGGAATTGAAATCAGAAAACCCGGGTTTAGTCTGCACTACCTCTGTTTTGAGTAGGTCACATAAGCTCTCTGAGACTCACCCTCCCCCATTATCAAATAGGAATATCTGCCTATCTGTTTCGATAATTATGTGAAATTATACATATAAAAAGCTGAAAACATAAAGAGAAAGCATTGTAAATGTCAGTGTTGTTTTCATTATGGCTATTGTTATATGTAAATTAAAACAATTTTACATAAAGTATTTCTAGTTCAGAAATTTTAGAAATATTTTGGAGGAATAAAACCAATGTAAATATATTTTTTAACATTTTATTGCTTTTTTAAAGGTGATGTATAGATCTAAGATGATCTACTTTTCCCAATTTTAAAAATTCCCCAGGGAGGATGCAAAATTTCATCTTCCCCCTCTTTATTTTGGGGCTATCCTGCTTCTAAGAATATCCTCAGTTTCCACTGATTAGAGGACATAAGTATTTTGAATACTAATCTGTTTTCTTTTACCCTGTACTTTTCCATTTTCTTCCTCGCCATTCAAGCAGATAGTTGGCTGGGTGCTTATTGACTGAAGGGTAGCATGTGGCAGGATAGAAAAGACAAATAGCTCAGAAGAATTTCTGGCTTTTGAATTCCTAAAGGGGAATCCTAGGCATAGGGCCAGAAATACTGAGGAATATGGAGCTACTCTCCCAGACTCAAAAGAGCTATTTCTGGGCCGGGGGAAAGAGATGAGAAAAAGAGAAAGAGAAATCCATGGGTTCCAAAAGCAGAGGGCATCTATGCCCTGCTTACCAATGAGTACTGCTAAGAGGGGTGGCATGACCACATAAAAACTTGACTGTTTGTGGTAGCTGGAGTTATGATTTCTCTAGCTAGTAGAGAAGCTAGTAATCTGTATAATGGGATCAATAATATCCACCTCACCAAGCAAAGTAATTTTGAGAATTATTAGAAACAACATATGTGAATGTCCTTTGCATACTGCCTAGATATCTACTGAGTATATATTCTGTAAATGTTCTTTTCCCTCCAAGTCACATTGACATTTTGACCATCACACCAATTCCATTCCTCACTCACCTCCATGCTCCATTTTCCATGTTCTTGCTCCTGGACTGATGAATGGTACTGGAGTTTAAAAAGCAGACAAAGACCAAGCCAGGGCCTTAAAAAATTTTTTTAAATATTTTTATAAACTCCGTTTTTATGCTAATTAGCAGTCCTGGTACCCAGCTTTATCTTGCCTACTCCCACAAAGAGACTCAGTCCTCTTCTACCGTAATGGCAAAGAAGAAACTTTCTTTGGGCAATGCACAGCAACTCCTTTGCCTGGGTGCCTCTCTAGCAAGAATATGCTGGGGAAGGGAAGGGATAGGGCCTTCCAGACAAAATGCTGTGTAGAAGAGTCTTTGGGTTATGAAGTACTAATTGAAGATTGTTTCCATCTGAAGAAAAGTTGCCATCCAGGGCCTTGGGGCTGAAAGGAATATCTTGAAGAATTGAAATGTTCCTTTTGATTTTCCATGCCTGGTGGTAATGCTCTCAAATAGTATTAATAGCCACGACAACACATGGCCTCAGATGTGTGGAATGGGGAGAAAGAGGTTTATGGATAATTGAGTTTTTCACAGGCATGCAATTTATAATACCTTGGGGCATCTGTGAGGCCCAGAGGCCCTTATCCTAGCCCTTTGGTTCTCCTGGACCCTCCAGGGGCACAGGAGGGTGGGCCTAACAAGGTTTTGCTGGGTACATAGCAGCAAGAAACCAGTTTCTCTTATGAACTGAGCATGCTTGTCAGATGACAGTTCTCTCTACTTAGTGTCTCCAAAAATGGTTATATTTCTCATTATGGTGCTCAGACAGATGTAGCAAGCCATCATTAGGGCATTTTTGATAGTGCTTTATACTTGTATAAATAAACTGGACTTTCTCATGCTCTCTCAGAGGCCTCAGGTTTTTTTTTTAATTAACCTTTAATTTCATTGTTTTTAAAGACATCTAATACTCTGTTAGTCCCAAACATGTGACTTCTCTTTCCCTTGAGACTTTTATATTCCTCTAGATTTCTGCCACAGACTATCTCAGTCATATGGCCTCAGGTTTTTCAAAGGCATCTGTTGTGCTGTCATCTTTGGGAGATGTTATAGTTTGTTTCCTAGTAGAGTTTGTTTGTTTCCAAGGGCAGAGTCCTTAGAGAACAGGAAATGGAAGAGATAATTTTGATTATAGTGAAGGGATATGGGGAGCTATCAGGCCTGAGCTTGGGAAGACAGACGTAGATGGAATGCCATAATGGGGTATTGCTTTCCTGGTGGTGAGGGCAGTATAGGGAGCTAAAAGTATGATTACCTTCACCTTCTTTACAGTTTGACTTCCAATAGCTATGGACAGGCCGTGATTGTGGTTGTGGACCCTGGCAGAAAGCATTGCTGCTCAGATGTGTGTCCAATCTATGTCCCTATTTATTTTATTTCAACCCTGAGGATGTGGTTTACTTAAAGCTGCAATATCTCATTTTCTTTCTGTTCCTTCCAGATTCATGAAGGTGGCAGGAAGCACAGTGGATGCAGTTACCTGGCAACAGTAGGTATTCACCATTTTTGCTCTTACAACAGCTGCTGTAAAATTAAAGATAATTTGTTGTCACCAAGTTCATAGCTGACATTAAATAAGTTATCCTTCACCTCCAAGAAAAAAATTTAAACTAATTCCAAAGCTGTTCTTATGACACATTCTGTCTCACAGTATAGCAAGTTTATTTTGCTTTGTTCTGTACAAAACACACATACACCATACAACACTGACACATTTTGGAGAGCTCAGCTACTATGTACATTTCTAAATTAATCTGTCATCAGTGAACAGATTATGGGTGTCTGAGCATTAGACCGTTTCCCTATAAACTTTTCCTTTGGGAATAATTTTCTTGTTTAAGAGAGGAAATAGTTTTAATTACTCAGTATATCATGTGAAAATAGAAACACTTCATGATGTTAATGGCATTAATATGAAGCAGGTTTTTAAAAAGTATCAAGGGAATAAAGAAGCTTGAAGAAAGAGGATAAACCCTGCATTCCAAGAAGATGCTGACAATGGCAAAGACCTGTTACCCCAAGATAGCTTGACTTGAAAATATAATTATCTGATATATAAATTTCAATTTTCTTTAAGTCTCCTTATGGCATTTGTTCCAAAATGTCCAGCATCTCACAATATCTCACCAATTTTATATTGAAATCCTGCCATTATTTTCTGTAGAAACCTGGCCCCAGCATCTTCCAAGTCATTTCTTACCTAGCGTGGTCCTCACTGCACAGACATATGCTCCCTAGCCCTTACACCATAACCCTCAACTGTGGCCATCTTCCCCATTTACTCTAACCCTTCCTGCCTAGGGCATTTACTCCTTTTGCTTACCCCTGTTTTAAGTAGGTCAGAGTATCCCTTGGGGATTCATGACAGGTGTGAAAGAAAGAGAAGTAGATGAAATCTGTATTAAGTATCACAAAAGGATTTTTTGTTGTTGGAAATCCATAACTTGAATCATAATGGGAAGTGTTTTATTCGGCATTTATACTCTTAGTTTCTCTAAATAAGAAGTTCCAAATGTTTTCAGAAATTGTTATCCTCTTTCAATTTGTTTCTGTAAGTCATAGATTGAATAGATCTAAGAATCATGTTCTTCCCTTGCTTCAAACCCCAGTATCTTCCCTTTGCACTTAAGATAAAAGCCAAATTCTCTACTCTGGCCTATAAGACCCTTTGTGTTTGGCCTGTGCTACCTTCTGATATCACCTGGGACCACTCGGCCCTTACTCATTCCATCCCACCACACCAGTGGTTGTTAGGTTCTTTGAAGGTTCAAGTACCTGTCTTCCTCAGGATCTTTGTACATACCATTCCATCTGCCTGGAATGTGGTACTCTCCTCTCTTGTGTGGCTTTCTCCTTCTCACCTTTCAAGTCTCAGCTTATATGTCATCTCGTCAGAGGCCTTCCCTGACCATCCTATCTAAAACAGGTCCCCTACTTCATTTTTTCTTCTTAGCTCTTTGTTTTGTTCATGGCACTTATCGTAACTTGCAATTATTATTTTTTCCCATGATTTGTATTTGTAATGTTTGTTTTTCTCATCTATCAAAATGTCACTTACTCATTCAACAATTGTTTGGGCAATTGCTTATTAGGCATTTACCATGGTAGGTTAATAACAATAACAATAATGACAATGTGCCAAGAACTCTTCTAAAACTTTATATGCCTTATCACATCTGATATTTACAATAACCAAATGAGGAAGGGACTTGTTTTAGTTTCCCAGCTGCTGTGGGTTGACTTAAACAACAGGAATTTATTGACTCACATTTTTGAGGGTAGGAGAAATCCAAAATTGAGGTGTTTGCAAGGTGATGCTTTCTCTCAGAAGACTGTGTCATACTGGGGCTGGCTGCCGGTGATCTTCGGTCCTTGGATTTTCTTTCAGATGGTAATAGACATAGTAGCATCTTCTCCTTTCTGTTCCAGGTTCCATTGACTTCCAGCTTCTGCCTGCTGCCCGTGGCCTCTCTCTCTAGGGCCTTCTCTATAAGCCCTCTAGTAATAGGAGTAAGACCCATCCTGATTGAGGTGGGCCACATCTTAACTGAAGTAACCTCATTAATAGGATCTATTTACAATGGGTTCACACCCACAGGAATGGATTAAGATTAAGAATATGTTTTTCTGGGGTACATAACTTCAAGCCACCACAGGACTGTTATTATCTTCATTTTTCTACAGCTTACACGAAGCTGTAGACAATTTAAAAATTACACAGATATGACGTAGGGCTATTCTTTTAGAGGCGACTACTGCTTTGATAACAAGACACTGTGTCTTTACTGAGAATCTTACATTCTAGTGGAGGAACTCAAATTTCTGCTTGGTATTCTCACCAAAGGCTGTCTGCATAATGTAACATAGAGGCTGAAGCTTGAAGAATTTATAGTATTTATAGGGAGACACAATGAGATGGGTATAAGAAAATTATCAGGTGAGAATGTGAGGTTTGTTCAATAATCATGGCTGAATGAGAGATATCAAGCCTTCTCCACAGCACAGATGGAAAGAAGTGAGCCCAGTAATTTTTTGTAGTGGGAAAATACACTTTTTTTAATAAATTTGTTTATTGGCTACTTTAAAAATATTGGCCATCTGTCAAGATAAATGTCACATGTTTGCAACTACTCCAAAAATATCCCTCAAAGCAGGGAGAGGGTCGTATTTCTTTTGGCTCCAGGATCAGCATTCATTAGGGGACAACAAGTAGCACCTTTTATCTACCATTTATCTCTTCCAGCCATTTTTCTCAGTTAAGACTTGAAATAGTCATGGAACAAAGCCAGGAAATCCTGGCCAGGGGGACTCTGAAAATTAAAGCCAAATACCATGTTTCTCAAACCCTGAAAAATGCTAAGGTGTAGGTTTCTTAAGTAATCAAAATTCATTCTCAGAAAATTTAAAAAAAAAGAACTAACATAGAATTAGTCAATATACAGACATGTAGGTGACCAAAAGAATCTTTTCAATATTGGGATGTAGAACTTGAACCTTCTGAGTCTGTAGTCATGAATAAAAAGTTCTATATAATTAGACTGGTTTGATTTGGAAGCTCATGCTCTTAGATTTGGTATATTTGGAGGATCAAGAGATATAACATAATAATTGGTCCTACTCACTAACCCATGTGGAAAACCCAGCAAGAGTTAGTGAGATGAAGTTCGAATTACTCGAATGGTAGAGTAGCTTGTATCAAACTAACTGTCCCATAAATAGTAACGATAAAATCTGGACAAATAGTTAAAAAAAAAAAAAAAAAACTCTGGAGAGTGACAAAAATGGGGCAGAAAAAGAAGAAAGTATTCAATCCTTAAAAGAAGTGAATGGTACTCAGTGAGATCTACTTTTATATGACTTTTCCACTGTGGTTACTCTGCAATTCATGAGCTAGAACTCAAACAGAAATACACGATCATTTTGGCTTGAGGTGTCAGAAAAAGAGTCAGAGGCTTGAAATTAAGGGTGGAAATCTCAGAAAGAAGGAGCTACAGGGGTAAAACTCCCAATATGCATATAAACTGTCCTCAAATCTTTAGCTGATCCCTGAAATGTGCCTATCCAAGGGAGATTTTAAGGAGCTTCCAACAAAAAGTTAAGAGATTTCAGCTGCCCACCATCATATGAGAGACAAAGATTGGAATTTGAATCTCACAAATTTAGAGGGGTATGATGTACACCTTGTGCTTTCCAGTGAAACCTAAGAGGGTTGTGCCTTAGGAGTAAAGACCATGTCCCAGGACCAAGGATTTTCTCCAAGACTAAAGTATAACCAAAATAGACTCACCCTAACAAAGTATTAACTGAAGCCTACACAAGTACAAGGTAATTGATCATTCATTCAGCTTCCTGTTAGGCCCCAAACCAGCACTCTTCATAAGATAACAGAATACTATGTCTCTATAGTATATCAACCACAATTTCCAATATATAATTTTAAAATGTGCTAGACATGCAAAGAAACAGGAAAATGTGACCCATGGCCAAGAGGATGATCAATCAATAGCAAACTTGAAATAGCCCAAGTAGTAGAATTAGCTGGCAAGGAATTTAAAAATTTTAAATATATTCAAATAGTTAAAAGAAAAGATCTCCACAGTGAGTAAACATATAGAAAATAGCAGTAAAATGGAAACTGTAAAAAAGAACCAAATGAAATTCTTGAACTGGGAAGAATATCTGAAATAAAAAGCTCATAAATGGACTTAACAAGAGATTGGAAACTACTGAAGAAATTTGGGGCTAGTGAACTTATATACAGATCAATAGAAATGACACAATTTAAAGAACAGAGAGAAAAAGATTGGAAGAAAATGAGCAAAGCTTAAGCTTCAGCAACTTCGAGGTCAAAATCAAGTGGTCTAACATATCTGTAATCAGAGTCCAAAAGGACAGAAGAGAGAGTATGGGACATGAATTTTTTTGAAGAAGCCAAAGCTGAACCTCTCCCTAATTTGGTGAAAAATAGCTCTAAGAAACTGGGCAAACTCTTAGAAGGATGAATACAAGCAGGAAAAACAAACAAACAAACAAACAAAAAAAAACCCCACACCTGGACACATCATAGTTACACTTCTGAAAAGAAAAAATTAAAAGAAAATCTTCAAAACATTCAGAGAAAAATGACACTTTACATACAGTGGAATCAAGACACGAATCAGAAACAATGGAGGATGGAAGACAATGGAACAACATCTGAAAGGATGTTAAAAGAAAAGAGCAAGGCAAACCAGAATTCTCTATCCAGCAAAAATATTCTTTAGAAATTAAAGTGAAATAAAGGTGTTTTTGATAAATGAAAACCAGTAGACCTGAGCTATAAGAAATACTAAAGGAAGTTGAAGTTCTTCAGAACCAAATGAAGTCACACTTGAAGGAAACTTGGATCTCAAAAACAGATTGAAAAGCATTGATAAATTTGGAAATAAATATAAAAGACTTTTTATCCTCTTAATTTCTTTAAAAAACAACTGACTCTAATGCAAAAAAAATGTAACATTGTATTATGGATTATATAACATATGTTGACATAAAGTATTTTACAGTAATACCACGAAGGTTGAGGAAAGAGGAAGCAGTAAATGGAATTCTGCTGTTGCAAGGTTCTTCCATTTTATGTGAAGTGGTACCACATTAACTCTAAGAAGACTCAGATAAGTTAGGGTACAAATTGTAATCCTAGATCAATCACTTAAAAAATAATACCAGAGGTATAGCTAAAAGCCATAGAGGAATTAAAATGGAATTCTAAGAAATATTGGATTAACCTCAAACAAGCAGGAAAGTAGGAACAGAGGGACAAAACACGTATGGGAAAAGTAGACATCAAATAACAAAATGGTAGACCTAACTACAACCATATCTTTCCTTATATATATAAAATAGAAATAGCTCATAAGACATGGTAGACATACTGAGAACAAACTGAGTTAATTTTTGAAAACGCACCTACTTATCCCTTAGAAAAGTCTAGAAAAACATAAGAATACACAAACATACATCCCCATAACTGTCAGAGCAATAACATCTTCACATGTCATATCAACTCGGAAGATATGAGGATAAAAAAAATGGCACATGATATCTTAGCATAATTATAAAAATAGTTTTGATTTTATAAAACTCTGAAAGGATTTTGGGGACTCCCAGGAGTCCCTGACCCACATTCTGAGCACTGCTGATATAGAGGGGCAGTGGGCATCTGAGAGTCTAATTGCTACTTAGCGCTTCTATTTCAGTCCACCCACCACCCTCATTCTCAAAAGCACCTGCTGCTTCCAGTTCCTGAGACTTTCTGGATTTCTACTGCAAGAATCAGCCTGCTTTTAGGCTTTCCTCACCACATTTGTAAAATTCTAGTTTTCTCTGGTTGGCTAAAGTAAGTTACCACTCTTCCTTCTGTTCCTGATGTCAAAAATTTTGTTGCTGCTTTCTCCTGTCCTATTCTCTTAGCTCTTGTGGATTAATGCCATTATCTTGGTTCTTTACTGTCATTTTAGTGGAGTCTTTGGAAGAAGCTTTAGTAAATGCCTGTGTGTAAAACACCATATTTAACCTGAAACCCTGCTCTCTCTGTTTTTTTTTTGTTTTGTTTTGTTTTGTTTTTTGTTTTTTTCCTAGAATTGATTTTGAGACAAAATAAAATATTAAGGTCCAAGAAAATATGAAATTCATTTTTATTATTTATCAAGCTACCCAAACTCAGCTGTTCCCAATACCCCTCAGAGATCAACAGAATAAAAAAATCTCTGGCTGTGTGGCCCAGCCTTCAGCATTTTTAAGGAGTTCTTTAGGTGATTCTGATGTGAATGAGGATTGAAGACTTACTGCCTTGGAGACTCCTGGTTCAGCATCAGTAGCCCTGGGTGCTAAAACTCCATAGAGCACTGGCTCTTGCTGTGGTTTACAGACCAG
This sequence comes from Tolypeutes matacus, assembly GCA_026826555.1. Lineage (NCBI taxonomy): Eukaryota > Metazoa > Chordata > Mammalia > Cingulata > Chlamyphoridae > Tolypeutes > Tolypeutes matacus. The sequence goes on along the minus strand of JAKSZT010000380.1, from coordinate 3,837,818 downwards.
CCACATCAGCAGCACCTGGGCGGGGATGGGACACACCCAACCATAAGCGTTTAACAAGCCCTTGGGTGTTTCTGATGTGATCTAAAGCTTAACAATCCTTGTGATAGAAGATAGCTACCTGGATCTGATTTCTAAGAAATATACTTACCACTGTATTTTTTTGGCATAAAACTTTCTTCAGTAGCTTTTTTTCTGACATGTATTCAGGGAGGGGGGGTTTAAGAAAAGTTGTTTGGGAATTGACCTTTAAAAAATTCCTACTCCTTGTATTCAAAGTCATAGCTTTAAGACATCTAATTTTCAATAAGTTTTTCTCTTATATAATAAAAGTCAGCATTTTTCTCTCTTTGTTCTTAGTCTGCACTTATATACATCATTTCTCACTTCTGCTGTTGCAGAAAAATAAAATATGGTGGGGATACTGTAGCTGTAGGCTTACAGAGATCAATTTTAAGAGATCAGTTTTATAGTTTAGATTTTTAGCTACTTTTAAAAGAACAAAAATGAACATTTTTGAAAAGTCATTGTAAGAGCAACCATGAATTTGCCCACAATATGAGCAAATGTGAGCAAAATGCCTCTGAGAATAGCATCTATTGGAAATTCATGAACATTTCTAGGGGTAATAGGACATTAGAATGACTTGTTAAGAAAAGATTCTGCTTAAAAGGAAAATTGAAGACATCCATCACATAGATACTCAATTTTAGAGAAAAGAGTGGTAACGAAATGTGGACACTATTTAGAAAAACATTGGAAGAAATATTTAACAAAGTAAGTGACCAGAGAGTGCGAAAAGTTATTGAAAACCATTTTAGAAAAAAAGAACCTGCAGGGCAGTACATTGCGGTTTGGTAGAAAGAATAAGGCTTTGAAGTCAATCAGACCTAGACAGAATCCCTCCAGCCCTTTGTAGCTTTGTGGCCTTGGGGGAAATTATATCTCTTAGAGCTGAGTTTTCCCATCTATAAAGTGGGGATGAAGCTATTGTGAAGACTAAATGAGGTAAATGCAAGAAAAGCACTTGGCATAGGACACACAGCATATTGGGTCCTCACAAAATTTGAATTCCCCTTCCCCTCCCTTCTGTCTTTCTACAGTTCCTCACAATCTCCCTGTATTTATGAAAGTGTCTCCGTATAGCATATACATTTAGCACATATTCTGTTAGTGATTCCATAGCACTCTGCAAATTCAAGGCTTTTGTCCATGGTCTTTTCTAATTAAAGAAGGCAATTGGGTGGTTCTGTGGTGGGACTCTGTTATGTTTTCTTTATTAATTAGTCCAACAAGTATTTTGGTGAGCACCTACTATGTACAGGTACTGTGCTAGGTGTTATGGATAATTAGGGAGCAAAAAGAGACACAGTCCTTCCTGCTGGGGAGCTTAGGGGGCTTCTGGTTAACAAGAAATGTATTTGCAAAGTGACAATTTCTACAAGCCATGCTTCATCTCCTTCTGGAAGAGAAGGTAGAAAGGGAGAGGTGCTCCTAGTCAAAGATGTAAGGACTAAAGTAGGAAGAACATTTCTGTGGGCCCCAGAGAGAGCTCTGCCTGAACAACTGCCTGCTGCAGAGGATTTAAAAAGGAAAGGATAGAGAGGGAAGGGAACCATTAATGGCACATGGCACCTGGCTACAAAACAGAAAAAGAAAGTTAGCTTTCTAGAAGTGAGTTAAAGAATCAGAGTTCTTTGTTTTAAAAGAAAGAGAAGGGTATATATGTACATATACATTTTAGCTGCGCATTTCCAGGGGTCAAGCTCTGTGCTAAGTTCTTCATAGGAGTGATCTAGAGTGTGGGTTTTGCTGTCCAGCAGACCTGAATCCATGCCCTTGGCACCTACAATCTGTGTGACCTTGGACAAGTGTGTCCATACCTCATGGAACCTCAGTTCCTTCTTTTGATAATAATATCTGTGACCAAGACAGTGGACTCCTTAGCATTGGCCCAAGGAGTGCTTGTGGCTCTCCTCTCAGCCTCCCTGGAAGGCCTCCATTAGTGGCTTTCTGTACCTCAGTCACCCAAACAGGGAAGCCTTCTCAGGTGTCTGCTGTGATTTGGGCATGTGAGGGCAGGCTACTTGCTTCCATTTCCTAGTGTACACACATCAAAATCTGGCAGAAGGCTCAATCTGGCATTATCCTCAGTTCCCTGAAATAAAATTCAATCCCACACAGTCAGGGAAGTGAAAAATTGAGCTTTGCACCTTCAATCAAACTCCTTTGGACCTAAGCTCTAGATATGTGTGGAGCCTTGTGGCCCATACCTCCAGGCATTTCCCTCATAGTGACCCCTAAGTCAGCAGACAGTGTCCACATGAAGTCCCTTCTCCCTTCTCTGTACACCCCTCCCCCCACCCCCATCCCCACCCAATGCCTCAGTCATTTTACCTCTTTTTCTCCTATTTTTTTGCTCAGTTAGTTCACTGCAGGTCTTCAGCTGTCCAAAAGAGAAAAATCCTACCTAATGAACTAATTGATTTCTTCTAGTTCATTGAGCAACATAGTGGCCTTAGGAAACTAATGATCCTTTCCAGGAGGGCCTGGAACCTTGTTACACCAAAAGAGGGAATATTTCATGGAGACCTAGGTATTGGGCCGGCTAGTGTTCAAAGCCACAGGATGAACAAAGTTGTATATTCCTGGATTTTACTTAAAGATGGGGAGTACAGCTGGAGGGCTGTAAGCCTGCAGGCATGTTTAAAACTCTGAAAGGAGAGTTGGGCTTCTACCAGGCCACCTCCAGATCTATTCACAAGTGTGAGAGTGCCTAGGGAAGGAAGGTTTGAGAAGCACTGCTCTAGTGCCTAGTACGTAGCTAATAGCACCTGCCATTCATCAAAGCTCCCTAAACACATTAAATCAGCGGCATCTGTTGAATGTATGGATATTAAATAGGCTACTTTTTGGAGACTTACTAGCTTTGATGTCCCAAGGTTACCCCTTCTATCTTTGTGCAAATTCCTTTGTCAGTGTTAACTTCCTTCAGTCACCTTGGGGCCAAATGAGAGACATTGGTTGGTTATATCTATCTATCCTGAGACTTCATGGGAAATCAAAGAGTCTGGATACCACTTTCTCTGTTTTCTTTATTCCTCACATTCTTCATTACTCTATAGAGCAGATATCAAACTAGTCTGGAATCAGACTGTCTGGAATTGAATCCCAGCTCCAATCTTGGACATGTCAAAAATTACCACACAAAGTCTCAGTTTTTGCACCTGTAAAATAAGTATTCACTTTCTCAACAAATATTTATTGACTGTCCACTCTGTGCCAGGCACTGTTCCAGGTGAACAAAACAGACAAAAATCTCTGCCCTTGTGGAGCTTACATTCTAGTGGGAGGTAGAAAGACAATAAACAATCAATATAATAAGTAAATAATAAATTATATTAGAAGGCCAAAAGATGGAATAAAGTGAAAGCTGGGGGAGGGGGAGGGACAGACTAGAGTATTAACTACAGTGATCGTTGAGAAGGGGAAATTTGAACAAAGATGTAAAAAATGTGAGGGAGTTAGCTAAGTAGATATCCTGGCAGAGAGTGTTCCAGGCAGAGTGAGCAGCTCCATCAAAGGCTTCAAGTGGGAGCGGCATCATAAGAGTTTGTACCACATAGGGTTGTTGTGAGGACAAATGAGATCATGCATGTAAAGCATTTATCACATACTTGCAATAGTGAATGCTTAATACCTTTTGGATAGGATTGATAGTTATCATTATTTTGGAAATCACATTTTTAAAATGTTCATTATGTTGCCGAACCTTAAAACTTGATCCACACAGCATATTGATGGAATGGGGCTTTTTGAAATTGCCATTTTTCTCCATACATATTCTTGACTTGTATATTTATTGTTTGGAGGATGAAAAATATATTAAATGTCTCTGAATAATTTCATTCTTTGGCAAGAGTCATGAAAAAAGGTATTATATTACATTTTTTAAAAACTAAGTGGAAGATGTAACCACTGTTCCATGTCTTCAGTGGCTTTTATCAAGCTCTCAGATGGCTGTTATCTGAAAGGCTGCAACTGTCAAAAGCCAGCCACCTTCAAAGGAGGACTTTTCCAATATTCCCAACAAATTTAACCATCTTTCTTTTCTATTTCTCTTTTCACTTAGGAGGAAAGAATGGAAGATTTTATATTATTAAAATTCTATTTAGGCTGTCTCAAAACTGCAAATTCTCAGAGGAATAGAAGCTCTGTATGCATAGTTAGTGTTTTATGTAATATATCTCAGCAATAACTGAGAGTCATCCCTCTGCCAAATATTGCTTTAGCTACTTTACATAGAGTTGCCTCTTTAATTCCTTGCAAGGCCTTACTACCTTGCTACTCAAAGTGTGGTCTGGACCAGCAGCTTCAACTTCACCTGGAAGTCATTAGAAATGCAGACTCTTGGGCCCCACCCTAGACCTACTGAATTGGAATCTGCATTTTTATAAAATTTCCAGGTTTTCATATGCATGTATAAGTCTAAAAAGCACTTCCTTAACAAGACAAATATCATTAACACCATTTTCCTCAGATCAGAAAAGTAAGGCTCAGAGAGATCACATAACTGGTCTAAGTACCACAGCTAGTAAATGGCAGTCTAGGATTTGAACCAAGGTCTGTTTAGAATACAGAGTCCATGCTGTTTCCCTTACTAGTTCTTTCCAATAGGTGTATCTCATAATCCATTTTATAGAAATAAAAAAGGAGAAATCAGTCTGCTTCCACTTGAATGTACTTTGAAAGCATTTGTCCAGACAGGCTGGATATAAACACCTGGTCCAAAGAAGAGGGCCTGGAAGATGATAATTGAATTTGTGTTTGGCTGTGGGTGGATGAGTCACACGCTCTCCTGCTCTTCTGAGGTATCCTATGAAGTAGGGGACCCAAGTGTAATTGTTGGCAGGAGTCTCCCCAAATCTTACTCTGATGAGCAGAAGACAAGACTGAATGGAGAAAGGCAGACCATGGCCTAAGGAGATGAACAATCTGGCATTTGAGTCAGAGAATGTCTTTTTTATGAGCAAGGAGGTATTTTTATGGTTCGCCTTGAATAAATAGCCTCTGATGTTGGGAAAACAGACTGGGAACAGCTGGACCACACTTTGGATCAGTTGCCACAACAACTTGATACATTTGTCTCTGGTGTCATTTGATCCCTTTGAGAGCTGTATTACCTCAATGTGAATGTTTGACTTTAGGGCTTCCTCTCTGTGGTGAGCACGTCTGTTTGATTGTGTTCCTCAGATTACATGGCATGTTGATTATATTTATTTGGGAGTTTGGATTCTAGGATTACAGAACATGGCAATCTCACAGGTGACTGGATCCCAGGGTCACATGGAATCATCATTATATTTACCACCATTAGAACCCTTATCTCCAGGGGTACACTGTACCTGACAGCATCTGGGAAAATCATCCAGATGTTCAAAGTCATTTCCAGTTTTCAACTCCTGGTAATATACTCTACTTTTTCATTTCAGGTGGTCTTTACAAGCAACACTTTTCAAACTTGATCTCAGTAAAAAAAAAAAAAAAAAAGTTGGTAGTAGTAGTTGTATTTGCTTTTGGTCTTTGAAAAAATAAGCAAGAGACTCTAACCATTTAAAGATTTGCAAAAAAAAATGAATGCACTTGTGTGATTTCAAGAGCAGTTTAAATCTTTCCTCTTAAGAAGCTTAGAAATGACTGGTCTCTTGAGGATCAACTAAGAGTGAGCCCAGCTCCTGTAATAAGAGAAAAAGGGCTGAGCACCCTGGGCGAATCATTTACCCTGACAGATATTTGTTTTCCTTGGGAAAAGTCGTCACTTTTTCTTCTCATTGATGGGAAATGGTCAGCAACAACTTGGATTTTTATCCCATGTCCCAAATTTATGGCAGCTGAAATAGGAGATCTTGATAAACATCTATTCAAAAATATGTAATCCCAATTCTGTACCCACCACCACCACCATCATCACTTTCTCTGAGACTTATCACTTGAATCCTTTCTAAGGAACAAAATCTCCTGAGAGAGTTCAGGAAAGCAAAAAGCAAAATATTAATAATATTAGAAACTATGGACGATGGCTTTTGAGCATGTTTAAGATATAATTTCAGTATTGTCTAGAATTACATAGCTGTTTCTGGGATCAGGAAGTCTCCTAAACAGAATATATTGTTGTTAGATGGCAGCATAACTGTGGTTTTCTGCTGGTATTTTGGTGCTGAGGTGGATAACTGCTTCCTCTCATTCCCCCCACATCCCACACACACTTTTTTTTCTCCCTTCCCACTTCATTTCATGTAAATAAAAGGAAACAAAGTTAAGGGTAACCTAGAAGAATGACCAACAACAAATACTTCTGTTAGAAGTCAAGGAATTCAATTTTTCTGTAATTTTTAAGTTCATTTACATTGTATATAATTAGTATAATTTTTCCAATGCTTGTTCAACTTTTACATGAGATGTTTTAATGTGAATCACATGAAAAATGTGGCTGTACATTATGAGAACTTTAACATTTGCGTTTCCTGTTCTGTGTGGGTAATTTTGTAAATTTTGGGTCAGCCTAACAGGCTGCAGAACAGATTGGGGAGGGCAAGGAGGGAGTTGGCCAGCTGGATTTGGAAAAATGCTCTTCCTTTATGAATATTTGGCATGCCCTGAATGCAGGGATGGTGATTTCCTGTGGCATGAGGGACACTTTTATTTCATAAAGAGCCTAGTATTGCACAAGAGGAGCACAAAGCCAGGTTCCAAGCAGGGCAACACCAGCAGCATCACCCACAGAGCAACCTTTCAATGCCTGAGACAACCAACTAACCTGACTTAATGAGTGGGCAGACCATGGGCTGGTGAGACTCAAATTCCAAGGTAAGACCTTAAGTCATAAGAGATTTCCCAGATCCTTAATCCACTTACCACAGGAGCCAAAATTCCACTGTTATTTCTTTGGGTTGAAGACACCTTTTTAGGGTAATCAATCCTTTAACAATTCTAATGAAAATTATTGATCATCTTAGAAAAAAATATGTGTGTGCATGCACAAATACACATACACACAGACACTTTTACATGAGATTTCAGGATTTTTTATGGACCCTTGAGGCCCATCCCTGGACCTCATAAGAAACCCAAGGACCCTAGGTTAAGAACTAGATTTGAGTATTGCCCTCTCCTGCCCTTAGGCCACAATTCTACCCCGATGGCCCAAATACTCCTTTCAAATGCTATTGGAGAACAGGTGTAGCTCAGTGGTTGAGTGCCCGCTTTGCATGTACGAGTTACCAGGTTCAAAAAAAATAAAATGTTATTGAAGGAAAACACATAAAGGCCCTACAATCTTAATGTAAATGAATTTATTCTTATGTAACAGAAGAGACAGAAAGGGGTTGTGAAAGGATAAAGAAGAGTCTGATATCTTAATCTCCCCCCTCCATTAGTTCTTCCATTGATATTTTACATATAGTCAGTGCTCAAAAAAAAATCGCTGCAAAAAGTATTGGAAATGACACATAGAAAAGACAAATGTGGCTGTCTGAAGACCAACTTCCCTTAGATCATTATTTGCCTGAGACTGATATTTTTCAGAGTTGAATATGAGAGAAAAAAATGCAATGAAATGAAAGTATAATACCATGATTCATATATTTTTTTAAAATGAATTCTCCCCACTTGGATCCATGGAATATTGCTGGATGGTATATAATGCCTTTCCCAGCCCTTCAGGGAACATCTGGGGACAAGCATTTTTACTACAATTATATTAAGAATTTTAGTTAACAGAAAATAATGCAAAACACATATATTAGACATTTAGTAGAGAGAGAAAAAAAAAAAAAAAAACACTGAATGGTCTAACAAACCTCATATTGCAGAGTCTATTCCAAAATTAATAATTGCTTTGTGCTGACTTACTTCTGTGTTCAACTTCATCTTTCCAAGAACTGCACTGCTTGTGAGTTTAGCAGGTAGACAGGAGAATCATCTTGACTCTACCCCAGTCTCATCACCATCTCCCCACCACCCCCACCACACCCCCGTGCCATCTCTACTTCCATTTCCTCAGATTACAAACACTTGCTGCCTTCTAGGTATACTGAAGACATGTGGTAGCTGTTGCTTGCCTCCTTTACACTGCTCAGGACACACACATTACTGAAGCCTCAGTTCCAATGTTTCCAGGAGGAGAGAACTGATATATTTTTGTAGGTAATTGTCATTTTGTTTCACCTTTCTCCTTCTCAATTTTCTTCAGAGCCTCTTAGTGTCTCTCAACCCACTGTTTTCCTAACCCCTGCCCATTTTTCATTCCATTATTGAATTACTATCTCTTAAAGATATCTTGATTTGTGGTATGTAAGAAATACCATTCTACTTGGAATTCAGAAATATGACGTTTCTGTTATCTGCTACTGATAACCTATGCAACTTTAGGCAAATCAGTTTAATTTCTGGTCTTGATTTCCTCCTCTGAAAAATGGGGGTAATATTAACTGCCTCCTAGAACAATTGTAAGAGAAAGGACGATAGCATATGTATTAGGTTGGACTATATGAAGTTACCATAGTCAACTGTTTCTGAATCACAAAAAAAGGCAATTTCGTATGTTTCAACCTAGTCTAACACAGATCATTGTAAATGGGAGACATTTAATATAAAATGTTTCAATTTGGGGGGAAAGTAGGACAAGGATAATTATAATGTGGCTCTTTAGACACCTTCCCTGATCACACTGTAAAATATATACTTTATTTCTCAAAAGTTCCCCCTTAGCAGTTCTGTGGGGAGACAATTCCAGATCTAGTCTATATAACAGCTTGCTTGCCCCTGAGCATAAAATACAAAAGTATAGACAATACAAAGTATCAAGGCCCCAATGTTACCGATGGGTTTCAAGCACTTCTGAAAAGTATAACCTTAAATACAATACTTTTTAACTTTCCAGCCCTCTTGCCAAAGTTATTTTAAACTACTTAATTAATGAAAGTTATGTTATAATATATACTTAAGTACATTCATATGTATTGTTCCTGTAACTATGCTTTTGGGTAAAAGGATACTGTTATACTAGTTAGTAGGAATGAAAAAAAAGTTGAGAAATGTTAAGTAATTTAATCAATTTATTATGCTTACTATAATATAGTAATTAATTCATCAATTAATATATTTAGTTAATAGGAAAGCCTTTACTAGAACCTAGGCTTCTAGAATTCGATATTTTCCTCCATTTCTTTCTTATTTGACACATATTATTGAGTGCCTGCTATGTGGCAGGCTCTGTGCTCTTTCTATTCTCTCCCATCCCATGCTATGGTTTGTCGGTTTGACTTGCCAATCCTGCTCTCCAGCTGCCCCTGAGCTATCTTGGGCAAGCCTATCTCTCTGAAGTTGTTTCTAATCTGTAAAAGTTTATGCTGAGTCATATCTAGGGTCTCTTTTAGTTCTATTCATAATAAGAAAAAAAAAAGTCAGATGTCACTGTAATAATGTTGGTGCTATTTTTTTCACATTCTAGCAAAGAGGTGAAGTAAGCACCTGTAAGTTGAAGGAATAAATAGAAAACAATATTTGGTCCACTATATAATCAATTTTATTGGAGCAGGATGAGAGGATGAGGCATTTTGTAATTAAGTATTACATTTACATCTGATATAAGTAAATAAAGAGGTGAAGTAAAAGATAAAGGAACAGAGAAACAGGAAAAAGATGATAGGAGAATGAGGACAATAGGAAAGGAACAACGTACAAGGGTGCTTGCTATTAGTCTTTGGTAGATGAAAATTATTTGGTAAACTTTTAAAAATGTGACCATTTGTGATGCTTTTTCTAGATGGACTTTTCTTTTTTAAAAACAGTCACTAGAAGGACAGGTGACTGGAAATGAAAACTGGGAGTGCTAAAAACAATCTTGGCTCTTCAAATGTGACCATTTTTCCCAAGGATGGGCCTGCCTTTACTAGACACATAAGGAGAAGTTAGATTTGGGGAGAAATTACCACCTCCCTTCAATTAGTTGATGTACCAATCTCAAGTGGTCCAGCATAAAACTTACATGTCCTATTAGGGTTCTTAAAAAATTAAGTCAATGGTTTACTTTCTTTCTTCAAGTGGTAATTTAATTAACTAAATGTGAAAAATCAAGAAAGCAGGAAAAGATTGTGTGGCATGGAGGTATTAAAAGCAGATAGTGCCATCTCTGCTAATGTCAACTGGTCATCAACCAGAATCTCAGAGCCACCTGGCTCTGTAACTAGCCCAATTATGCCAAGTAGTTCACGATGTCAGACCCTTCATGGTTGACTGACACACTCCTAGAACACGCATTGCCCAGGGCTCCATGCTTCTTTAGAGCCTAAGACATGAACTTGACTACCTGAATGCTGACATGGATTATTCCTTGCAGGGCCGGCTTCCTGGGCATGAGACCTGTGCAGTCACACAGGGCCCCATTCTCAGATGGGCCCAGTTCTTGGTTTAATGCTCTGCTGTCACTGTCTTAAAATTCTTATAAATTTTTAACAAGGGGTCCCATATTTTCATTTTGCACTGGGCCCCGCAAATTATGTAGTCAGTCCTGATTCCTTGCAATCACTTTTAGGCTTTTTCCTCTGTTTTCAAATTTTCATGAAAATGCTTGACTTTGTTGGGGAAAACATCAAATATCTCTCTGACCCAGTGCAGTAAGGGACAATAAGGAAAAAGATGTGGATAAAATTTTTCAGTGTGATTTTGCTCTACTTGGCAAATGTCAAATGCTAAAATTCCCCTTTCTGAGTATTACTTCAGGTTAATCTTTCTCAACTCTTTTTTTTTTTTATAGAACTAGTTCTTTGCCTTCTCTCTAATGAAATTAGTAGCTATATGTATCCCACACTCATTATATACCTTCTATTTTATATACATCATCTCATTTAATCTGGACAACAAGCACTGAATGTTGGTATTGTTATGTACTTTTTATAGGTAAGAAAAACAAGGCCCTGCTTTTAAAATTAGATATGTCTAATTTTTTTCCCAGCACCACCAGCATCTGTTACCCAGTTACACAAAGATCCTTTTGCAATGCCAAGACCAATATTTAGTTCCATTTGAGTCCTTTCTATCTCTCAAACCTTAACTCTTTCGTTTCTTTTGTCTTATCGCCTATCTTCTCCCATATTCTCATTCCTTTTTGCTCTGTTCTTAATCCTTCTAGACATGGACTCCCCTTTCTCACTTGCTCTCTAGGCCTATTGAAAATACTGTTTTATTGTAAAGAAATTCTTCCACATCTTTAACCTTTTCAACAAATACCCTCTCTACCTTCTTGCTTTTGCAATTTTATGACTTGGTATCATCAGGCAAATAAAAATTATATAAACCTGCCACTGCGCAGGAAGGTAACTGTTGTACATACATCATAGAGGATAATATTTCTTAAAATAAACTAACCAGTTAAAACAATTTTGGTGTCATTATTATTGCTTATTAATTGGCCTCTTAGCAAACAAACCACTAGATGATGGAGAATTAATGCCTTTTCTACTTTAATTTTACAAATATTCATTGAACACCCCTGCATGTTAATATTTTTAAAGAAAATATAACTTATTAGCATTGAGTTATTTAAATTCTATTCAACAGTTTCTGTTGATTATAATAAAAATCATCAGATACCTGATCTGTTTACTCTCACCTAGACTGTCAATAATCAGCTAACAGGTTTTCCTGTCTCCAGTCTGTCTCACTTCCCAGTTCCTTCTCACCACTGCCACTAGTTATTTTTCTAAAACACACATCTGAGTATACCATTCTCCTGTTTATAAACAGTGATTCATTCAGTAGCTACTTATTGAATATCTATCATGTGCTAGGACTGCAATAGGCACTAGGAATACAGTGTAGAACAAGATTGACATAAGAACTTGCTGCTATGGTGATTATATTCTAGAGGTAACTTCCCATTTTCTCCTTGGTAAGATCAATTCTTTAGAACAACATGTAAGACCCATCATGTTCTGGATGCTACTTCTCTTCTCAGCTTTTTCTCATACATACTTATACATCCCTGAGCATACTGTGCTCCAGCTAAGGCAATGGTTCTTTTTCCACAGCATGCACTTTCATGGTAGTGCAGTTTCTTCTCCCTGAAATGCTCTCCTCTCCCTTCCCCATCTTATGAAATGTTGCACCTCCTTTACAGTTGAGTTCAAATACCAAACTTTCAACTTCTTTACTAAGCTTTTTCTAACTAAACTTCCTACATCAACTAAGCAACTCTTGACCTTGAATTCCCTCCCTCTTTTCTTTCCATTTCTTGTTCTTTGAAGCTGGGGCTTGTTAATGAACAGTAAATTTAAAAATTCACAAGAGGGAAGCAGCTGTGGCTCAATCAGTAGGGCTCCCGTTTACCATATGGGAGGCCCCGGGTTCGGTTCCCGGGGCCTCCTGGTGAAGGCAAGCCCGCCCGCACGGCGTGGTTAGCTGACCCAGCGAGCACAAGCAGCAAGGGGGGGATAAATGAATAAATAAATAAAATCTTTAAAAAAAAAAATTTCACAAGAAAAGTCAAAGAAGTAATGGGGCGACAAAGAATTGCAAATATCATTAGCAAACTGAATACAGCACTGTAATTCACCTAGGGTTATTATTTGAAGATTGATTATTCTAAATTAGTTGATAAGGACTGGATAGTGTGCAAGAGTATTAGACAAGGTTCTAGCCTCCAAGGGGCTTACACTGTAGTAGAGAAGATACAGTTCTTTACATGAAACTATAGTAAGCAATACAAAAGAGTAGGTAAATTTGATGGACAGACAAAACCAAATTTATAGATCCCAAATCTGGAAGACATCCGAAGAGATCATTTGACTTGCTGCCTAACTCCAAGCAATGAAGATTATACTCCCATTTTACGGATGGGGTAAATAAGGCCCAAAAAAGTTAAGAGGCTTACTCAAAGTCACATGACCAAAGAGTGCAGGGAAGACCAGAACTCTGGTCTTTTGCCAACAGACAAAGAATCAGCAATTCTATTTGTTCTACCTTCAAAATATATTTAAACTCCAAACCCTTCTAACCACTTCTGCTACTACCACGAAATTCAAAACTATTTTTGTTTCTTTCCCAGACTACTATAATAACCTCCTAACTGATCTCGTGCTTTCTACCCATAGCCTATTCTCAATAAGCAACTGGAATGATCTTATCATTCCTCTGCTCAGAATCTTTCAATGTCTCTTTATCTGACTTAGAATAAAAATCAAAGCCCATTGGAATGAGTGTACATCAGTGGTTAAGTGCCCATGTACATAGTCCTGGGTTTAATCCCCAGTACCTCCTCAAAAAATAAAAATAAAAAAATAAAAGCTCTTAAGATGGCCTACAAGGTCCTATATTAAAAGACTCCCCAAACTCATCTCTTGATTTTTTTCCTTCTTTGCATTTACTACCAATCTGACACATTTATTAGTTTAATTTTTATTTTATTTCTTCTCCTTCTAGGATGCAAATTCCATGAGAGCAGATGCATTGTCTGACTTCATTCACTGCTGTATCCCCAGTACCTAGAATGGTGTCTGGTACATAGTAGATGCTTGAAAATGAGTTGTTGAATGAGGGATCTGAAAGAAGATCCTTTGGTGAAGATGGTAGGCCTAATTAAACTATTTTCCATTATGCCCAGAACATGCCTTCTGTGTTCTTGACTTCCAGAATGTTTAGTCCCCTTACCTCTGCCAGTGAGTCTATTCATCCTTTGTGACCCAGATTGTCATTTCCTCTCTAAGTGTTAAATGACCTTCATCTGTCTCTGAACTCATGGAGTCAGTATTGCACAATTTATTTGATAACTTGCCATGTCCTATCTTCATCTCATCAATTTTTCTTTACTATTGTTTGTCTTTTTTTAAATGTATTTTTAAAGGTGTGTATTATCTCCCTAGACATATCTCTGACTTTTTAAAGCAAATCAAACAATATTTACTTGAGCTACGGTGTTCAAACATCTGTTAGGTGCTAGAATCCACAATCTTGAACTTTTCTTGGTTCATACCTGCAAAATAAGAGAAGGTTGGATTAGATACCCTTTTCTCAAAGTGTGTTCTATGGAACATTAATTCCACAGCATGTTAATAGGTGATCATCTGAAAAAAATACTCCATTATTAAATAAGCTTATGAAACCCTGGATTAATTAATGTTTGTTCACTGTGGTTTTCTTAGAGGTTTAGTGTATACTGTCATTTGTCAGGGGAAGCACCCTTTGTAACTAGTGTTTCCTCACATGCTTTCAGAAAATGCTAGACCAAATAGTCACTAAGATTCCTTCCATTTCTAAGAGGAAAAAATCTTAAGTGACTTGTCCAAGGCCAAATGTCTAAATAGTGTTAGAGCCTAGACAAAAACTCAGTTCTCCAAAGCATCTATTGTACAAGGTTACTTATTGCAGCTTTGTTTGTAATAGCAAATGATTGAAAGCAAATTTGTGGCTCATTAAGAGGGAAGTGGTTAATAAAAAATCATTATACATGCATGTAATAGGATACTATGCAGCTTAAAAAGAAAGAAAGAAGCTCTTTGTGCACTAATATGAAACGATCAAGATATATTGTTTAGGTGAAAAAAAAAACAAAGTAAAAAACAATGTGTATAAAATGTTAACTTTTATATAAAAATGTGTATGGGGGCAAAATATATACTTTGTTTTATGTGTTTAGAATCACTGATCTACAAGAAGCTGCAATTTATTGCCTTCAAGTTAGGGGGATGGGGTCACTAGAACATAGAGGTTGGAGGGAGACGTTTTACCATGTACCCTGTGTTCCTTTTGATTTCAGAGTGCTGTGAATCTATAATCTACTGAAAAAGTAAAATTAAATGCATAAAAAGCAACCCCAGGTAATTCTAATGCACAGGGATTTGAAAACCACTGTACTTATACTATATGCCTACCTCCTCACCAGAATCCTTTGAGACTTCATTAGTCCAAATTTTACATGCTATCTTCAGTGACTTTCCTGATACAGCCTTTGAAGATGACAATCATCTCTCCTTGCCCCCCCCGCCCCCACCCTGTCCCTGCCCTTATTCTGTCTCCTCCATGTGTCAGTCTCCAGGCAGGCTTGCAATGCCTAGGTGAGCATTAGTGCCAGTTATTCTGTGCCTGCCAGGCTTATACTACCTGGGAGTAAGGTTGTGCCAGGATAGGGAGAGGCTAGGGAATGTCTAGGAGCCCAGATCCAAAGTGGATATCCTGAGATAAGCCCTGGCCTCTGTTGCTATTTCAGCCATCACTGTACTCCTTCCTTGCATTTCAACTTTCTCATCCCAGAGAAGGAAAATTGGAATAAGGAAACCTCTCTTACTTATATCAGAGAAGTTTTGATACTTAGATGGGTATAGATAAGTGATGCTTAGCCAACACAATGGCTTCCATACAGATGGAAGAAAGGGATTCATTGTAGAGAGTAAATTTCTCAAGGTGACCCACTGACATGGCCATAAAACAACATGGTTGTAGGATCTCTGGCTGTGTCTCCATCTCTCATAAAAGAAAAAGAAGGTGACTATATCTTCTTCAAGTTCTGGAGCCTCATCTTGAGTGTATAAGGGACATTAGAATTCATTATGGGGAAGCTGAAATTCAGAGATTCAGTTGATGCCAGGAATAGCCAAATGGACCCACTTGCCAATGCTCTGCCGAGGTCTTTCCTGTGGCCAAAAAGAGGCTGTGGTATACCAAGGGTGCCTTTTAAAATCTGCCTTTTTAATAGAGGTGGGCTAATTTTAGAAGTAGAACTTGGAATTATTTTCAGTGTCATTGGAACGAGGCCCAGTAATAACTTGCATGACCTTGGACTAATGATTCTACCTCTCTGGGTCTCAGTTTCCTTATCTGGAAAAGAGAAGGCCCTTAGGGCCAAGTAAACCCTTTCAGTTCTAACGTAAGAAAGCTACCCAGAAAAAAACAGAAAAAAGAAAAACATCCTAGCCATTTGTGCAACTCTGCACTCAAACTCTAATCAAATTTAGATAAGAAATTTGCAGTGAGAAGATTGTGCTGAGAATCATTCCAGGATCATCTCCCTCTTGCTCATTAACACATGACCATTCCTTTCCTCTGGTGTACTCCAGTTTGGTCTGCCCTACCAGCAACACTTGCTTTCTTCATTCAGACAATCAAACACTGAGCCCAGTAGCCAAAAATGAAATTGGTAACCGGTAGAACAGTTTAGTTTTAATGATGCTCTAACCAGGTTCTAATTGGACAAAGATTCCAATTTTCCCCATTCTTAGACCTGTGATGTCTCACAAGTGCTCAGTGAAGCTGGCTACCCCTAGTCTTCCAGGTAGGAACTGTAGTAGTCTTGGCTTCTATTGTCAACTCTCTTTTTATTCTACCTCTGGAAATGGACCCATTGCCTTGTAAAATTTCAATTTCACTTTGGCCTGGGTTTTATTTTCTTTATCTTTTAAATTTTGTTTGTGGAAATTTGTTCAAAGGAGACTCTCTACTTACTCTTCCCAGCTGAATAGATGGTTTCTGGAGAACCATCCATAGGAATCTCCTACCCTCTTGTCTTATAAGGAGTCAGAAATGGCAGAGGAAAGAATTATATGAAAAATACCCTTATATCCACCACTCATAATGAACAAATATTAAAATGTTTTTTCCAGTTTTGCTTATGTATTTTATATAAAACAAAACATCATAAATATAAAATTGAAGTCTACCTATTCCCTTACCTAGTCCTATGATTTTCCCAGAGGAAATCACTTATATAATTTTATTTATTTTTTTAAGCAATTTTATTGAGATATATTCACATAGCATAGAATCAATCCAAAGTGTACATTCAATATTTTTTGGTATAATCACAGAGTTGTGCACTCACCCCTTCAATCAATAATAGAGCATTTTCATTACTCCAAAAAGAAACCCCCCCACCCCTTAGCAATCACCTCTCAATTCCTCTATTCTTCCCCTGCCATATATATCCACTAATTTAATTCTATATCTATAAGTTTATTTATATTTACAATTTATATAAATGGAGCCAAACAATATGCAGTACTTTGTGTCACTTAGGATAATGCTCTCTCTTTTTTTTTTACAATTGATAAAAATATTCATATATTACTATTCACTACAGTCCATAGTTTGCTTTAGGTGCATTGTAGTTCAAATACCATCCTATTATTAGCATACATTTGCTTTGGTTCATGGAAGTACATTCTTATATCTGTACTATTAACCACACTCATCATCTACAACAGGGTTCATTATGGTATACAATCCTATGTTTCATTCTTTAGTTTTTCTTCTAGTGACATACACAACCCTAAACTTTCCCTTTCAACCATAACCATACCTCCATATTGGCATTGCTAATTACATTCATTCTAATGTGCTATCATCACCTCCATCCAATCCCAAACATTCACAATTAACCTTATTACAAATTCTGCACAAATTAAGCCTCTGTTCCCCATCTTCTATCCTCATTCTAACTTCTGGTGGCCAATCTTCTAGTTATTAATGCCATGACTTTGCTGTTTATATTTAGTTCATATTAGTGAGATCACACAATATCAGTCTTTTTGTGTCTGTCTTGTTTCACTCAACCTTATGTCCTCAAGCTTCATCCATGTTGTCATATGCATTATAACTTCATTTCTTCTTACATCTGAATATTATTCCATTGTTTGCATACATCACATTTTGTTATCCATTCATCTTTTTTTTTTCATAGCTGTTATTCTTTTTCCTTCTCTCTAGTATATTTGTATTTATATTTTGTAAAAACAGTCTTTTATATGTAATATCATCCGTATTTGGGTTTTACATGAGGTTTTACTATTTTATACAGTCCCGTGTTACAGTTCTTAGCTTCCCTTCTAGTAATATACATGACCTTAGACTTTCCATTTTAACCACTGTCATACCCATACAATAGCACTGCTAGATACAAACATCATGATATGCTTTAACCATTTCTATTTATTCGAAAGATTTACAAACAGCCTTTTAAACAATTCTGCACAGATTAACCATCAGCTTTCCATTCTCTACCCTCCTTCTATTTTCTGGTGACCTATATTCTAATTTTTAACTACATGAGTTTACACAGTATATTAGTTCATAATAGCACAATCATACAGTATTTGTCCTTTTGTGTCTGGCTTGCTTCACTCAACATAATGCCCTCCAGGTTCATCCATGTTTTCATATATTTTACTACTTCATTTCTTCTTACCACTGTGTAATATTCCATCATGTGTATACACCACAATTTGTTTATCCATTCATAAATTGATGGACACCAGGGTTGTTTCCAACCTTTGGCAATTGTGAATAATGCCACTATGAACATCGGTGTGCACATATCTGTTCGTGTCTCTGCTGTCTCTCTTCTTCTGTGTTCTTCTCCTGTGTATCTACTTCTGTGTCCCTCCTTGTTTGAGTGTCCATTTATTTAGCCCACAAAGGGGGCCGGGACTCAAACTGAGTCACCCTAATAATGTGAGCTAATAATAACTCAAAGCCCTAATCTTAACACAAGTTAATCAAAGCTATCTCAGCTGACTCTAATACAATCAAAGGGTATCATGCCCAGAGGAATAGACTAGTTTACAAACATAATCAATATCTCTTTTTGGAACTCATAAATAATATCAAACTGCCACAGGTAGTCTGTCTTTTTATTGTTGAGTTGTATGATCTCTTTGTATATCATAGATATTCTAGCAATGCAAGAAATTATAACAATGAGGTGGATCCAGTGGCCACTTGACACTTTTGGGGTAGGGAGGGGACGAGCAGTTGAAATACAGGGGCTTCTTTGGGAGTTGGAGGTTATCCTGAGTACTGTTGTGGCAACGGATGTAGGCCATTTTAAATCAGCACACACCACTCAGAACTGAGTGGGAGAGAGTGTGGTCTACAGTGTGAACTGTGGTCTATGGTTGGTGGCAAGGCTCCAGGATGTGTAAGTTCATTGAGGGTGGTGGGCCACACTGTGGGAGATGTTTGTGTGGGATGTGGTGGGAGGTGTGGGAGGTGGGCAACATGGGAATCCCAGTGGGTTCCGTGTAATATTTTGGGTAATCTAAGCACCTCTTAAAATATATATAAATAACATTTTTGTAAGCAAATACACATATATGCATATATATTTATATATCATTTTGCAAATGTTTAGTATGTATTGTGAGAATTTTGATTTTTACCCATAAAAAAAATAAATAAATAAAATAAAATAAAAAAACCCTTATCAGATATGTGATTGCCAAATATTTTCTCCCATTGAGTTGCCTGCCTTTTCACCCTTTTGACAAAGTCCTTTGAGGTACAAAAGTGTTTAATATTGAGGAGGTCCCGTTTATCTATTTTTTCTTTTGTTGCTCGTGCTTTGGGTGTAAAGTTTAAGAAACTACTGACTACCACGAGATCTTGAAGATGTTTTCATACATTTTTTTCTAGGAGTTTTATGGTTGTCGCTTTTATATTTAGGTCCTTGATCTATTTTGAGTTAATTTTTGTATAAGGTGTGAGATAAGGTCTTCTTTCTTTATTTGGATATGGATATCCAGTTCTCCCAGCACCATTTGTTGAATAGACTCTTCTGGTCCAGCTGGGAGGGCCTGATCACCTTGTCAAAAATCACTTGACTGTAGATGTGAGGGTCTGTTTCTGAGTTCTCAATTCAGATGCATTGGTCAATGTGTCTGTCTTTATGCCAGTACCATGCTGTTTTTACTACTATAGCTAAGTAATATGTTTTAAAGTCTGGAAGTGAGAGTCCACCAACTTCACTCTTCTTTTTTTAAAGATCTTTTTGGCTATTTGGGGCCCCTTACCCTTCCAAATAAATTTGATGATTGGTTTTTCCAGTTCTGCAAAAAATGCTTTTGGGATTTTTATTGGGATTGCATTGAATCTGTAAATCAATTTGGGAAAAATTGACATCTTAACCATATTTTGTCTTCCAATCCATGAACACAGAATGTCCTTCCATTTATTTAAGTCTTCTTTGGTTTCTTTTAGCAATGTTTATAGGTCCTTTATGTCCTTGGTTAAGTTTATTCCTAAATATTTGATTGTTTTAGTTGCTATTGTAAATGGAATATTTTTTCTTATTTCCTCCTCAGATTGCACATCAGTAGTGTATAGAAACGCTATTGATTTTTGCATATTAATCTTGTATCCTGCTACTTTGCTGAACTTGTCTATTCTAGTAGCTTTGTTGTGGATTGTTTAGGAGATTCTAGATATAGGATCACATCAGTGAATAGTGAAAGATTTACTTCTTCCTTTCCAATTTGGGTGCCTTTTATTTCTTTATGTAGCCTAATGGCTCTAGCTAGAACCTCTAGCACAATATTGAATAACAATGGTGACAGTGGACATCCTTGTCTTGTTCCTGATCTCAGCGGGAAAGTTTTCAGTCTTTCACAATTGAGTACAATGCTAGTTGTAGGTTTCTCATATATACACTTTACCATATTGAGAAAACTTCCTTCTATTCCTATCTTTTGGAGTGCTTTTATCAAGAAAGGATGCTGTATTTTGTCTAATACCTTTTCTGCATCAATCAAGAGGATCATTTCATTTTTATTCTTCAATTTAACAATGTGGTGTATTACATTAATTGATTTTCTTGTGTTGAACTACTCTTGCATACCTGGGATAAAACCCACCTGGTCGTGGTGTATAATTCATTTAATGTGATTTTGGATTCTGTTTACAAGTATTTTGTTGAGGATTTTTACATCTATATTCATTAGAGATATTGGTCTGTAGTTTTCTTTCTTTTTTTTTTTTTTTTTTTTGGTAGTATCTTTACCTGGTTTTGGCATTGGGGTGATGTTGGCTTCATAAAATGAGTTTGGTACCGTTTCTTCCTGTTCAATTTTTTTGGAAGAGCTTCAGCAAGATTGATATTAGATCATCTTTGAATGATTGGTAAAATTCACCTCTGAAGCCATCTGGCCCCGGAGTTTTCATCTTTGGGAGGTTTTTGATGACTGTTTCAATCTCTTCACTGGTAATTGGTTTGTTGAGGTCTTCTGTTTCTTCTAGGGTCAGTGTAGCTGGTTTGTGTGTTTCTAGGAATGTGTTCATCTCATCTACATTATCTAGTTTTTTGGCATACAATTGTTCATAGTATCCTCTTACAATCTCTCTTATTTCTGCAGAGTCAGTAGTAATGTCCCTCCTTTCATTTCTAATTTTATTCATTTGCATCTTTCTCTTTTTCCTTTGTCAGTTCAGCTGTTTGTCGTTTTGTTGATCTTCTCAAAGAATGAACTTTTGGTTTTGTTGATTCTATTATTTTTTTGTTCTTGGTTTCATTTATTTCTGCTCCGATCCTTACTATTTCTTTCCTTTGGCTTCGTTTCAGATTAGTTTGCTGTTCTTTTTCTAATTCCTCCAGGTATGCAGTTAGATCATCAGTTTTAGCTCTTTATTCTTTTTGAATGTAAGCATTGAAGGCTATACATTTCCCTCTCAGCACTGCCTTTCCAGTGTCCCATAGGTTTTGATATGTTGTGTCCTCATTTTCATTTGTCTCAAGATATTTCCTGAATTCCCCTGTAATTTCTTCTTTAACCCACTGATTATTTAAAAGTGTGTTGTTTATTCTTCATGTATCTATGAGTTTTCCCATTTTCCGTCCATAATAGATTTCCAGCTTCATTCTGTTATGATCAGAGAAACTATTTTGTATAATTTCAGTCTTTTCAAAAAAAAAAATTTTTTTTTTTTGCCTCTTCAACAGCTCTTAAATCTTTTACTTCTTCTTGTAATTTCAATTTATCATAAAATAAGGTGAGAAAGTCACTTGATCAACATGTGCAACATACAACACATTAATATGGGCAACTTTTGTATGTACTCCTAATCTGTAGGAGTCGAATGTAAAAGTTTTTCCTCCAACATTTCCAATTCCAGATTGTGGGAATGTGGGAGAGTCTTCCTTTCACTTATTTCTCGTATACACTCTTTAACCAGGTTATTTAATTTTCCCCAAATTAAAATCCTGCGTGGCAAATCCTCTTCCTCTTCAAAAACCCCAAACGGCTTCAGAGTCTTAATTCGTTTCTGGGTAAGTATGCAGTCAGTCTCCTGGGGGGCGGGGGGGCTGCTAAACTGATAGGAGAGGTAACGCCACCGTGTTTCCGTGGGCTGTTTGTGGGTTGCAATCCCTAGAAAAGGGCTTTGTCTCCAGCGCTGGCACCGCCCAGCACCCCCGTGCCCACCGCACCCCCCGCTGCTGCCGACGTGAGCATAATCCAGAGGTGGGATGGAGGGAGACCTTTCTCAGCCTTGGGTCCAGCCACCAGAAGGAGTTATTCTTTTTTTTTTTTTTTTTTTTAACTTTATTTTGTACATTTAATAATTGAAAACATAAACAATTAAAAACTAAAAAGTAGGGAAGCGGCTGTGGCTCAATCAGTAGGGCTCCCGTTTACCATATGGGAGGCCCCGGGTTCCGTTCCCGGGGCCTCCTGGTGAAGGCAAGCCCGCCCGCAGGCGTGGTTAGCTGACCCAGCGAGCACAAGCAGCAAGGGGGGGATAAATGAGTAAATAAATAAAAAATCTTTAAAAAAAAAAAACTAAAAAGTAAACACAGATGAATAAATATATACATTTCTCAATTAAATGTAATGGATACATGTAATTTTTTTTTTTTAATCAAACAATATATTACACAATATATTTGGTTCATAGTAATGTATTGATACTTGTCTTGTGACCCCACATATGGTCGATCTTGGAGAAAGATCGATGAGCATGTGAAAAGAAAGTATATCCTGCTGTTTTGGGGTGCAATGCTCTATAGATGTGTGCTAGGTCTAGTTCATTTATCATATTATTCAAGTTCTCTGTTTCTTTTTTATCTTCTGTCCAGATGGTCTATCAAATACTGATAATGGTATATTGAAGTCTCCAACTATTATTGTAGAGACATCTATTTCTCCCTTCAGTTATGCCAGTGTATGCCTCATATATCTTGGGGCATTCACGCTAGGTGCATAAATCTTTAGTATAGTCATTTCTTCTTGGTGAATTGCCCCATTTATTAATATGTAATGATCTTCTTCATCCCTTATAACAGTTTTGCATTTGAAATCTGTATTTTCCAATATTACTATCGCTACTCCAGCTCTTTTTTGGTTACTATTTGCATGGAATACCTTTTTACAACCTCCCACTTTTAACCTAGTTGTGTCCTTACATCTGAGATGGGTCTCTTGTAGACAACATATAGATGGCTTATATTTCTTTATCCATTCTATCAGTCTATGTCTTTTGACTGGGGAGTATAATGCATTAACACTCAATGTTATTACAGTAAAGGCATTACTTAATTCATCCATTTTGTTCTTAAGCTCTCTATTGTCCTATCATTATATTGTCTGTCTTCTCACCCTGTAGTTTACCCTTCCCAATAAACTTCATTTCTAAACTTTTCTCCAAATCTCTTGCCCTTGTTTTTTTCCTTTCAGGCTGCAATAAACTCTTTAGTATCTCTTGTAAATCTGGTCTTTTGGTAACATATTCTATAAGTTTTGTTTGATTGGAGATTCAAAGTGGGCTCTAATGGCCAAATTCACTGAAGTAAAACACCCTGACCTCCCTTCCCTTTTCCCTTGAGACAACTGCCAGGGAGGAGAATGTTTGTTCCCCTCTCAGTCAGCTGCAGTGAGCCAGAGGTTTTACCCCAGCTTAATATCTTGGGGGTGACAGAGGGGAGCCCTTCCTGGCCAACACAGGGGCTTGGTAACTCACATTTGTCCTTTTGGTTCTTCATCTCTCTGTCCCTTGCCCTCCTGGCAGTTGTGTAGCACCGTCCTGGTCTGCTGACCCCTAAAGCTGGTCCCTCATATAACTTTTGGCTCTTTTTGTGTTGTTTTTGTGAGAGCATTCAGCTTTGCTTGTTAGTCTATCACCAAATTCCCACAATCTTTATCCATTCATCTTTTGATGGACACTTGGGTTGTTTCCATCTTTTGGCAATTGTGAATAATGCTGCTATGAACATTAATGTGCATATGTCTGTTCGTGTCACTGCTTTCAGTTCTTCTGAGTATATACCTAGGAATGGGATTGCTGGATTCTATGGCAGCTTTATATTTAACTTCCTAAGGAACCACCAGTCTTTCACAGTGGCTGCCCCATTCTACATTCCCACCAATAGTGAATAAGCATTCCTATTTTTCTATATCCTTTCCAACACTTGTAGTTTTCTGGGTTGTTGTTTTTTTTAATAGTGGCCATTCTAATAAGTGTGAAATTATATTTCATAATTTTGATTTGCATTTCCCTACTAGCTAGTGATGTACATCTTTTCATATGTTTTCGTTTGTTCTTGTTTTTTATCATTTGTATTTCTTCTTTGGAAAAATGTCTATTCAAGTCTTTTGCCCATTTTTAAATTGGGTTGTTTGTCTTTTTATCATTGAGTTGTAGGATCTCTTTATATATCATGGATATAAAATCCTTATCGGATATGTGGTTTCCAAATATTTTCTCCCATTGAGTAAGCTACCTTTTCACCTTCCACTTACATATCATTAGTTTGCATCTTTCCAGTCCACATTTTTTTATTTTTACTGCATTCGTGAGAATCCATACACATCTATAGAATTGCTTTGCAGGCTTTTTAAAAAGTTACATGAATTACATAATTATAAATTATATAAAATAACATAACTATAGAGTGATAGCATACTACATATTTTGCAAATTGCTTTATTTGTTCAACATGTGTTTAAGGTATATCCATGTTGTTACATATTAGTTTCTTTCATTTTTTTTTCTCCGCTGTATAGTATAATTAAAACCATATATATGTTTTGGGGAAGCCAAGATGGCAGCAGAATAAGGAGCTCCAAGAGTCATCTCATCCTACAGGGCAGTTAATAATCACCCAGAGCTATCTAAAGCACCTGTTTGGGGGCCCCCAGGAGACCAGAAGTGTGTCCTGCAACAACCTTGAAAGTATGGAAGGAGGAGACTGCTCATCTACAGAGAATATTTGTGAGTAGAGCCCTCCATGCCACAGAGGCCAGTGCTCGTGACGCAAGCCGGCTCGGGAGCTATTCCATGGCTAGAGTTAGAAGCTCCATTTCCCATTAACAAGGGAGGAAGAGATGGTTGTCCACTGACTTCAGCTACTGATTAGTGGATTCGGCTGACTAAAGTATACTCCTAGGAACAGCTAGGGTTTGAACCTGTCCAAGTTGGAAGGAGGCCAGTGGCTACCATTTTGACTTCACCCCTGGCATGAAGGGAAGCCGGGCTGACTGAAAATCACAGTGAAGTTAGGGACAGGCTTCTTTCCACCAAAACAGGACTGCAGCCCTAGCCTAGGCTCCAGCCTCACCTCCAGCAGAGAGGAAGCTGGCAGGACCTGCACCAGGATCTCCAGGCAACTGCAGGTGCTTTTGGCTGGCACAGACCGAATAGCCAGACACCTGGGGCTGCATCCCACAACCCAACAGGATAGGAGAGAATCTGGGTTTCCTCAACCTCTATGGGCAACTGCAGGTATTTTCATCCCAAATGAACTGGTTTGTTGAGTGTCTTCAAGTCCATCTCCACCTCTGCCCCCACCATAGGATAGGAGGGGGCTGGTGTTCCCTGAGCGTCTCAGGGAAATAGACATCTCTACAATAATGGTTGGAGACTTCAATACACCACTCTCAGCATTGGATAGAACATCTGGGCAGAGGATCAATAAAGAAACAGAGCGCTTGAACAATATGATAAATGGACTAAACCTAACAGACACATACAGAACATTGTACCCCAAAACAGCAGGATATACATTCTTTTCAAGTGCTCATGGATCTTTCTCCAGGATAGACCATATGTTGGGTCACAAAGCCAATCTCCATAACTTCAACAAGATCAAAATTATACAAAGCACTCCCTCTGATCATAATAGAATAGAGTTGGAAATCAATAAGCGGCAGAAAATGGGAAAATTCACGTATATATGGAGATTAAACAATACACTTTTAAATAATCAGTGAGTCAAAGAAGAAAGTTCAAGAGAAATCAATAAATATCTTGAAACAAATGATAATGAGAACATAACATATCAGAACCTATGGGATGCAGCAAAGGCAGTGCCAAGAGGGAAATTTATAGCCCTCAATGCTTACATTCAAAAAGAAGAATAAGCTAAAATCAATGACCTAATTGAATCCAACAGCACATTAAAATAATTACTCATCATGATCAAGAGGGTTTTTTTTTTTTTAAGATTTATTTTATTTATTTATTCTTGCCCCCCCACACACATATACACACCGCTTGCACTCGCTGTCTGCTGTCTGTGTCCATTTGCCCATTTGCTGCACATTCTTCTGTGTCTGCTTGTCTTCTCTTTGGGAGGCACCAGGAACCAATCCTGGAACCTTCCAATGTGGGAGAGAGGCACTCAATTGCTTGAGCCACCCCAGCTCCCTGGTTTGTTGTGTCTCTCACTGTCTCTCTTCTGTGTCTCTTTTTTGTTGCATCATCTTGTTGCGCCAGTTCTCTGTGCGGCCAGCTCTCCACACAGGCCAGCTCACTTTCACCAGGAGGCCCCGGGACCCCCCAAATGGTAGACAGGAGCCTAATCTCTTGAGCCACATCTGCTTCCACAAGTGTTTTTTGTTTTTGTTTTTTAATTTTATTGAAGTATATCATTCATACATGAACATATGTAAATAATAAGTGTATAGTGAAAGTTGTGAACTTACAAAACAAACATTTTTGCTGTTTTTGTGTCCATTTGCTGAGCAATTCTCTGTGTCTGTTTCCTGCCCTCTCTTCTCATCCTACTCCTCCTGTCTTCAACCGGGATTTGATCCTCAGAACTTCCGATGTGAGAGAGAGATGTCCTACCACCTGCGCCACCTTAGTTCCTGGTTTTTCAGCGCATCTCGTCTTGGCTCTCCCTTGTGTCACTCTCTTGTTACATCATCACCTTGCTGCATGGCTTGGTGGGTACTGGCGGCACACCTATGCGCAGGGCCTGGGGGGCTCATCTGCTCATGGGGCCTGGCGGCACACCCGTGTATGGGGCCTGGCAACCTGTGTGTCTTCTATATTTTCCTTTTCTTAAATTTTTACCAGGAGGTCCTGGAGATCGAACCCAGGTCCCTCCATATGGGAGACGGACACCCAACCATTTTGAGTCACATCTGCCCCTCTGCTATTTCTCTTAAGGTTGACCAAAGATACCTAGAGTTACAGTCATTTCCCATACAGGATAGTCATATAATAAATCAGGCTTGGTTTATCCCCAACATTCTAAAAACCAGACCTAGGGAGAAAAACTAGGTCTGGGTACACATGCATGGTTTCTGATATAATGAATGTGTAGCCTACTTTGATTATCACAAATTCAGGACAACGAGAATATTCATGTCCCAAATGGGTTTTATACCAGGCACGCAAGGTACATTCATCACAAGAAAATCAATCAGCATAATACACCTCATTAATAAATCAAAGAAGAACAACACATTATCTTATCGATTGATGCAGAAAAGGCATTTGACAAAATACAACATCCTTTCTTGATAAAAATTCTAAAAAAGATAGGAATTGAAGGAAACTTTCTCAACATGATAAAGGCCATATATGAAAAACCCACAGCTAACATGGTATTCAATGGTGAAAGACTGAAAGCTTTCCCATAGAGATCAGGGACAAGGATGCCCATTGTCACCACTGTTTTTCAATATTGTGCTAGAGGTTCTAGTTAGAGAATCAAGCAAGAAAACAAATAAAAGGCATCCAAATCAGAAAGGAAGAAGTAAAACTTTCACTATTCACAGATGATATGATCCTACATCTAGAAAGTCCCAAAAAATCTACAACAAAGCTGTTAGAGCTAATAAATGATTTCACTAGAGTGTCAGGATATAAGATCAATAAACAAAAATCAGTAATGTTATTATACAATTGTAATGCGCGTTCTGAGGAGGAAGTCAGGAAAAAATTCCATTTGTAATAGAGAGTAAAAGAATCAAATATTTAATATACTTAACCAAGGATGTAAAGCTCTTGTATTCAGAAAACTACAATGCATTGCTAAAAGAACTCAAAAAAGACCTAAATAATTGGAAGAACATTCCATGCTCGTGGATTTGAAGACTAAATATCATTAAGATGTCAATTCTACCCAAATTGATATACAGATTCAATGCAATCCCAATAAAAATTCCACAGCATTTTTTTTTTAAAGATTTTATTTATTTATTCATTTATCCCCCCCTTGCTGCCCGTGCTCGCTGGGTCAGCCAACCACGCCGCGCGGGCGGGCCTGCCCCCACCAGGAAGCCCTGGGAACCAAACCCGGGGCCTCCCATATGGTAAACGGGAGCCCTACTGATTGAGCCACAGCCGCTTCCCCCACAGCATTTTTTAAACAAATGGAAAACACAATTATCAAACTTACTGGGAAGGGTAAGAGGCCCCAAATAGCCAGAAACATCTTAAAAAGGAAAAGTGAAGTGGGAGAACTCTTACTTCCAGACTTTAAATCATATTACCTAGCTACAGTGGTTAAAAACAAACAAACAAACAAAAAAAAACAGCATGATATTGGCATAAAGACAGACACATAGACCAATGGAACCGAATTGATGGTTCAGAAACAGACCCTCACATCTATGGCCAAGTGCTTTTTGACAAGCCTGTCAAACCCACCTAGCTGGGACAGAACAGTCTATTCAACAAATGGTGCTGGGAGAAAAAGAAGACCCCTGTCTCACACCTTATACAAAAATTAACTGAAAACGGATCAAAGACCTAAATATAAAAGCAAGTACCATAAACCTCCTAGAAGAAAATGTAGCGAAACATCTTCAAGACCTGGTGGTAGATGGTAGATTCTTAAACCTTACACTGAAAGCACGAGCAATGAAAGAAAACATGGATAAATGTGACCTCCTCAAACTTAAAACACTTCTGTGATTCAAAGGAGTTCATCAAGAAGGTGAAAAGGCAGCCCACTCAATGGGAGAAAATATTTGGAAACCACATATCCGATAAGGGTTTGATTTCCATTCTATATAAAGAGATCATACAACTCAACAATAAAAGAGCAAGCAATCCAATTAAAAAATGGGCAAAAGATTTAAATAGACATTTCTCCAAAGAGGAAATACAAATGGCCAAAAAGCACATGAAAAAATGTTCCATATCACTAGCTATTAGAGAAATGCGAATCAAAACAACAATGAGATATGATCTAACACCACATAGAATGGCCATTATTAAAAAAAAAACGACAACAATAAGTGCTGGAGAGGATGTAGAGAAATAGGAACACACTTTCACTGCTGGGATTGTAAAATGGTGCAGCCTCTGTGGAAGACAGTTTGGCAGTTCCTCAGGAAGCTAAATATAGAACTGCCATATGATCCAGCAATTCCTCTACTAGGAATATATCCAGAAGAACTAAAAACTATGTCACAAACAGACATCTGCAAACTGATGTTCATAGTGGCAGTATTCACAATTGCCAAAAGATGTAAACAACCCAAGTATCCATCAATCAATGAATGGATAAACAAAATGTGGTATATACATATGATGGAATATGCTGCAGTAAGATGAAATTGGGACACATGATAACATGGATGAATCTTGAAGACATTATGCTAAGCGAAGTAAGCCAGACACAAAAGTGTCATTAATATTGCATGGTGTCATTAATATGAACTAAATACGAAGAATAAACACATGGAGTTAAAACCTAGAGTATAGGTTATTAGAGATAAGAGGAGAGTTGAGAAGAACTACTGATGCTTAATGTATATAGAAGTTTTACTTTAACTTGACTGTAAAAGTGAGGAAATGGATAGAGTTGATGGTAACACATTATAGTGAGTAGCAGCTGGTTTATAAATGGGATTATGGCTGAAAAGGGTAGTCTGGGGAAGTAAATGTCAATTGAAAGACCTAGAGAATAATCTAGGGACTGAATAACACAGTGAACCCAGAGGTGGATGAGAATTGTGGTTGATGATACAGATGCAAGAGTGTCCTACTGTGAGCTAGAGCAGATGTATATCACTATTGCAGGGTTGTGGGAATGTAGAGAAGCATGGGAAAAAATACAATTGGTGTGACCTATGGACTGTGGTTAACAGCAATAGTATAATATTCTTGCATCAATGCCAAAGATGTGCTATGTTGATAATGAGGGGGGATGGAAAAAGTGTGCCAAATGTATGCTATGGATCACAGTTGGTGGTAATAGTCTGATGATATTATCTCATAATCTGTAACATGTTCTACCATAGTGTGGTGTGTTGGTGAAGGGATGTTGTATGGGAATTCTACACATGTGCATGATTGTTTTGTAAGTTCACAATCTTTGTAACAAAAATATATTTTTAAAAAATAGGGTGGGTTGGTGGGAAAATACACCAAATGTAAGATAGAACCTATAGTTACTAGTAATATTTTGATGATATTCTTGCATAGTTTGTAATAAATGTTTCACAACAATGCAAGGTGTTGGTGGAGGGGTGATGTATGAGACCCCTGTATGATGTTATGCATGTTTATTTTATAAGTTCACAACCTTTACTATACACTTTTTGTTTATGCATGTTCATGTATGAATGATATACTTCAACAAAAAATATATTAAATATATATATATGTTTTTTTTTAAACTTTATTTTGTACATTTAATAATTGAAAACATAAGCAATAAAAAACTAAAAAGTAAACACAGATGAATAAATATATACATTTCTCAATTAAATGTAATGGATACATGTAAATTTTTTTGTTGTTTTGTTTTTTGTTTGTTTTTTTGTTTTTTTGTCTGTGAATCAAACAATATATTACACAATATATTTGGTTCATAGTAATGCATTCATACAGTATTTGTCCTTTTGTGTCTGGCTTGCTTCGCTCAACATAATGTCCTCCAGATTCATCCATGTTGCCATATGCTTTATGACTTCATTTCTTCTTACAGCTGCATAATATTCCATCTGTGAATAGACCACAGTTTGTTTATCCATTCATCTGTTGATGGACACCTGGGTTGTTTCCAACTTTTGGCAATGGTGGATAATGTGGCTATGAACATCGGTGTGCAGATGTCTGTTCGTGTCACTGCTCTCAGTTCTTCTGGGTATATACCCAGTAGTGGTATTGCAGGGTCACGTGGCAAATCTATATTCAACTTCTTTAGGAACTGCCAAACAGTCCTCCACAGTGGTTGTACCATCCTGCATTCCCACCAACAGTGAAGAAGTGTTCCTATCTCTCCACATCCTCTCCAACACTTGTAGTTCTCTGTCTTTTTAATAGTGGCCATTCTGATAGGTGTGAAATGATATCTCATTGTAGTTTTGATTTGCATTTCCCTAATCATGAGTGATGTCGAGCATTTCTTCATGTGTTTTTTTGCCATTTGTATTTCTTCTTCGGAGAAATGTCTATTCAAGCCTTGGCCCATTTTTTAATTGGGTCATTTGTCTTTTTATTGTTGAGCTGTAACATCTCTTTATATATCCTGGATATTAAACCCTTATCAGATATATGATTTCCAAATATTTTTTCCCATTGAGTCGGCTGCCTTTTCACCCTTCTGACAAAGTTCTGTGAGATGCAAGAGTGTTTAATTTTGAGGAGGTCCCATTTATCTGCTTTTTCTTTTGTTGCACGTGCTTTGGGTGTGAAGTCCAAGAAACCACCACCTACTACAAGGTCTTGAAGATGTTTCCCTACATTTTCTTCTAGTAGTTTTATGGTCCTGGCTTTTATATTTAGATCTTTGATCCATTTTGAGTTGATTCTTGTATAGGGGGTGAGATAGGGGTCCTCTTTCATTCTTTTGGTTAGAGATATCCAGTTCTCCCAACACCATTTGTTGAAGAGACTGTTTTTTCCCATCAGCGTAGGCTTGGTAGGTTTGTCAAAAACCAGTTGACTGTATAGGTGAGGGTTTATTTCTGGATTCTCAATTCTATTCCACTGATCGATATGTCTATCTTTATGCCAGTACCATGCTGTTTTGACCACTGTAGCTTTGTAATATGTTTCAAGGTCAGGCAGTGAAATTCCTCCCACATTGCTCTTCTTTTTCAGAATACTTTTGGCTATTCGGGTGCACTTACCCTTCCAGATGAATTTGGTAATTGCCTTCTCTAATTCTGTAAAGTAAGCTGTTGGGATTTTGATTGGTATTGCATTGACTCTATAAATCAGTTTGGGCAAGATTGACATCTTCACGATATTTATTCTTCCAATCCATGAACATGGAATGTCTTTCCATTTGTTTAGGTCTTTTTAAATTTCTTTTAGCATTGTTTTGTAGTTTTCTGCATATAGGTCCTGTACTTCCTTGGTTAAATTAACTCCTAGGCATTTGAGTCTTTTTGTTGCTATTGAAAATGGAATTTTCTTCCTGATTTCCTCCTCAGATTCTTCAGTACTAGTGTACAAAAACATTACTGATTTTTGTGTGTTGATCTTATATTCTGCCACTTTGCTGAACTCATTTATTAGTTCAAGTAGCTTTGTTGTGGATACTTCAGGATTTTCTAAATACAGGATCATGTCATCCGCAAACAGTGAGAGTTTTACTTCCTCTTTTCCTATTTGGACGCCTTTAATTTTTTTGTCTTGTGTAATTGCCCTAGCTAGAACTTCTAGTACAATGTTGAATAACAATGGTGACAGTGGGCATCCTTGTCTTGTTCCTGATTTTAGGGGGAAAGCTTTCAACCTTTCCCCATTGAGTATGATGTTGGCTGTGGGTTTTTCATATATGCCTTTTATCATATTGAGTAATTTTCCTTTTATTCCTATCTTTTGAAGTATTTTTATCAAAAAAGGATGTTGGATTTTGTCGAATGCCTTTTCTGCATCTATTGAGATGATCATGTGGTTTTTTTCCTTCAACTTGTTAATGTGGTGTATTACATTGATTGATTTTCTTATGTTGAACCAGCCTTGCATACCAGGAATAAATCCCACTTGGTCGTGATGTATAAGTCTTTTGATATGCTGTTGGATTCGATTTGCAAGGATTTTGTTGAGAATTTTTGCATCTATGTTCATGAGAGAGATTGGTCTGTAATTTTCTTTTCTTGTGGAATCTTTATCTGGCTTTGGTATTAGGGTGATGTTGGCTTCATAAAATGTGTTGGGTAATTTTCCCTCCTCTTCAATTTTTTGGAAGAGTTTAAACAGGATTGGTGTTAATTCTTTTTTAAATGCTTGGTAGAACTCACCTGTGAAGCCATCTGGTCCTGGACTTTTCTTTGCTGGGAGATTTTTGATGACGGATTCAATCTCCTTAATTGTGATCGGTTTGTTAAGTTCTTGTATTTCTTGTTGTGTCAGTGTAGGTTGGTTATGAGTTTCTAGAAATTTGTCCATTTCATCCAGGTTGTCTAGTTTGTTGGCATATAGTTTCTCATAATGTCCTCTTATGATTCTTTTTATTTCTGTGAGGTCATTTGTAATTTCCCCCCTTTCATTTCTGATTGTATTTATTTGCATCTTCTCTCTTTTTTTCTTTGTTAGTCTAGCGAGGGGTTTGTCAATCTTATTGATCTTCTCAAAGAACCAGCTTTTGGTTTTGTTGATTTTCTCAATTGCTTTTTTTTTCTCATTTTCATTTATTTCCGCTCTAATCTTTATTATTTCTTTCCTTCTGTTTGCTTTGGAATTGGTTTGCTGTTCTTTCTCTAGTTTCTCAAGTTGTTCAGTTAAATCTTTGAGTTTAGCTCTTTCTTGTTTCTTAATATAGGCATTTAGGGCTATAAATTTCCCTCTCAAGACTGCCTTTGCTATATCCCATAGGTTTTGATATGTTGTGTTCTCATTTTCATTTGTCTCAATATATTTACTGATTTCACTTGCAATTTCTTCTTTGACCCACTGAATATTTAGGAGTGTGTTGTTCAGTCTCCACACATTTGCAAATTTCCTTTTTTCCTGTCTGTTATTGATTTCTAGTTTCATTCCATTCTGATCTGAGAAGGTGCTTTGTATAATTTCAGTCTTTTTATATTTATTGAGAGCTGTATTGTGACCTAACATGTGGTCTATCCTGGAGAAAGATCCATGGGCACTTGAGAAGAATGTATAATCCGCTGAGTTTGGATGCAGTGTTCTGTATATGTCTGTTAGGTCTAACTTGTTTATCATATTGTTCAAGTTCTCTGTTTCCTTGTTCATCTTCTGTCTAGTTGTTCTATCTAATGATGTGAGAGGGGTGTTGAAGTACCCGATGATTATTGTAGAAATGTCTATTTCTCCCTTCAGTTTTGCCAGAGTTTGTCTCATATATTTTGGGGTACCCTGGTTAGGTGCGTAGATATTTATGACTGTTATATCTTCCTGGAGGATCGTCCCTTTTATTAATATATAATGGCCTTCCGCATCTCTTATCACTTTTTTGCATTTGAAGTCTGTTTTGTCTGATATTAGTATAGCTACCCCTGCTCTTTTCTGTTTACTATTCACATGGAGTATCTTTTTCCAACCTTTTACTTTCAGCCGGCTTGTATCCTTGTGTCTCAGATGAGTTTCTCGTAAGCAGCATATGGATAGCTCATGTTTTTTTATCCATTCTGTCAGCCTGTATCTTTTGATTGGGGATTTTAATCCATTCACATTCAATGATATTACTGAAAATGCACTATTTATTTCCTCCATTTTATTCTTTAGTTTTCATATGTCATCTTATTTTTGTCTTTCTTTTTACTCTTTTGGTTATCCTTTCTGCTTTTCTTTCTTCTATACTCTCCTCCAAGCCTCTCTCTCCTGTCTTTTTCTTTCAGGTTCTAAGCCTTCCTTTAATATTTCCTGCAGAGGTGGATTCTTTTTTGCAAACTCTCTTAGTTTCTGTTTGTTTGTGAATACTTTATATTCACCTTCATATTTGAAGGACAGTTTTGCTGGATAAAGAATTCTCGGTTGGCAGTTTTTCTCTTTCAGTTTCCTAATTGTATCATACCACTGTCTTCTCGCCTCCATGGTTTCTAAAGAGAAATCTGCACAAAGTCTTACTGGACGTCCTTTGTACGTGATCGTTTGCTTCTCTCTTGCTGCTCTGAGCATTTTCTCTTTATCTTTTACATTTGACATTCTGAATAATATGTGTCTTGGCATAGGTCTATTTGGATTTATTCTTATTGGGGTACGGTGTGCTTCTTGGACATGAAAGTTCATTTCTTTCGTGAGAGTTGGGAAATTTTCAGCTATTATTTCCTCAAATACTCTTTCTGCCCCTTTTCCTTTCTCTTCTTCTGGAACTCCAATGACACGTATGTTCTTGCGTTTTGTGTTGTCATTCAACTCTCTGAGCCCCTGCTCAATTTTTTCCATTCTTTTCTCTCTCTGTTCTTTTCTCTCTTCAATTTTAGCTGCTCTGTCTTCAGTATCATTTATTCTCTCTTCTATCATTTCGAGTCTGCTGTTGTATGCTTCAAATGTATTTTTGACTTCACCTATTGTGTCTTTCATTCCCATGAACTCCGTTACTTTTCTGTTCATGATTTCAAATTCTTCTTTACGTTCGCGCAATGACTTCTTGATGTCATTGATCTCTTTAACTATATTCTCTTTCATCTCATTAATTTGATTTTGGAAATGTGTGCTCATCTCACTGATTAGTTCTCTTAAATTCTGCATCTCTTCTGGGACTTTGCTGTATTCCTTTTTTTGTGCCATGTCTTCTATTTTCTTAGAATGGCCCGTAATTTTTTGTTGGTGCTTAGGCATCTGGTTAGTTTATATTTTACTTAGATGCTCTATCTCTTTCTCTTTTATGGGGTTTTAGTGGCAGGAGGCTGTGAGTTACCACCGCTCTTTGATTTTTGGCTCAACCTTGATTGTTAGGATTGTTCTGCTGGTTTCTCAAAACTGGGCACTGGACCCAGTAATTGGTTGTAGAGTCGTTTTCTAGGGCCTTGGGCAGGGAGGCTATAGAGGCCAGGAAAAGACTCTCTTACTTATTAATTTTCTTATGTGTACTCCCTTGGTCTGCCAGGAGATGGCGCTTGTTGGCTGGTCTCAATTCAATGCCTGGTCAGAGCGTATTTGTTGTGACACAGG
Organism: Tolypeutes matacus; assembly: GCA_026826555.1. Lineage (NCBI taxonomy): Eukaryota > Metazoa > Chordata > Mammalia > Cingulata > Chlamyphoridae > Tolypeutes > Tolypeutes matacus. The sequence goes on along the minus strand of JAKSZT010000380.1, from coordinate 3,801,740 downwards.
CCAGATCAATGTGATAGAGCTTCCTTGTCTGGGGGCTAGGAGCCCTGTGATTCAAACTTTCTGAGACAGTTCTCCAGACTTCTCTCGTAGCACCCCCCTTTTCCCAGCTAGGAAATATTTCCACTCCCTTCTGAATCCTCAACATTCAGTCCCTGTTAGTAGAGGAGGAGATTGGGAGGTTTGTATATCTTTAGCCCCTTGCAGGCTCCAAGGCAAACAATGGCGCAGCCCCACCCAGCCTGGAAGGGCTCTCGGGACAGGGCAGACCAAACCTGGGAGTCCAAAGCAGGGTCAGCCCCAGGCTCTCTCTCCCCTCTCCCGTGGTGTCCTCAACAATTAGTCCAGGCTAGAAGAGAGGGAGGTTGCGAGGATCGGATTTCTCTAGTCCTTTCCGGGCTCCCAAGGCAAACCGCCGTGTGGAAGGGTCCGTGGGGCTCTGCAGCCCAAATTTCAGGTCCAAACCTGAGTCAGCCTAAGGCTGTGTCCCTCTCTCTCCCCTTTCCGGGAGTGGCAGATCCCTGAAGCCCCCTTTGTCTGTGGTCGCAGGCCCAGGGGCCTGAGAGTTCTGAAGAGTGTGGGGGAGGGTGCCGGCAGCAGCAGAAGCTGCTACTTGCAACTCACAGTTCTGTGGTCGCGATTTCCCTCTTCTGTCCCTCTCTCCTCTGGGTGGTGTGCAGCCTTCACTTGCTGACCTAAACCCTAGAAGATCTTTTTCGGGGCTGTTTCAGCTTGTCCTCTAACTATTTTTCTGGAGAAGCGATTCCCGTGTCTTACTAGTCCGCCATCTTCCCGGAAGAAAAAATATATATGTTTATTTATGGATGTGAATTAGGAAACTGATTTAGTAATTTCCTTCATAAAATTCTTGTGTGTTTTAGATATTCAGTCCCAAGGACCTTATAGGTTTGATAGTATTGTTAATGCCATCATGTTTATACATTCTCTAATTGGTTGTTTTTTAGTATCTTGGAACACTATAGATGTCATATTCATCTTTTATGTAACTACCATGATAAATTTTCTCATTGGTTCTCAACATTTATCTGTAGTTTCTTTCCGTTTTTCTCTAGATAATCATATTGTTTGCAAATAATGATTTTTTTTTCTTTCCAATAGTTAGGTGTATTCTTTCTTTCTTTCTTTATTTTAAACTAGCTAGGACCTTCAGTACAATCATAAATGATAAGGGTAATGGAGGCCATCCTAGTCTGTCTTTGACTTAGGGAGTGACTTAATTTTCACCATAAAGTATCATGTTTGCTCTGGATTTTTGGTAAATAGCCAAGATCTTCTTGTGTTCCTAGTTTGTTAAAGAGTTGCTTTGTTTTTGTTTTTGTTTTTGTTTTTCAGTAATGAAAGTGTCAAATTTTATCCAACTTCTTTTCTATGCCTATTGAGATGATCATGTGCTTTTTCTTCTTTAATATGTTATGGTAGCATTTTACATGAATTATTTCTGATATTGAACTATCTTTGTATTTATGGAATAAACCCTGTCTATACCCGTAGTATTTTTAATACATTGTTGGGTCTGTTTGATGATATTTTATGTTGAGATGTTTGTTCCCATATTCCTAAGCAATGATTCTATATTTTGTTTTCTTGTAATATTCTTTACTGTTTTTAGAATCAGGCTTCTACTACCATCATAAAATGAGCAGAGTAGTTTTCCTTCTTTGTCTATTCTTTTCTCTTTATTTTTATTCTTTTCAACAATATGTATAATAGAGGGATTATTTGTTCTTTAAAGATTTTGTTAAAATTGTTAGTAGAGAACTTCTGGTTCTGATCATGATGGATAAGTTTGTATTGGACTGACCGTCCCACCAAATACACCTCTAAAAGCTGTTCAAATGCATAAAACATTTTAAAGGCACTGGACTATAACCAACATGGGCAGACTTAAGGGACCAGGATGCTTGAAAGAAGGGAAGTCCACAAAGTGAACTCCATATCACCCATCCAGCTTTTTCCCTAAGGGTATTTTCTAGATTACAGCCTAATGTAATAGAGTCTAAGCAGAAAACAATATTATTATTGTAAAAAAAAAATGCAACAAACAGTATGCATACTATGGTGCCATATATGGTTTTTATTTTAAACTTTTAATTTTCAAATAATTACAAATTTATAGGAAGTTGCAAAGATAGTATAGAGAGACCCATATATTCTTCACCCAGTTTCCCCAGTGGTTACATATCACACAATTATGGTACAATATCACAACCAGGAATTTGACATTGGCACAATGTGTTGTGTGTATGTTCTTTGTCATCTTATCACAGGTGTACATTCTTTTTTTTTTTTTTTTTTTTTTCAAAGAGCTAAAAAGGACTTTAATGTAACTTAGTGGTAAATAAATCAGAAATTTATGGTAAAACACAGGCAACAATTATGTAAAGTGTTTTTACTTCATTTATCAAACTAGAGATAACAAAAAATAACAAGCTTTGGTTTAATCCATAAGCATTCATATTATTTTACAGGTGTACATTCTTGTAACCACCACAGCATTCAAGATGCAGAACTATTCCATCACAACAAAAATTTCCCATTTGCTTTCACTCTACAGTCGAAGCCACTCTCCTCCCCTTAGCATCCCTTACACCTGGCAACCAGTAATCTGTTTTCCATATTAAGAATTTTGTCATTTCAAGAATGTTATATAAATGAAATCATACAGTAGGTTATCACTCAGCACAATGCCCTTGAGATCCATCCAAGTCATTGACTGTATAGATAGGTCATTCGCTTTTACTAAGGAGAATTCCATGTTATTATTGTATCACAATTTGTTTAAACATTAGCCTATTGAGGGATATTTTGGTTGCTTCCATTGTTTGGCTATTACTAATAAAGCTTCCATGAGCAACTGTGCACATGTATTTGTGTGGACATAAGTTTTCATTTCTCTGGGATAAATGCCCAAGAGTGTGATCACTGGGTTGTGTGGAAAGTATGTGTTTAGTTTTCTAAGAAACTGCCAAACTGTTTTTCAGAGTGGCTGTACCATTTTGCATTCCCACTAGTAATGTATGAGAGATCCAATTTCTATACCTCTTCACCAGCATTTGGTATTGTCATTATTTTTTAATTTAACTATTCTTATTCATCGGTGTGTAGTGATATGTCATTGTGTCTTAATTTTTATTTCCCTAATGGCTAGTGATGTTGAACATCTTTCATATGCCTATTTGCCATCTGTATATCCTGTTCAGTGAAATATCTAATCCTGTATTTTGCCCATTTTAAAAATTGGATTGCTTGGTTTTTCACTTTTGACTTTTTGAGAGTTCTTTAAATACTCTAGACACAAGTGGTTTTGTCAGATATGTAGTTTGAAAAAAAATATTCTCCCAGGCTGTAGCTTATCTTTTCATCATCCTAACAGGATCTTTCATGGAGAAAAAGATTTTTATTTTGAGAAAGTCCAACTTGTAGATTTTGTTTTGTGGATCATGCTTATCGTATCAAATCTAAGAACACTTCTCAAAGCCTCCTTCCCTTAGATTTTCTCCTACGTTATTTTCTAAGAGTTTTATAGTTTTATATTTTATATTTAAATGTACAATCTGAGTTAATTTTGAATAAGGTGTGAGATTTAGGCTGTGTGTTTTGTTTGTTGGTTGGTTTTTTTGTTTTTATTTTTTTGCATATGGATATCCAATTGCATTAGCACTATTTGTTGAAAAGACTGTTCTTCCTCCGTTGAATTGCTTTTGTATGCCTGTAAAAAAATCAGTTGGTAATACTTGTGTGGGGTTATTTCTGAGTTCTCTATTCTGCTCCCTTGATCTATGTGCCTATCCCTCCACCAATAACACACAGTTTTTATTAGTCTATTAGTTAAGACTATATAATAAGTCTTGAAATCTGGTACAGTGACTCCTATTTTATTCTTCTTCAAAATTGATTTAGCCATATTAGTTCCTTTGCTTTTCCGTATTACTTTTAAAATGATCTGGTCTATATATTCAAAAAATCTTGTTGGTGTTTTGACAGGAATTGTGTTACACCTATGTTTTAGTTTCTGAGTGTTTCCATAACAAAGTTCCACAAACTGGGTGGCTTAAAAGATAAAATTTATTGTCTCACTGTTATGGAAGCTAGAAGACTGAAATCAAGGCAGCAACAGTGTCATGCTTCTCATTAAATTTGTAGGGAAGAACCTAGCTTCTGGTGGATTTCCAGTAATCCATGGCATTCTCTTGTCTGTCTCTATCTTTCTGTCTTTGCCAAATTTTCTCTTCTTATAAGGACATCACTTTTTTTTGGATGAAGGTCCACCCTAATCTAGCTTGGCCTCATCTTAACTAATAACATCTTCAAATATTCTGTTTCCAAATAGGATCACAGTCATAGGACCAGGAGTTAGAAGTTGAATATATCTTTTTGGAAGGCACAATTCAATCCATAACAATCTGTATATCGATTTGGTAAAAATTGAAATCTTCACTACATTGAATTTTCCAATCCTTGAGTTCAATATGTCTCTCCATTTATTTAGATATTTGATTTCTTACATTGTGCTTTGCAGCACATACAAATCCTGTATGTTTTGTTAGATTTACATCTAAGTATTTCATTTTGCTTGAGCAATTATAAATGGTATTGTTTCATAATTTTGGTTTACATGGGCTCATTGCTAGTATATTGAAGTACAATTGGCTTTCGTATAGTTTTGTATCCTGTAACCTTGCTGAACTCATTAGGTCAATAGATTCTTTGTAAATTCCATGGAATTTTCTATGGAGACATTCATGTCATCTGCAAATAGGAACAGTTTTATTTCTCCCTTTCTGATTAGTATATTTTTCTTTCCTTTTCTTAACTTATTCCTCTGGCTAGAACTTCTAGTACAGTCTAATCAGTGGTGAAAGCAGACAAAATCCATGTCTTGTTCCTAACTCCATGGAGAAAGCATTCAGTCTGTCATATTTAATATGATGTTAGCTGTAGGATTTTAGTAGATATTCTTTATTAAGTTGAGGAAATCACCCTCTTTTCCTATTTTTCTGAGTATTTTTGCCATAATTTTTGCCAAATGCTTTTCTGCATCAGTTGATATGATTTTGTGATTTTTCTTCTTTAGCCTGTTAATATAGTGGATTACATTGATTGATTTTTTGAATATTGAACCAGCCCTGCATTCTAGGATAAATTCCACTTGGTCATGGTGTATAATTCTTATATATTGCTGAAATTTTTTTGCTAATATGTTGTTAAGGATTTTTGCATCTAGAGTCATGTTGGATATTGGTCTGTAGCTACCATCGCCACCACCGCTGCCATCATCATCATCGTCGTCTTCTCCTTCTTCTTCTTCCTCTTTTTGTTTTTGTTTTTCTTTTTTTCTTTGTACAGTCTTTGTCTAGTTAGGTTTTAAAGTGATACTGACTCCATAGAATGAATTGGAAAGTGTTCCCTCATCTTTTATTTTCTGGAAGAGATTGTGTAGAATGATGTTAATTCTTATTTAAATGTTTGTTAGAATTCTCTGGGGAAAAAACACGTGGGCCTGGAGATTGGTTTGGGGGGGGGGTTAAATTATAAATCAAATTTCTTTCATAGTTATAGGGATGTTCAAGTTGTCTACTTCATATTGGATGATTTGTGAAAGCTTGTGCTTTTCAAGGGATTGCCCGTTGTATCTACATTGTCTAATTTATGGGAGTAGAATTGTTCATGGTGTTCCTTTATGATTCTTTTGAACAATAAATAATAATTTATTATTCTTTATTAGGGTCTTTAGTGATATCCCCTGTTTCATATCTGATATTAGTAATTTCTATCTTCTATTTTTGTCAGTCTTGCTAGAGGTTAATCAATGTTATTGATCTTTTCAAATAACCAGCTTTTTGTTTGTTTATTTTAACATTTGTCTGTTTGCAATTGTATTGATTTTTGCTCTTTATTATTTCCTTCCTTCTCCTTGCTTAGAGTTTATTTTGCTCTTCTTTTTCTAGTTTTTTTGAGTTGGGAACTTAGATGATTTATTTGAGATTTTTACTTTTTTTCTGTTAAATTTCCCAATCAGCACTGGCTTTGCTGCACCCCACAGACTTTAATGTTATATCATTTTCATTCAGTCCAGTGTATTTTTAAAATTTCCTTTGAGATTTCCTCTTTGACCCATACATTATTTAGAAGATTTGACTTTCTAAGTGTTTGGAGATTTTCTTATTATCTTTATGTTTTTAATTTCTAGTTTTATTCTGTTGTAGTCAGAGAACACACTGTATGAATTCAGTTCTTTTTAAATATTTTGAGGCTTATTTTATGGTCCAAGATATAGTGTAATATCCATGAACACTTGAAAAGAATGTATATTCTGTTCTTATTGGGTGGAGTAGTCTACAAATGTCAATTAGGTCCATTTGGGCTTTGGTGGTGGTGAGTTCTACATGCTTGCAGATTTTCTGTCTTATTGTTCTGTCAATTGTTGAGTGAGGAGTACTGAAGTCTTTAACTATAATTGTGGATTTGTCTACTCCTTTCAGTTTATCAATTTTTGCTTCATACTTTGAATCTCTATTTTTAGGATTGCTATGTCTTCTCAGTGGATTGCCAGTTTTATTGTCTTATATTTTCCCTTTCTATGCCTATAATTTTCTTTGCTATGAAGTCTACTTTATTTGATAATATATAGACACTCCTGCTTTCTTTTTATTAATGTTTACATAGTATACCCTTTCCCATTCTTTTACTTTCAATCTACCTAAATCTATATATTTGAAATGAGTTTCTTATATACAGCATATAAGTGAGTTATTTTTATTTACTCTTCTAATCTCTGTCTTTTAATTGCTATTTTTAAGCTACTTAGAGTTAATATGTTAGGATTTAAGTGGGTCATTTTATTTTATGTTTTCTATTTGTTCTTTGTTTTTCATGTTTCTTTTTTCTTTTTTCCTGTCTTCCTGTGGCTACATGAATATTTTTAGAATTCCATTTTTATTTGTCTACAGTGTTTCTGAGTGTGTATCTTTTTGTATAGTTTCTTATATTGGTTGCTCTAGATATTGCATAATACAAGCATGCCTTATTACAGTCTACTGGTGTTGACATTTTATCAGTTCTAGTGAAGCCAAGAAACTTTACTTCCCTTTACTTGCCTTTACCTTCCCCCATTTATATTACAACTGTCTTGAATATTTCTTCCACATACATTGAGAATCATATTAGCCAGTGTTACAATTTTTGCTTCAATTGACAGATAGTATTTTGACAACTCAAGAGGAGAAGGAGAGTCTATTATATTTATCCATATTTTTTTCTCTTATTGTGTGCATTCTTCCTTCCTGAATTCCAAGGTTCTTTCTTTTATTATTTATTTTCTGTTTAGGGCACTTTCTTTAGCCATTCTTCTAGTATATGTCAGCTGGCATTAGTTTCTCTTAGTTTACATTCATCTAAGAATGTTTTGGTTCCCTCTGCATTCCAGGAGATATTTTCACTAGATATAGAATTCTGGATTGATAGTTCTTTCCCTTGGGCACTTGAAAAAGTTGTGCTGCTTCCTTCCGTCCTTCATGGTTTCTGATGAGAAATCTACCATTTGAGTAGTTTTCCCCCTTATAAGTAATGTGGTGTTTCTCTCTGACTGCCTTTAACATTTTTCTTTGTCTTTAGTTTTTAGAAGTTTGACTGTGATATGTCTCAGTATGGAATTGTTCAGCTTTATCCTATTTAGGGTTCACTCAGCTTCTTGAACTTGTACGTTTAGGCTTTTTGCAAAGTTTGGAAAATTGTCAGCCATTAATTCTGAAAATGTTTTCGCCTCTGCTTCTAGGACTTTGATGACATGACCTGACATGACATTAGATGTTTTGTTATTGTTTCATATAGCCTTCAGGCTCTGCTCATTTTTTTTTTAAGTCTATTTTCTAAAACTTATTCAGATTGTGTAATTTCTATTGTCCTATCCTCTAATTCACCGATTTTTTTCTTCTGTCCTCTCCATTCTTCTGTTGAGCCCACCCATTGAATAAGTTTTTAATTCCAGTTATTGTATATTTTTGTTCTAAATTTTCATTTGGTTCTTTATATCTTCATTTTTTTCCTCAGACTTATTTTTTCATTTGTTTCAAATTTGTTCATAATTGCTCATCAAAGCATTTCTTTGATAACTGCTTTAACATTTTTATCAGATAATTTTAACATCCGTGAATTAGTCAGCCAAAGGGGTGCTGATGCAAAATACCAGAAATCTGTTGGCTTTTATAAAGGGTGTTTATTTGGAGTAGAACCTTACAGTTACCAGGCCATAAAGCATAAGTTACTTCCCTCACCAAAGTCTCTTGCCATGTGTTGTAGCAAGATGGCTGCCAATGGCTGCCAAGAGTTCAGGCTTCCTGGGTTCTTCTCTTCCCTGGGCTTGTTTCTCTCTGGGCCCAGCTGCTCTGCTCCTCTGTGTCCTTATTTCCTGGGCTCCAGCTCAAAAACTCAGCATCAAAACTCCAACTCACTCCTCTGCTCTACCATGTACTTTTTTTTTTTTTAACTTTATTTTGTACATTTAATAATTGAAAATATAAATAATTAAAAACAAAAAGTAAACACAGATGAATAAATATATACATTTCTCAATTAAATGTAATGGATACATGTAAAAAATTTTTTTAAATCAAACAATATATTACACAATATATTTGGTTCTTAGTAACACATTCATACAGTATTTGTCCTTTTGTGTCTGGCTTGCTTCACTCAACATAATGTCCTCCAGATTCATCCATATTGCCATATGCTTTATAACTTCATTTCTTCTTACAGCTGCATAATATTCCATCGTGTGACTAGACCACAGTTTGTTTATCCATTCATCTGTTGATGGACACCTGGGTTGTTTCCACCTTTTGGCAGTGGTGAATGATGTGGCTATGAACATCGGTGTGCAGATGTCTGTTCGTGTCACTGCTCTCATTTCTTCTGGGTATATACGCAGTAGTTCTACCATGTACTTTTATCAATATCCTACTGATGTGGCCCATTCAAAGCCCTAATCATAATTTAATCACACCCAGGTACAGACCAGTTTATAAACATAATCCAATATCTATTTTTGGAATTCATAAACAATGCCAGACTGCCACAATCTGTATCATCTCAGTGACATCTGTTGATTTTATTTTTTGCTTATTTTTTTATGGAAACTGAACATTTAGGGTATTAAGTTATAAGGCTTGAGAGCTTACTTAAATCTTGTGGCTTAGCTGGCCTCCTCTGATACTGCTTTGGTGGGGAATGGAGGATGTCTCCTTGTTATTGCCAGATGGGAATGGATATTCAGGTTGTCCACTTAGTCTCTACTGACAACCAGGGAGTAGGAGGTTACTTGTTAGCACTAGGCAGAGTTAGGAGTTCCTGCTCCCCACTAGGCCTTTACTGATAAAACACAGCTGGGAAGGGGAGGAGGTCCCTTGTTATTCAGGTGGGGATAAAAGTCCAGGTTCTCCATGTGATCTCTACTGATACCATGACTCTACTGATACCATGGTGCTGTCCTTACTAACATCTGTTAGAGATGAAAGTCCCTATACCCCACCTGGCCTTTTCTGATACTATACCAGCAGTGGGAGAGGGGTGTCTCTTTAAAAGCCTGTCAAGGTTAGATATCTAGGCTCTCCACTCAGCCTTTGCTGGCAAAAATGGTGATGAGGTCGCTTTTTTTTCTGTGGTATGTGGTTGGGTAGAGCTATTGTCTAAAAGTTTTCTTTAATACTTGCTTCTCCTTTCCTGCTCCTTTGGCTAGAGAGAGCAGGTTTTCCTTGGGACTTTTTCTCTTTTTCCTGTAGGCATTTCCATGTTGCTGACCTCTCCAGTACTCTGCCTGGCCTATATGAGACAAAAAGAAATCCTGGGAGCTCACCACCTTGTCTTTCCTCAAGTCCCAAAGTTGCTATCTGCTGTGTCTTATGCTTGAGTCTTTTTATATTTCTTTATATATAATATCCATATTTTTTAGTTGTACTTAGCAGAAGCTATAGGGAAAAGCATATCCACTCCATCTTCCTAGAAGTGGTAATCTCCATTTATATTTTCTCAAAAGGGTGTGTGTGTATATAATATATAAATATATTTATTGCATAAATATGGTCTAGAACATTTACGATTTTTCTATTTGTTTTTATATTTTATAGTTTCACTACTGTATTCCTATGTGTGGGTTTGTCTTTATCCTCATCAGGATTCTGGGCATTCCTTCAATTTGAGGGGCCTATTCTTGCTTCAATTCTGGAAAATCCTTATCAAGTCTTACTTCAAATATTGACTTTCTCCCCATTTTCTTCATTCTCCCCTTCTGAAATCTTCACTGATTTGTATTATAACTTCATTCTATCCCCCATGTTTCTTAATGTTTTATATTTTTCCATGGCTGCTTCTCACTGCTATGCATTCTTGGTACAGTTATTTTTTTATTCAGCCAGGACACTTTTGGCAGAGTGAAAGGTAGAAGGGGTCAAGAGGAATGTCACAGTCAACAAGTATAAAACTGGGATTGTCCTAGACAAACCAAGCTATATTATTCTAAATCTAGGTGATTTCCTCAGATGTATTTTCAAACTTACTAGCTGTAATTATAGTCAGGTCCCTGTTCTGCCCTTCCACTGAGTTTTATTTTCTTTCCTTTTCTTTCCTTCCTTTTTTTCATCTCTAAGACAATATTTTCCTCTAAAATTTCTATTTTGGTCTTTTAAAAATCTAAATGCTTTTTTACTCACACCATTCTGTTTTTAACCTTATGTTTGCTATTCTTTTCTTTATTTGATTGAATGGCTTAAAACAGGCTTAATTTAAACATTCTTCTCTTTTAGATTGTTCTCTTATCTGTAATTATTGAGATGCAATTTTCACATTTGTTGTGTCTTGTTATGCCCCATTTTGTTTGTTTTTCTGACCATAAGCTCATCCTGTTTTTTTCCTTCTGTGAAGTCCCGTATGTACTGGGTTATTGAATCCTCTCTTCCAAGAAGTTTCTAGTTTGTCTCTGCTAGGGACACTATAGGTTTTATCAACCAAAGAGTAGTTTTTATGTTAATTTATTTGCTTGGGATACCTGTACCATATGAGCACCATGAATTCAAACCAGAATCCCGTGGACTTTGATTTCTGATTTCTTCCAGGTATCTCTCTAGGATTGGTCTCAGGCTGTCAATAGGCTTCCTTGGTACCTTCCACGGTCTAGTATACTGGCCCTATTTCATGTACGGAGCAGCCCTTTGAGACTTCTAGTCTAAAATCCAGCCCCAGTTCCCAGCTCTCGAGGCCTATGCTTGATCTAGATTCTCCTGAGTCTATTCACTTACCATTCTGATTTTGAATTCCCTATTTATTTCTTCTCTTTGGGGATTTTCCTTCATTTCAAGTTTAGCTAATTTTTATATTTGTTTTGTTTTATCCAACATTTCTACATGTTTAAGTATAAGAGGAGATTCCTAGCTTCAGCTCAGTCATGTGTATTTACTTAGAAGTCCAAATTTCATTTTTATGGAATTGGTTGAGATAAGAATGGGTAATTTGGCCCTAATTGATTCTGGATTCATGTTTTTAAGTTACTATAAATTATTGGGTAAATAGTAGGTTAGGAAAATTCACAGGAAAGGAAACTATTTAGAGTAGGAAAAGTTAAATAGAGGGAACTGGAGGCTTATTCAGCTGGTGGAATCCAATGCTGGAAAGCCAAGTGTATTTCTAACACCTTCCCTTCCACCTGACCTTATTTTGAGCACTTGCTCCTTGTTTCTAGGAACCCATATATATGCAAAGGATCTGAGGATTTTCAGTGATTCTCAAAGTTTTGATCCTACCATCAATCACATCACCTGGGATACTGCTTAAAAATGCAGATTGAAAGGCTCTACGCAGGACTAGGGAACCTACATCTTAATATGATTTCTATGATGAAGATTCATATGCATACTCAGTGTTGAAAATCACTGCAGATAGGTATCAGAGATACATGTGTTAATGCTCCCAGTGGTGGTTGCATATCAACCATGGGCAATCTGGAAGATAACGCTCCCTCCAAAAAGATAACTGGTAGTTTTCTAGCTGAGGAGAACATTGATTATTGAGGGCAAGGGTCAGTAACATACAGCCTGCAGAACAAATCCAGTCCATCATGGGGTTTTTTTATACAACCAGTGAGCCTTACAATCTGCTTTTTCCATTTTAAAATGGTTGGAAAAAATATTTAAAAAAAATAATACTTTGTGACCTGTGAAAATTATGAAATTCAAATTTCAGTGTCCATTAAGTTTTATTGGACACAGCCATATTCTTTTGTTTACAGATTGTCTATGGTTGCTTCTGCATTTTACAATGGTAGAGTTCAATAGTTGCAACAGAGACCATATGGCTCACAATGCCTAAATATTTATTATCTTGCCTTTTACAGAAAATGTTTGATGAAGTCTGGGCTAAGCTATAGGCCTTCATCATACCCTGCAGACCTATCACTCTCCCTATAGGCACAAGGCTGCTTGTACTTCCCTGCCCTCCCCTCACCCCTATACCCTGACTGAATGGTCTGCAGTGAAGCCCTGGAGTTTCCTCTTCCTTGTGCATTTAACAGAGAAAGCAAACTTGTCCTGTTTTCATTCAGGAGAATTCTTTTAAGTTTCTTATCTGTGAAGTACACTGTGATCTTAGGCAAAATATGTTCTGAAAATACCCAGTACCTCTTATTATATTAATTCTTCAACCCTTTCCAACTCTTGGCTGCCACTGAAATTGCAGGCCAATCAATTCCAACCCCAGGAAACCATAAAAATGTCTAGAAATTTTCAGAATGGGAAATCCATTTACAGCAAGCTAAAGATTAATGATTTCATGATTCCTCAAACTATATTGCACCAAGTATAACATTTGATCTGAAAAAGAAAAGAGTGTTTTTAAACTTGATAAGAGAATATGACTTCATGAAAATTTCCCAGGTATCTGCTAAGATAAAAGATAGATTTTGGAAGAAAGAAAATAAAGCAAGAAACAAGACTATGGGTCTTTGTTTTGCTTTGCTTTTTATATAGAGAGAGCTAAATATGTAGTTCATTAATTAAGTGCTTGTTTTTTTGTGCTTTTTTTTTTTTTTTTTCCTCTGTACAGCATCTCTCAACCTTCCTTCTGGTCACTTTACTATCCAGTAGCAAATCATAAAAATAAACAATTGCAGAAGTAAGACTAAATAGAAAATAGGGTTAGAATAATAATAAAGCAATGGGAAAGATTAGCATTCTAAAATGTGTATCAGCTGGTTCTATTCTTTTGTTAGAAATGGGTGACAAATTTGATTCTATGCTTCCTAGAGGCCAATACCAAGTGGAAAACAAAATCTAGTGTCTCTTAGTCAAAAACTAAACCAATTTTTCAGGAGAAGAATCATTTTCCTAAGCTCAAAATAAACATTTGTATTAAAAGCCTATTATATGATGACATGGATGTTGTCTATTATATACATGCATGCATGTATACATGTGTGTGTGTATAATCTAGACACTTTTTGTCTGTCCTATTCTTTCTAAGGCATGAAGCCAAACCCACATTAAGGAAGAGGCATGGCATAGGGACTGAGGAAATATAAAACAGCAGTAATTTCTCAGTCTCATGTGGAAAATCGAACTCAAATGGGAAGCTTATGTGAGATCTTTGGGCAAGTCTTTTTTCTTTGCTTTCTTCACATGTTGGATATGATCTTGTGTGCGTCTGTTGAACAACATTCTAGGCAAATGTGATTTCACTAATACCATCTGAAATCTGGGGCCCTAAATGTTTTATATGTCAATGGAAGACCCAATGGTATTATTCCATCCTGTGTCAAAGAAGAGACCTTTGAGCCTTGAATCTGGAAAGGCCTTATAAATCATCTTGGCCAAAAATGAAAATATATGGCATATGTGTCTTCATTCCTTATTTGTATTACATCCCTAACTGATCATATTAATACACGGGTTGCCAATACAAAGGGGAGATACAAGCCATTTCTCAATATCACCCTTAATGCAGGTATTACCAAAAGTTCAGTGTTGCCATGCATGAAAAGAATGCTAATAGCAGACTTTTGGTTTCAGCCCTGACATGTAAAGAACTTGGAAGTCTTCACTCTCATACTACAACAAGAAAATGTTGAAGAAACTGAAAATCAGCAACTCTTCTCGTACCTGTTATAGCATTGAGATTGCAGGGCAAACCACACCCTGAAATCTGGAGAGACAGACAAATCTAGAAAGTTAAAGTAAAAATTGGCTTATCTGGAGCAGAAACCACTGAAGCCATAAACTGGTGGGAACACATAAATGACAGCATTGATGAATTGCTGGAGGCTGAGCATAGACTAGCTTGAGAGTAAGAAACTCCCGGCTGTCTTGTGCAAGGGGGTGGGGGTACACTTTTGTGGATTTTACCTCCAGGAATCCCACCAGGTTTTCACAGTGAATATCCAAAAGAGATACCATAATGGCTCTGGCAGCGGGAGAGTAAGAGTAATTGTTGTGAAATATGACCAGAGCATTCTCCATGATAAAGGCATATTCTCCAAAGGAAAAGACTTTTTGGCTGAAAACCTCCCAAATTTGGCAAAAGACATACACTTACAAATTCAAGAAGCTGAATGAACTATAAACTACAAACCCAAAGAAAACTATACCAAGATGCATGATAGTCAAAATTCTGAAAACTAAAGACAAAGAAGAATCTTGAAAGCAACAAGAGAGAAATGACCTATGGGGGAGAGCAATTTGAATAACAGTGGGTTTTTCATTAGAAACCATGGTGGATTGAAGGAAGTGGCACAACATTTTTCAAATCTGAAAGAAAAGAACTGTCCACCCAGAATCCTATATCCCGGGAAAATATTCTTCAGGAATGAAGGAAAAACTGAAATATTCTCAGATGAAGGAAAACTAGGAGAATTTGTTGACAAAGACATAGCCTAAAAGAATGGCAAAGGTAGGTTTTCTAAAAAGAAAGGAAATGATAAAAGAGGAACCTTGGAACATCAGGTAGAAAAATGAAAAAGAGAAAGGTAAAAGATGAATAACTATGATAGGCTTCTTCCTCTTGACACTTGTCAGTGTTATAGAGGAAATCGGAGTAATATCCTTATTTTTCACAGCAGGCAATTTTATAAAGTTGAACATAGTTAAAGCAACAAATATCGCTACATCCTTTACAATTTTTTTGTAAGAAGCATTTTAAGGACCCAAAATCTTATATTCATCAATGACTTATTTTACTTTAACTTCTTTTACTTATATTTCATTCAAATACCATTAAATTTAATCATTTTGTTAAGAAAACAGCATATATGGCATGATAACATTGCTCTAAAATTAATATCTATCAATATTTTTATTATGCATGTATATACATACAGAATTGTCTGGCATACTTTTCTCTGAATGTTGGTAAAGGTGGTACATTGGAATTTTGAGTGATTATTAAACTTTCTTTGAACTTTTTGTTAACATTTTAGTTTTAAAGTGAGTATGTATTTTTTACAGAGTCATTACATTAAAATTTATGAATCAAAAGAATACTGCAACTTAAAAAATAATCTATATAAAGGAAAATGGTATTTTTTTTAGAATATTAATGATACTCAAATCTAATTACACAAAAATGCAAAAATTGAAATTTAAAATATCCTAACAGAAATAGCTTCCTTCAGGCTCAATTCACATATCATATGACCAAAATAACTGACCAATATTTACCCTGGTCTTAAAATCTAGTGAGTGGCTAGATCTCTGTCTTTCTTAACACACATATACACCCATGCATGTTTGTATACACATATATATTCACATTAAATATTCCCTTTAAAGGCTTTATGTGTGAGAGCCAGCTTTTATTTTTAAACAAGGAAATGACAATTATCATGGAAAGAATTGTATTGATGTAAGATTTTCTTTAGGGGCAATAGTCTAAATAGTGAGTTTCCTTTAAGGAGATATAGTTCTATGACACTGAATTTGCTTGGAATAAAAGTTAGGTGTAGGAATTAAAATATACATGGCCTTGGTGGAGTTAGCTAGAGAAGACTTTGGGATTAATATGTATGTGTGTGTATATTTATGAACATTGGGAATCTGGAAGTAAGCAACATCATGCAGGATAGAGCTGAACCTCTGGCTTTCCTGCTTATGTGATACATGCAAGTTAGGTCACATGATTTCCTTAACAATAAGAATGCCTCAATAAATCTACCTCAAATCATGGTCTGTCCCTCAGACTGAAACCTGAAGTATCTAGAAGCATAATGGAGAATACTAGATATGGAGTTAAAAGGCTGCCACATGCTGGTATGTGACCTCTACTGAGTGGCCTCCATTCCAGCATTCTAGGTTCCATGTCCCCTTTAGTTAGTAGTTATCTTCTTGGTCACTCCAGGCTCAATTTCTCCAGATTTTGAAGAATAAGAACAACCTGTCCCCTCAGCAACTGTTCTTGCATGGTATTAGAATATATGTTATTATTCAGCCAGTTGTTCATAGCCACCCAGTCAATCCAAACTAGAATTGTCAGTGCGTTCTCCAGGTTAATCATTTTATTTTCATACCAGGGACCATTTTCTCTTAACCAAAGGAAAACCTGTTTATTATTAACTATTGGTCAGACAGATTGATTGGTGTAACAGAGTTTTGTTGTAATGAATACCTCTGACCTAGTTAATGTATCACTAATTGCTTTAGCAAATAACTACCAAAATCTCCATGGTCTAACAGAAATTCATTTCTCACCAATGTCACAATCCAGTACTGATATCTATGGTAGGTAGTCTTGTACATAGCTGTTTCAAGGACCGAGGTTTCTTGTGGCTTCATCTCAGAGTCCTTTACATCCATCTAGCAATGGGGAAAGAAACTCTAAAGAAGACATAGCATGCAAATTTTCTCGCTGCCCTGATTTTGTGATAATCAGGGTAGGCTAAACATTCACTGTATCAGAAACCATGCATGTGTCCCAAGACCTAGTTTTTCTCCCTAGGTCTAGTTTTTAGAATGCTGGTGATAAACCAAGCCTGATTTATTATATGAACATCCTGTATGGGAAAAGACTGTAACTCCGGGTATCTTTGGTCAACCTCAAGAGATATAGCAGGAGGGCAGATGTGGCTCGGGTGGTTGGGTGTCCGTCTCCCATATGGAGGGACCTGGGTTCGATCCCGGGACCTCCTGGTAAAAAGTTAAAAAAGGAAAATATAGAAGGCGCGTGGGCCACTAGGCCCTGAGTGTGGGTGAGCTGCCAGGCCTCTTGAGTGGGTGAGCTGTCAGACCCCATCCGCAGGTGAGCCACCAGGCCCCGTGAGCCATGCAGCAAGATGATGACATAACAGGAGAGTGACACAAGGGAGAACCAAGACAAGACGCACCGAAAAACCAGGAACTAAGGTGGCACATGCGGTAGGACGCCTTTCTTCCACATTGGAGATTCCGAGGATCAAATCCCAGTGAAGAAAGGAGGAGAAGGATGAGAAGAGAGGGCAGGAAACGGACACAGAGAGTTGCCCAGCGAATGGACACAAAAACAGCAAAACTGGGGGGGGGGGAGGATAAAAATGGATTAAAGTAAATAACTAAATAAATAAATCCTTAAAAAAAAATGTTTAGGGGAGGAAGATACGGACTATAGTTAGTGGTAATACTTTGACAATTCTCTTTCATGATTTGTTAACAAATGTTTCACAACAAAGCAGGGTTGTGGGGGGTGATGTGTGGGAGTCCTGTGTGATGTTATGCATGTTCGTTTTGTAAGATCACAATGATAAACTTAGAGTTTATGTATGTTCATGTATGAATGATATACTTCAATAAATTGTTTAAAACATAAAAAAAAGAAGACATAGCTTCCCATTTCCATCCCCTTCACCCTATGGTGATCTATAACTTCTGCTCGCATTGCTTTAGCCTGAACTACTCTTAGGAGTCCCCGTCATGTGAGAGGAGCAGAGAAATATAGGCTCTGGCTGTGCAGCTGCTGCATTTCCGGGAAGTTGCCTAAAGAGATCACAACTCTAAACTATGGAAGGGGAGCACAAATTTTTGGTGGTTAGTAAACTGTCTCTGCCCTACGGGGCCATGGGGGAAGCCCAGGTGAATGTGAGGCTCCCCTCATGTGCCTCCCCTTTCCCAAGAATCACAGTCTGAGTTAGTTGTTGTCCAATTTTGGAAGCAGTAGTTTTATTAGTTTGTCTAGGATTTACAGTTGTCTATGATAGGAAGGTGATTCTGACACCAGCTATATTCCATCCTGGCTGGAACAGAAAATACTGTTTAATTTGGTTTTAACTCAGCATTTTCTAAACATGTTTGACCATGAAACCCTTTTTTCATATAACAACTACTAAAACTCTTTGAAAAACACTTCTGCTAGGAAGAGAATAAGGACTCTCTGCCTTTACTTAACTGTCTCCTCAGGTTTTTGCTGCCATTAGTATTTTGGGTTTGTTTTTAATTTGTGGAAATGGTTTCATTTTCTTGAGAAATTTGGGAATATTGTTGAAGTGTCTAGATGGTTAAAGTAGGCAAGGCAAAAGGCAGCTGAAAAGCAATTCTACTGGATTATAGGACAAATGAAATGAGCACAGTATCCTAAAGCTCAGATACTCGTCAGAGAGGAGGATGAAGAGCTTTGGATTCTGTCATTTTGCACCCACCTGATCCCTGGTTTCCTCATTACTAATTCTCTGTGACCCATAATCTCTAGACTGCAAAGCAGGGAGTATTCATGAGGAGTAAATGCAATACCATATGTAAAATATCATGCAATTAAGAAGATACTTAAATACATAAAAGGCCCCCTCCCTTCCTCTTTTTCCTTTGCATGTTCTCCTAGTTACAAATGCACTAACTTAATTATGGTTAAGTTAGTTGTGCTAGTCTGCCACAAACAATGTCTATTATATGAAGAGGGACCGGGGAAAGGATGTGGTAACTGTAGAAGCAGCCTCCAAGTCACAAACACTGAATTCAAAGCAACAGCAAAAGAAAAAAAACTATGTGCGTAGATGGTTAGGTTCCTGCAATTTAGACCTTGCCATGCCTATTGTGGATGCCCTTTAATTAGATTTATAATGAAGCTAATCAATTGAGAGTTGTAGAATATTCCAGGTGGTGAAGGGGGCCAGTTTGCTATCAGATAGCATTTCTATAAAGCATTTCCGGGAAGTTGCCTAAAGAGATCTCAGAAAAAAACGGACTTGATTCTTTAAGTCTCTAAGAATTGATTGTAATTTATTTTTTCATTCCAAATAAATATTTACTTTCGTACCTAATTTTATTTGTAATTTTGATTTCTTTTTCTTAAAGAGAGCCCCCCACATTCTTTCAGATCACAAAGTGTTTAGATCTATAATTCTAGTGCCATCACCTGCTTTTCCTCTGAAATTTCCCAGAGGTTCACTCCTCAGAGCCCAACTGGATGGCTGGAGCTTTAGATGGCGTTCCCACCCCTCTCCTTTCCCCACTTCCAGGAGAGAGCTCAGCACCACTGGGATCTGAGCCTCTGGCAAGACACCATACTCTATCCACATATAACTCTGGATTCATGGGGAGAATGGTTTGGGCTCAAAGCTTAGGGACTCAAAGTATGCAAGGAGTGAGGAGAGAGAAGATAAAGAAAATGGGGGCTCTTAGTTCAGCGCTTGAGCCTCAGGGCCACCCTGTTGGCTCGTTGCATGATAAATTATACAGACACTCATTCTAGCATTAAATATATTTTTGAGTACTGTGTGCCTTTATTTATATTACCCTTGTGGTAATGCTTTCCCAGGGTACAAACTCTTTCCAATTCCTGAGCCACTACCCCTTAGTCAGCTAAGTGGCTCCTATATGGATTTGTAGGAATGAGTTTAAGAAAGCCAAAGAAACATCTCTATTCTATAGAATCTTTCTTGGTAATTGGGTCCATTTTATCTGAGCTTTACCTTTCCAAAGTAGTTCTGAACACAGGATCAGAAGACTAGCCCATTGCAAAGAATATCAAGAATAATGCCGCCTTCAGAAAGAGAAACTGATGGCCAGGGTGAAGAAGTATGGTTTTCAGCAGTAGTCCAGGGAGGAGGGGCAAATGCAATTTATAAATCTTAAAGGGACTCATCAGCCTTCTCCAGTGTTTGGTTTAGAGGTGTCAGAACAAGTTTTATAGTCAACAGGGTTGTTCTAATGATTGTCCAAGCTTTCCCCCCTTCAGTGGGGAATGTTCAAGTTTTATGGAATTGCCTGCCTCCTCAGCAGGCTGGGTGTTAGAATTCTGAGCAGACTGCCCCTCGTGCCTGAAAGCAGCAGGCGGCAAAATAGGTCCGGAAATTCCTGAGCATTGGGAAGCCAGCACTAATGCAATTACCTGAAATAAAAGAAGGGGCAGATAATAAGGGGCAAAGGTTTTTCCTTTTAAAGTAGAGGGCCAGGTAAACAAAACCAGCTGCCCTTGGAGCCAAAAAACTCTCCTCATTAAATATTTTAAAAGGCTAATGGGCATAAGTGGCTAATTGTAGTACAATCCTAAAGACTGAATCCAGGGGCCTGGGGGGGAGAGGGGAGGAGAGGGATTAAAACCTGGCTGTTGAGACTGAAAGGAGGTGAGAAGCCATAAATGACCAGAATGGAATTAATATAAGAGGAAGATGCTTTGACAGGGAGTCTCTAGTGTTTCTGTCAGTATCCTGGGGAGGTGGGCTCAGTTGGGTCAGTTTTACATGCATTTGTTAATAGTATAGGATCTGGGTTAAGTTTAAAAATAACTCATTTGGGGAAAATTTTATGTGTATTTACCGTGAAAAGCCTATAGTACAGCAAAGGATATACAGCAAAATGTTAACAGTAGGTCTCTTTAGGTGGCTTATATGTGATTTTTAAATTTTCATATTTTAATTTTGTTATATGTATTTTCTCATTTTTCTATAATGAACATTTGTTTCTTTTATAATAAAAAATAAAGGGCAAAATTTTCAATAAAATAAGATGAAGGGTATTTAACTGAAAATAAAATTCAAAACTAAGGAGGGCAAGAGGGTTGGTGAATGAATTGGTAGGTGTTTCCGTTTACTTTGTATACTCTGCCATCTTTGCCACCTTCCCAGATGTGTGCTTGACATGAGCTGCCAATCTAGAGGCCAGCAGCAGAAGGCATGATGGTTGCTGATCTTGTGCCAGACATGCTATTTGTCTATGCACAAAGCTTTCAAGCCCTTTGCATTTGTAACAGTTACCAGAAAGGTTATTACTGCATAGACTTTCTTGGCCTCAGCTTTGAGTTGAACAGCTCAACTATTCTTGTGGTGTGATCCTAAGACATGCTGACATTTCAAGAGAGCTTGGAGGAGAACTAGACTGATCTAAAAGTGTCTGTCTAACTGATTCTAGAACCATTCTGCCAAGGTTTATGTGGCAGATGCCAGAGGACCTCCAATTGATTGGTGAATTTCCTTCCTCCCTCCCTTCTTTCTTTCCTTCTCTCAGTCCTTCCTTTCCTCTCTGATTTATTGGCTATTATGAAATTAATTTACTCTTGTGGAAATTGGTGGGTAACTAAGAGTTATCTTTATCTTCTTAATGAGAAAGACAAAAAATGGAAAGCAGAGAGAGTTGCCCCCAGGTCACTGGGGAGTCAGTTGGAATCCAGCCCTACTTCCTTTTACCCAGTCTCTGTTAGAAATCAGCATCAGCGTCATTTTAAAAATTTATACTTACCAAATGGTCACCACAGGCTACTCCACCTCCTTCATGCCCAAATCTAAATAATATTCTGGGCCCTTCACCATAGGCAACCACTGTCAGAGAATCAAAGCTCTGTAACAGGCAGCAATTTTTCAAATAACCACAGATTGTCTAAGCTGAATGTTTTCTTAGAAGCCTTACATATACAAAGCCACTTGTTTTGTCAAAGGGTACTCAAGAACAAAGGTTTAGGTAGTTATTAGAATTGTACCTTATGGTTAAATTACCCCTCTCTTTAAAGCTATATTTAATTCTAGGGGACCAAAGTTCATATTTCCATAGTACAATATAAATGTGGGTTCAAGGTTGCAAATGAAAGTTGTTGAAAGTTCTCAGTATAATATGGGGATTCCTTTGACACCAAAATGTGAATTGGACTTAGATTGAGGGTACTAAAAAGACCCTGTGATGGTCACGATGGGGGATGAAGGGCCCCTTAGCAATGCCCAGGGCCATATTGGAGAAGAATTTTAAAGGGTCTGCGACATCTCTGTTAAATTCCCTTATTCTCTTGGAGAGCTCACCTATAGCCATGTCTTCATCCCTTACCTATAAGCTGAAGACGACCCCCAGGTCAATATTCCTGTTTCATCTTTTTCTCCTGCACCAACTACCTGGTATTCTTCCTTGATATTCCCTGTACTTTTGATATCTCAAACAGAATCTTTCATCTCCCTTGACATATCTGTATCCAGTCTAACTAGCCTACATATCTTGGCACTGGTCTTCTCCAAGACATTCTCTCTCATAAGCTGTGCCGATGGTTGACTCCCTTCCTCTCTATAGAAGCTTTATTAGTTCTTCTTTCACAGCCTCTTACTGTCAACTTCTTTTGTGACTCCCTTTCTGAGACCCATATCATTTCTTGCTTTCACTATTCAGATAGGATAACCTTGTCACACTGGTTCCCCTTCCTGTAGTTCTCCCCACTCAATTAAATTCAGAACCCAAGACCAAGAATGATTGAATCCAGCTTGTTAAGTTAAAAGTGGGGCCAAGAATAGACTCTAAAAAAGCTTAAGTCAAAGTTTTTACTGGAGTTCTTTCCACACATGCACATACACATATGTCACATGAAGGAGAAATTGGACTATTTCTAGGTCCAAGAAGAAAGAATGATAGCCATTGAGTGGACAGTATGACGAGCAGATTTCAGACCCATGTCAGAAGAGCCTAGCATCAATTAGTGCCATAGCACAATGGAACAATACTAGTAACATATGATAATGAGTTCCCTCTCCCTGGAAATGTTCAAGCAGAGTTAGAAAAATCACTTCTCAGGGTTTGGAGCAAGCTCACATGCTTCAGACCACATGACAGTTAAGGTCTTTTCAAGCTGACTTTTTGCAACATAAGCACAGTCCTCCCCATCCTTCTCTCTGCCTCCCACCTGCTGGGAACCCAAAGTCCTTTTTTGCTGCTCCATGCTTCCCTCATTCAAAAAACGACAGTGGGTGGCTATGTTCTCCTCTAGACAGATGTTCACCCCCATCTCATGGCTTTTCAGCCTGTTTCTGCTATCTCAGGCCCTTAAGTAACCCAGACAAAGGAGGTTTGATTATTGAATACCTTTTATGTTCCAGGTTCTGTGCTAGGCATTTTTCCTTATTTGATGGGTACAGAAACCCTGTGAAAATACTATAGGTTTGGGGTTTGATGTTTTTGAACCCATTTTAAGGAAAAGGAAACCCGATATCATATAGGTAGTAAGTGGCAAAACTGGGATTGAACTAAGATTCTCTAACTCCAAATTTTGTGTGATTTTAACCCAGTGAAAAAAGAGACAAATGGAAGGAGGGGAAGAGGGAAGGGACTCTCAGCCCTGAGCCATGAATTGGGTGAGATAGGGAGGGAGTTCATAGGGAATCCTACATATTGGAAAATTCTCAATGCTCATTAATATTAAGCTATAGGTGTTGCCAGTGAAAATTATAAACACTGATGCTTAATATAGTTACTGGGGAACTAACATAAAGAAAAGAGGAAATGGTAACATTTAATTAAAGCAGTAGAGGACACTATAGTGCATTACTTATCACATGCCTAGTCACTATGTAATATAGTAACAAGTATTCATGTCCTTAAATGTATGTCAGATTAATATTGTATAAATTATATTTAATTGTAACACTTCTCTGTTCCAATATGTCCAGCTACCATGTAGTCATCTAATCACAACTTAAAAAAAAAAATTAGAGGTGCTCACAATAAAGTACTAATAGTAAGAGGTTATAAGGCAATGTATATGGCAATTTCATGCTGGACATGTCTATATATGTTTATTAGATATATATATGTTTATTGGATTTGGATCTGAGTCTAGCATCTGTGCCAGGGATGAGGTAAAAGGTCATGTTTTTGTTTTATTTTATTCCCTAATGTAAATAGTCATCAAAATTATCAAAAGCATGTACCCTTTGACACAGAAATTCAATTTTTAAGATTCTACACTCACACATAATTTAATCAACCCCCAATTATTTATAACACTATCTTTATGAACTGAAAATAAGAGAAATTAGAAAAGAATGAAAGGTCGTCGAGTGCTTACTATGTGCCAGGAACTTTAATTTAGGTTTTGTTATCTCCTTAATCCTTAATTAATCCTGAGAAGTAGATATGCTATCTCTCTTTGAAGAATTAAAAAACTGAGATTCATAGAGGCCAAATAACTTGCCCAAGATCATATAGGCAGTAGATACCAGATCTGTAATTTGATCTCAAATATCTCTAGCTTCAAACCCATACTGTTTCCAACTCACCAGTGATTTAAAATTTGAATTCTGTGGAAATGTCTTGAGGTGGTGAGAGAGGCCAACAGGAAGATGGAGTGGGTGGAACTCATCTCCCACCCAACCTTTAACCAGAGCACCTGCTTTACATTAACAGCATTACCAGCTGTTCCAGTGCATCACACACTGGTGTGAGTATTTAATACTAAAAAGAATTTTCACAGAGTTCTATATTATTTACTGGTGGGTTGGTGACTTATTAAAAATGAAATAATCTATCATTAGCCATCCACCAAGAAGACCTAAGTGGGTTGGAAATCAGGAGCTTTTAGAAATTGATTTCATTCAGAACTTTGCAAAGATGGGGAGTTTGAAGGTCATCTAACACTGGGCCAGTCTCAGTTTAGTGTTCAGAATAAGGGACCCATAAAAGGGGTTCCCACAAAGCTAGAGGGGCCTGTTTTGGTCAAATGTTCACGACACTGGGTCAGCACAACTTCATGTTTCACTTATACTGCCTAGCAAAACCCGGACATCATCATACTATGAGAGCCAAACTCTTGGACTTTAATTTGTTTGCTTGGTGTGTTTATTATTCATTCATTTTTTTCTTTCTTTCTTTCTGGAGGTGGTAGGAGAAGTTATTTTGCCCAGGGAAATGAGCTGGAAACTGGAAACATACGAGGCCCACTCACTGCACTAGATCAGATTTTTGCATTGTTGTTTATTTTCTTATTAAAAAGTTGTGGAAACCAATGGTTTTCTTTCAAATATCTCACATACCTTTATTACTTTAAGGGGTGGGCATGGAGTGGCTGTTAAATTACTTTCCCTAGAGAAAAAAAGAAAGGTTTTCCCCATTACCTAAGTTGTATTGTGGAATTCCTGTCAATTCCCATAGATCAAAGCAATGGGGTTTCACAGAACAAAAGCTGAAAAACAATCACAGCATTAGCCCACAAATGGAATGGAAATGAGGAAAATAAAAAGTATATTGTGTGTTTGAAAAGTACCCAGGGTCAAAACTTTTCAGACTAGGAGAGCCCAAGTGAAACCCTGGTCTGTTGGCTCAGGAGATAGAGACTTCTGGATAGAGAATTATATTTGTAGTCCCCTGCTCCAGATTTTATCTGATTCTTATTTTATTTTTATTCCAGTTGCTACATTGATGGCCGGGTGGTCAAGGTGATGGACTTCCTGAAAACTCGCCTGTTAGACACACTCTCTGACCAGATTAGGAAAATTCAGAAAGTGAGTAAAACTACCCTGGGAAGAAGAGGAGTGAGTCTGGGGGTAAGGCAAGGAAAAGTTCACAGGGTCCCAGATGGACTCAGGACTGAGGAATCAGGGTAGAAAAACAGTGCAGTCCAGATGGGCATGGTTGAAAGATCCCTCAACTATGCCCTGTTAATTGATTATTGTTATATATTGTTTTTCTAATAGAGGTTTTGTGTATGATACATCAATGTTTAAAAGCTTCTCTATTTTAATATTTTTAAATAATTTGTTTCTAGAGTGTGAGTTTCTTCAGGGAGGAATAGGTTTACTTTGTTATTTTCTTTTTGAGTGGCTTATTTTGGGTTAGTTTAAGGAGAGAATGAATGATTACATGAAATAATATCATTCATTTATTCCATAAAATTCTGGTCTAGGGCTTTGGCAATTCTGAGCTATATTTAGACTATCTCCAGGTGTCCTGGAATCAACCAAGTGACACCTTACTTTTGTAAAATCGTGAGGGGAGTTACATTGAGCAGGAAACCCTTGTTCAGTGGTTCTCAGACTTTATTACAATGAAAATCACCCATAGATCTTGTTAAAATTTCTAATCTCATTCCTGATATTATGATTTGGATATTTGTAGTAGATCCCAGAGATCCATATTTTTAATAATTATCTGCCAATTGATTCTACCCTATGCAGGTCACTAAGATCACATTCCAAGAGAGGGTATAGTAGCAAATACTGAATTTTGAAGGTCTTGTATCTGCAATTTCTGGGAGCCACTACATGATGGAGATATCCTATCTTTTGTTGTCCAAATTTTTTACCAGAGGCTGGGGATCTTTTGAATTTTCAGCTATCTCATGAGAAGATTAGACAAGTACTTGCAGAAAAATTGCAAAAGGTAGGCCCTCAATAAATAAGGGTTGACTAAATGAATAGATAAATGAATGAATGCCTCATAAAAATTAGCTGTGAAAAAAAATCTTGTTTGGAGCAATCAGATAAAAGCACCTTTGAGAGCTAAAGTGAAAGTCTGGACCCGTTTTAATATTCATACCAATGCTATACCCAGATTACAAACAATCTCGTAGGTCTCCTTGTTCTCAGGGGGTTTTAGAGACTAAGAAGCTTCAGGACTTCTGGGTTCCTGCATCCTCATCTGATCTCTCCAGGGATCAGGTACCTTGGCCAGTGTTTGTCTGTCTGCGTTCTACTAGGCAAGGATTAGGGGAACTACATTATTGAAATACCTTTATCAGTTTCTGTTTGACATTCATGTAGTGAAAAATGTTTACTAAGTACCAGGCAAAGTGCCAGGTGCTAGGGATAGAAAATGCAATAAGACACAGTCCCTGCCTTCAAAGAACTCACAGTTTTAAGGTTTAATACTTACTTTGAGCAGCTTGGAAAACATTATGTAATGCAATAGAATGTTGACCTACTGAACATTAGTTTTTTAAGCAAGCTATGCTAATCTGACATTAGGAATTGCTCTCTAGAAGGAGGGGTGCTATTTCATTTATTATTCATTCTCTTAATAAACATTTATTGAGTGCTTGCTATATTCCAGGCACTGTTATAGGTGTGTGTATTACAATATTGTAGAAGATAGACAACTCCCTATATTTTTGTTTTTTCTGGTTTTGAATTTTTTTACCTGCACAAAGGGTAAAATGATTCAGGGGTCTCAAGATACTGAGAGTGAAGGTCTAACTGTGCTCCTGTAATTATTTAGGTATAACAGGTGGCTCTAGGTCAGAACTAAGACAAAGGAGTTAGGTTCTGCTCTTTTCTCCACCACCCATCACCCCCTACCACTGCATGCTCCAGGCAGACAAATCTTAACTGTCACTGAATGTTCAGAGACTGAAATAAATGGCTAACCATACCTCCTGATTTACCCAGAGCCCAAGAGACTTAAGGAAAAGGGTTCAAACCCTGACCACAATTAGAATTTAGACCTTTAAAAACATGTCTGATGGACTTGGTGGGAGTGAGACAAGCACCATGGCAGGGAGGAACAGTGAAGCCCTAGGACAGGGGTTCTTAACCTTTTTTGTTCCACTGACTCCTTTGCCAGCCAGGTGAAAACCACAGGCCCTTTACTAAGTCTACACTATGCTGTGTATTATTTAATAAATATATCACACCCTCACCAACACATCCCCACAAGAGTAATGGTTTTTTTAAATTTTCAATTCAAGCTCACAGGCCCCCTGAAATCTTTCCACAGACCTCTTGGGGGTCCATGGACCCCTGGTTAAGAACTCCTGCCCTAACAGAATGACCATCGATGCTGAAGGCACCTGGGAGAGGAGGCCTTGACTTCGCAGCAGGCCTGGGGTCACCTTTTAACTTTTGCACATAGAACATGCCCAGGAGTCCCCTTGGTCCTAGATTCCTGTTCTTGTTATTTCTTGTTGCATAACAAATTACCCTAAACCTAAACCTAAACCGTACTGGCATAAAGCAAGCTTTTATTAGGCCCATAGATTATATGGGAGTAGGAATTCACACAGGGCAGAGCAGGGATGGTTTGTCTTTGCTCCACAATGTCTGAAGCCTCTGTTGGAAGACTGGAAGGCTGGGGGGGGGGCGAAGGGGGGGGACTCAAAGGCTGGCAGCTGGAATCATCTAAAGGCTTGTTCACGCCCTTCGTTGGCAGTTGAAGCCAGGTGTCAGTCAGTACCTTAGTTGGGGCTGTTCATTGCTTACACATGAATTCTCCATGTAGCCTGCCTTCTTCCCATGGTTCTAAAGGTGTGTGCCTAAGAGAGAGAGCCAGGTGAAAGCTATATCACTTTTTCTAGCCTCCCTAAGAATTGACAGAGGGCAACTTCAATCACATTCAGAGGCAGACACAAAGACCCACCTATATTTGAGGGGAGGGAAAATAAACTCCTCCTTTTGTTGGGGGAGTGGCAAGATTCTGGAAGAGCATAAAGGACCAGACATATTTTTGCAGGTATTTTTTGGAAAATACTATCTGTCACCATTCTGTCCTCTCTGTTTCATTTAATAGCCCTTGAGTCATTTTCCTGACTAGTTTTTTTTTCCCCCAGCTCTCTTTTATAAAGCTCTTGCCAGATACTGCCTTAAAAGGGTATCTAGCAGAGGTATTGCTGGATCATTGACCTCCTGAAATTTGATACACCTGTGGCCATTCCATTGGCTGCAACAACCTGGACCCAGTTGTCAGGGTTTCTAGGATGAGGCTCTCTCATCACATCCCAGGATGTGCTAAGCACTGGTCTGCTCTGGATTGATGAGGACTGGGAGACCAGAACTAGATCCCTCAGCCTTGCTAGTTGAAAAGTTGCTTTGTCTGTTCCTGAAATCCTGGGGGTTGGGGCTGTGGGTGGTTAAGGAGTAGGTGCCTGGGGAATCAGAGTCCAAGGTGAAAACTGGGACAGACTAGCCAACTGTCTTTCTTCTGATTCTTCAAACTAGTTCAGAGGATGGGCCAAGGAAAATTTTAATGGCTATATACCGGCATCCAAAAGCTAGAGGTTGAATCTTTGTTTCTTCTCTATTCTGAGAAGTTCAGAGAAGTCCTAATGGCCCCCTTGCAGCCCACAGTGAGGAGGGAAAGTTCAGCTTTCCCACCAAAATGGAGTCACGTGGGAAAGGTTGAATATATCAGTGGTGAAGCTATGTGTACAGTGACAGGGCACAGCATTTGAAGACTCATAGTCTGGGTTGGAGCTCAGGCCTATCTGTGTAACCTCGGGCCAATCACTTACTTTCTCTGGTTTAGTTTCTTCATCTGTAAAATGAGGATGATAAGAATACTATCCTCCCTCCCTCTTAGGGACTTTAAGAGGTCATGTGAGACCCTGTTTTGTTAATTGCTATTGAATGTTAGCTCTTATTATTAATATTGCTGTTGTTATGATTATTATTATAGTTCTCTTTAGTAAATAACTTATATGACTAGAGAAACTTCTTGCTACCTTTATCCTTTTTCTTTGCTTTTTTCCTCTTTCCTCTGTCTCTGAACTCTGGGGAATATGATAGGTGATATTTTTGGCACCTGAAAGGCAATGACTAAATCGCTAAAAACAGCTGTGGTTTCCAAAGTTGGACTGCCACATAAAGAAGAATTCTCAGTTTTCTGAGCAGTGGTGAATTATCTGGTTGTATGAAAATATACACAATGCGTTTGAAAGCCAAATAGAGACAATGTTTGGACCACCCATGCCTTTGGATGATCCACACATTCTCTCTCTTCCATCAAAATGAGGATAATCAACTACATTGGGAGATGAGTCAAAGGAAAGTGTTCAGAATATAACAATGCAGAGAAGAGTCAGGTGAGAAAGTGAGAGACATTTAGGATACAGTGCAGATGGTATAGTGCGGATAGCTGGGCTGACTCCAAAACAATGACATAAGAACCAAGAAGAACCATTTTGGCTGAAATCACTTGAACTCTGTGATTTGTGTCTTCATCTCCTAGAGGAATCAGAGAAGGAAATAACATGTTTTGATATTATTTTCAGCAATTCAATAGGTACAGGAAGGAGTTGGTGCAATCCCAGTCATAAGGGAAATATTTCCAAAAGTACTATTCATATGGTTGCATTTTGAATATGAAATAAACTGAATTGGCTTCCCTAATATTTAATAAGTTCCTTCCTTTCTTCCTCCCTTGCTTTCTCCCTTCCTGCCTTCCCTCCTTCCCTCCCTCCCTTCCTTCCTTCCTTTTTCCTTCCTTTATCAACTGTTTGTAATATTCTTGCTATTTGGCAGGCCTCTAAGGATAAAATGTTAGTGAACGGTTCTGATGTGGTGGTTGTCCTCACAGACTTTATTGTCTAATGGGAAAAATAATTAATGGAGCAAACAACAGTTATAAGGTATGATGACTCCTATAAGAGGAGACATGTGGGTTGCTATGGGAGTCCATCATGAGACGTATCTACTTTAGTTGATAATAGAAGGGAAATCGGAATCAGCAACGTCCTGCCAGAGGAAGTGACATTTAGGCTGAGACCTAAAGGATAAACACCTAATGCATACAGTTTTCCTCTGAGTGTGAATTAGGGTCTGTTGGTGATAGATTTGTATGGTTGGAGGGAGTAGTTTATATGGTTCATAATATGACCATGATAATTTTTGTTAATAGCATGAGTGTTTATGATATCTAGTGAAGACATGAAGACAACTCTTTGAAATTTCAATAAGTGCAGAGACATTATACCTTTTCTTCCAATATATCAGTTTGCAGGATCATGGAAGTGACTGAGGCAGAGGGATACTTAATCTTTCTGAAGTAATTAATAGATTTAAAAAGAAGCTTTTGTTTTCAACAAACCTTCTGGTCTACCTGCTTATTTGAGCCTCTCAGTGTATCAATGGGCAGGGAAAAAAACAAACATTGTGGTCTTAAGGACCACAATGAAGTGTTAACTTCTCTAATGAAGCAACCCGAAAACACATTACTAGGGTGGGAGCAGTAGTATCACAGAAAAATCAGTTTGATTGATTCATTCGTTCAGTATGCCAGGGCCTGCTATAGTACCTATCACTTGGCAGGTGCTCAATAAATGTCAGGGAGAGAAAGGCAAGGAGGGAGGCAGGTGAATGAGGGTAAAATAGAAGAAGCGTAAAAGAAGTAATGTCCCTGTCTCATTCACATTTCACGGGGCCATCTCTGCTGGTTCTCATTGCAGAAGATGATACCTGCCACTAACTTTGTAGCATGATGCTGAGTAGACAAAGATTGATTTAGACATTGTAATTCTGCTAGGTCTACATGTAGGCATAGGGGGAAAATGTCTTCTGGCTGTGTATTTAGGGGTGACAGAAAGATCTTTTTGAGACCCAAATAACATTTCAGTCTCTTTGCTAATATCAGATATTTCATTAGAGAGAAAAATGATCTTTCATTCCACATTAGTAGGATGATGCAAAATGTAAACAACCTGGGAAGATGTAAACTATACTGGCTTAAAATTCACACTAAGGTGTTAATGCCAGATGTTAGAACCTTTCCCAAGAGCAAGTTTTGATGGAGGGAAAGAGAAACACAGGCCAAGGAAGTACTCAGGGGAGGCAGACGACACTAAATACAAACTGCTATATTAATACCTTGGGATGACATCCATGGGTGATTCTAAGTTTTATGGGACGTAAAGCTTATACAATTTGGGGGCTGTCTTTAAGCAAAAGAAAACAAATTATTTAAGAAAAAGAGAACACAAATTTGCAAATTTTAGAAAAATATATAACCATATGAACATGTTACTAGGGCCCTTCCCACGACATTGGTAGAGACCTGTTAAGTGAGGAGCTGGAAGCTTAAGCTTCTTTAGCTTCCCAGTAAATTAGCTTTGTGACCCCACTTGGCTGTGCATCTGCAAATGAGAGAATAAACTAAGGGGAATTTGGCTTCCTTCTTCATATACAAGACACTAATATTTATAGGGAGACTCTAGCTCAAATAGTAGGTTTATCACAAAAGAGCTTCAAAGTTGCAGTTATTTTTGTTCTAGGAACCATATTTTCTTAGACACTAATAATTTTTAAATGGATCATCAATTTAACCACAGCTGGTAGGGAGGGTAAACAACTGACAAGTTTCTTTTGATATTAATTATGAAAAAATTCTGATTTCAAAAGCATTATGTGAATATTCTCTCTGTCCTGATTCTGTGATAATCAGGGTAGGCTAAACATTCGCTATCTTAGAAACTGTGCATATGTCCCCAGACCTAGTTTTTCTCCCTAGGTCTGGTTTTTAGAATGCTGGTGATAAACCAAGCCTGATTTATTATATGACCATCCTGTATGAGAAATGACCGTAACTCTAGGTATCTTTGGTCAATCTTAAGAAATATAGCAGGAGGGCAGATATGGCTTAAATGGTTGGGTGTCGACCTCCCATATGGAAGGACCTGGGTTCAATCCTGGGACCTCCTGGTAAAAAATTTAAAAAAAGAAAAATATAGAAGGCGTGTGGGCTGCCAGGCCCTGTGGGCAGGTGCACTTTCAGGCCCCACGTGTGGGTGAGCCCCCAGGCCCCATGCGTGGGTACGCCATTAGGTCCCACAAGTAGGTGAGCCGCCAGGCCCCGCGAGCAGGTGAACCCCCCAGGCCCCGCGTGCAGGTGTGCCATCAGGCCCCACCGAGCCATGCAGCAAGATGATGACATAACAAGAGAGTGACACAAGGGAGAGCCAAAATGAGACACACCGAAAAACCAGAAACTAAGGTAGCACAGGCAGTAGGATCCCTCTCTCCCACATCGGAGGTTCCGAAGATCGAATCCCGGTGAAGACAGGAGAAGAAGAATGAGAAGAGAGGGCAGGAAACAGACACAGAGAATTGCCCAGCGAATGGTCACAAAAACAGCAAAAAGGGGGGTAAAAATGGATAAAAGTGAATAAATTTATTAAAAAATAGGGTGGGTTGGGGGGAAAATACAGCAAATGTAAGGTATGGACTATAGTTAGTACTGTAGTAATATTTTGATGATATTCTTTCATAGCTTCTAACAAATGTTTCACAACAATGCAAGGTGTTGGTGGTGGGGTGATGTATGGGAGCTCTGTATGATGTTATACATGTTTTGTAAGTTCACAACTTTCACTATATACTTACTGTTTCTGTCTGTTCACGTATGAATGATATACTTCAATAAAATTAAAAACAAAAAACTAAAGCATTAAGTGTGAGAAATGCATCTTTAAGTTATAGAAATATAGTAATTATATCACCTTTTGAGTTACAAATACCACTTATTGAGTGCATCATATATTACTAACCCTTTGAAGAAGCCAGGTAATTTGTTCAATGGAGCTTGTAAATAGTAAACTCAGGATTCAACCCCCGAACCACCTAGCTCCATAGATCACACTCTTTATCTACTATACTGTCTGCCTCTCCCATATACTTATTAACCATTTATTTTTGTAACCCATGTGATACAGTATTTATATTCCTAACTGCCCATAATTCGGAGATCTTTCAAAGAAGAGTGCTGAGTGTTCATTGAGAAACCACATCAGATTGACCCCACAGTCAGTTGATATAATCTGGGATGGGTGTCCTAGAGTGAGGGTTGAATGAAAGTTGAGTGCCACGATATTAGGCAAGTGATAGTGAGAGAGGTCAAGGCCTGGTTTGCATTTCATTCCTTGGGCTCCATTCACATGTTTCATGTGTACAGGCTCTTGGTCAGTGTATAGTGAGGTCCTGGCCCTGGAAGCACATTGCTGTTCAGGACCAAAATCTTCTTCAGAAGGAGGGAATAACTTGAAGTGACCTTCCAATGTGTGTACTTGGAAGTAGGAGGAGTATAGGGTTTGTCCTGAGCAAGAGGAAATTACCTCTGAGGCTGGTGGGGCCTCTGGCTTGTAAGTGGGTAACCTGCCCAGGAACCCTGAGAGTTTGGTTACACAGAAAAGGACAGGGGAAGGGAAGAATAGACAATGTGTAAGTAGCTACTTTCCAAGCTCTCTCTCTCCTTTAGCACTTATCCTTGAACATGGTCATTGCTTTGGGACTCTGACACTTTCTGCCTTATTTTCTTGCCTATGCTCATAATTTCCTTGCCTCCCCAGTGACTCTATCTTTTTGTGTGTATCTTCTTATTTTAATTTTATGGTTTTTTTTGCAATTATTCAATTGCTTTTCTGTGGTTTGATAACAAGAGCAGAGAAATTACAATTTTAAATCCTAAAAATGTCAGAGAAACAGAAGCCACAAATTAAAAATTGATCTGATACCAAAAGAAAATGGGCAAATACAATACTCCAGAACAAGGGGGATGATAAAAAGAAATTACATACAAAAAATTAATGAAACTGACAGGAAGTGCATGAGACAGAAGAAATAAATTAGGAAGAATATGATATTGGAATTGCTGAGCTCAGAATAGCTCACCTTCTCTAACCTAACAAGGACATGTTAAATATGGAGGCAGTTTAGTCACCCAGAAGCTTCTGACTCTCCTCAAACAGGAAAATTCAATTAGAAAGTGAATCAAGCCCTGAACTGCAGCTGTGAGAATTCAGTGTTTGCCCTTGGGATCTTAAGATTATTAGTTAACTTCTGCGAAACAGCCTTTTCATCGGTAAAATGATTATCTCTTTCATTTATTTAACCAATAGATAATAAGTAAAGTAACTGCCAAACATTGTGTTCTGTGCTAGAGGGCCTGCAAAATAAGGGGGAAAATGTGGCTTTCTCAAAGTGCTTATAGTCTAGTAGGGAAGACAGACAGACAAAATTACAATTCAGTATAATAAGTCAAGGACAAAGATAAGTTCAAACATTTGGGATCCCAGAGAAAAGAAGAATTAATTTTCTAAAGGTTTGGGGAAAATTTCTAAGAGGAGGTGACTTGAAATAAACCAGGGATTAAAAACTGCATCAGACAAGGCAGGTGTGGATGGGTAGGGAAGAAAGTGATCAGTAAAGAACATCGTGTAGTTGGGAAACTGAGTCCATTCTGTGTGGTGAACTGTAGATCTTGTAGATGTTGAGGAAGGAGGGATGGGAGAAGAGGTAGCTAAAGGATGGTTATGAAGGGTCTTAGATGCCAAGTCAAATAGAGCATCTGGCATCTTATCCTGTGGTTCCACCATGTCTAAAGCACTCCCATGGACAAAGGATAAAATAGACTGGGTTATGTGCAATTACTGTCTCTTTGGCTAATTTTACCCAGATACAGAAACATTTCATAATTCTGGTGAGGGAAAAGAATGTTATTGTGACAACTGTGAATACACTCTTTTTATTTTGGAGTAAATCATTCACAAAGTCACCACTTTTGGTATTATCAGAAACAAGTTACTCATAGCACAGCTCCCAACTGATCACTCTGGCCTCTCTGAGCAGGCTTGATTGAGTGCAGCTGCTGGCAATTGGGAACCATTGCAGGTTCTTAAGCTAGAGAGGGATTTGTCAAGTTACTGAATGGCAGCAATGTGGAAGATAGACTTTGGGAGGAAGAGATTAGAGGCAAGAAGGCCAGGGAAGAAATGAAGTTCCAGAACTCAGGCAGGGGTAGTAAGGAAGGAGGGGACAGGATCACTGAGAGCTCCTCCTCTTCTAATATAGTAGGTAAGCTTAGAGTCAAAAATGACACAGAGCTCTCACCCTGCCCTCCTATAAATACAATAAGGAACAAAGACTGCCCAGAGGCAGGGGTACCTAGAAAAAGAGATCTGTGCCAATAGGTAAGGTTGAAAAAGTTTCCTGAAGCTATTTAGCTCTTTCTCACCAACGTAGGTAGGGGACCAATTCTGGTTACATAAAGAGCCATTGCTCTTCCTGAAATCCTGAGGAAGGTCAGTTTCCAAGTAGATGAGATGCTGGAATTAATGGACTCCAGCTCCTTTTGGAGGGTGGGCCTTCTGCCAGGACTGATTAGCCCAGCTGGCCTGTCCACTATTCCTGTTTTATTGCTTCCTTTCTCATTAAGGGAGGTGTTGGGTTTGGATAACCATAAACAACATGTCTGCTGCTACAAGGCTACCATCTCTTGCACAAGCTAGTGGCTGAGACCAGGCTCTCAAGAGTCTTTTTAAAAGACTTAGATCACAGTTTGGAGGCAAGATATCAAGAAAGTACAGGAAAAGGAAGCCCAAGTTTGAAAATGTGCCACATTAGTGGTTATTTTCCTACTTTTACTATTTTTTTAAATTAAAAGTGGTAGGGAAAATAAAATTTAAAGCTCTTTGCCTTAATCTCTTCTCTTCCCTCTCCTCTATCCCTACCTCTCTCTTCTCTCATCCCTCCTTCCTCAACATATCCACACAAAACAGTCCTGACAATGCCCAGCCCCTGAAATGTGAATTTAAGGAGCTAGAAAGGTTTCCCTTCACATGAGCTCTTTCACCAGCAGGCCTGGGATTCTGAGCAGCCATGGGCCACTTGCTGAGCTGTTCTATGGGTGCTTCAAAGCTCCCTTTTTTTTTTTTTTTTTTTTCATTGTGTCTTTCATCACTGTAAGATCTATTATCTTTTTTTTTTTTTTTAAGATTTTATTTATTTATTCATTCATCCCCCCCTTGCTGCCTGTGCTCGCCGGGTCAGCCAACCACACCGCGCGGGCGGGCTTGCCTTCACCAGGAGGCCCTGGGAACCGAACCCGGGGCCTCCCATATGGTAAACGGGAGCCCCACTGATTGAGCCACAGCCGCTTCCCTCAAAGCTCCCTTGTACACTTGGGGCCAAGGGCTGAAGTCTATTTGGGAACAAAAGAACTACTGAAAGGCAGCCAAATACTTAGCTTTCTTCTACTGCTGTTTAAGCAATTTCAGTATTTGTACTTCTCCCCCCTCCCCAGGCAATGTATCCCTTGAAATAACCTTCATTGGCACATCATTTCTCTCCAAATACTGTACCCTTTTTCTTCCCCAAGTCCTCCAATTTTCTGTCTTCAAGCAGAGGGAGAATCGTATTTATTCAAAAAACCACCATGTTGAACTATAGCCCTCAGTTTCTTAGAGTTTCACTTCCTAGGGGAATTTTGCGGCTGGTTCTAACTACTTTTCCTGATTTTTTTTTTTTTTTTTTCGTCTCTTCTGCCCATACTGATTTCCTCTCCAAGCCCAACTAGCACCCAGCCTCAGTAGCCATCACCATGGAGGGCTTCTCTGCTGATGGCAGACACATAACTCATCAAACTTTCCACCATGCCCCAAACAGGAGATGCCCAGAAAACATGTGCTGATTTCTACCAACTGCTCCTAGAACTGATAACATGAATACTTTCTAGGGATGTCTCCCCTACAAAACATTTCATATAACTGGTTTAGGTTTGATATCAGAGTTCTACCTCACTGTGTACTTCCTGTTCATGTGGCTGCTCTAGAAAAGGATAGGAATTGTCCATGTGCTGAGAGTAGATAAATGAACTATTCTGAATGCTAATTGTGTTTGTATGAATTACCCATGGCATTTCCAACTCAACACTGCCTTTTCCCAGCTACCTAGCTTGGGTCTGGACTATTCCCTTTTGCTACAAACAGCATGTCCAAAGGCAAAGCAACCAACCCTAATGTTACATTGATCCAAACACAATCTCATGTGCTTTGGACAAGGAGAGTGGTCCAGGCAGCATTTTATTTACACTTATCAGTGCTTATTATACACAGGCACTATTTTGAGTGCATTACAAACATTAAATCATTTAGATATCATGAAATCTTCTGAGGTAGACATAACTATTCTCATTTTATAGCTGAGGAAATTGAGACACAGAGAGGTAGCGTAACTTATTCAAAGTCATGCAGTAAGTAAATGAGAGAAATAGGATTCAGACACGGAGTTCATGCCCTCCAACTAATACTAAATGCTACCTCACCAATTAAAACCATTTTGATTGTTTCTTTCCAAATATCTCTGCAAGTCAGAAAAGAATACCGATGAGTTTTTATTTACAGTGTCTATGCCCTTGCAGAGTCTGTCACACAAAGCATTTTATAAATCCACTTACATTCTAGAATCAAGTACTCATTTAAAGGAGCTAGACTTTGAGTTCCCTTTGAAATATAACCATCCCATTATCCTGTCTAAGAACATTCAAATTGCTGCTCTGAGTTGGGCATGCCACCTATCCAACTAAGTACTTGTGACAGTGTCCTTAAGGGATGCATGGTGCAAACATATGACTGTCTCCTTATCTTCAATGTCAGAACATTAGAATGAGTTTGACACTTCATGAAATGCTTCTGTTTCCAAATCACATTCAATGCTGATTTGCCTTTACCACTTCTGAGGTTATTGGATTCCATAAATAAAATACCTGCTATGCAAAACAACTCTTCCCTTTCTTTCTCTGAAATTTCTATTTTTCAAAATTCAAGAGACAGACTCCAGGCCTTATCCTCACGTTATTATAGGCTCTCATTGTATGCCTTTATTTTTCCTGATCTCAGAGGTTGCTTTTCCAATCATAGAGTAGTATTGCTTCCGATTATTTTTGATTTGCCATTTCTTAGGTGATATAACTTCCTTAAAGAGTGGCAGTTCCCTCTGGGCTTGTGCAAGTACCATTTTGGAATTGTATTGACTTCTTGTCTGAAGAGAGAGGCACAATCTCCAGTTAAGCCCTTACTATGTGCCAGGCATTCTGCTAGGAACTAAACATAAAACTGAATAAGACAGGATCTCCTGCCCTCAAAGAGCTGATGGTACATGGTTTCTGTGAAGTAGTTCATACAGACTCCTGGGTTTTTTTCTTGGATCATAAACAATAGGTCAGAATCCTACCACCAGATTGTTAGAATATTATGCCTTATTTCTTCTGAAATAATCCATCAACTAAGAGGGGCCATATAAATGTTCATCTGCTATGTCTGTGTACCTTTCTGCTAGTTCTCAGGATCTTCCTGTGAGTGGCCTATTGTTACTTATCCTTAGACCAAGCAGACAGTACCCTAAGCACGACCCTGTCAGGTATTATTCCATCTTATGATGAACATGTCTGTCATTCATCCTGAAAAGAAACTCCATACCCATTAAGCAATCACTCCTCAACACCCCCACCCCCTATTCCTAAGACAATCACTAATCTACTTCCTATCTCTATGGATTTTCCTATTCTGGAAATTTCATATAATGGAATCATATACTATGTGATCCTTTGTGAGTGGCTTCTTTCACTTAGCATGACGTTTTCAAGGTTCATTCATGTCGTAGTATTTACCTTTTTGCTTTATTTGTTTTGTTTGAACAAACCCTCTTCCTCTAACTGCCTCATTCTATGTCTGTCTTTGAACACAAAATTAAATTCTGAGTATCCTTGAAGCCAAGCCAAAACAAAACAAAACAACCACCAGAAATACATTACTTGGTTCTCTTTGGTCATAAAAGGAAGTACAAAGTTTATCATGAGTTCAGACATTTTTC
The DNA here is from genome assembly GCA_026826555.1 of Tolypeutes matacus. NCBI lineage: Eukaryota > Metazoa > Chordata > Mammalia > Cingulata > Chlamyphoridae > Tolypeutes > Tolypeutes matacus. The sequence continues at coordinate 3,762,199 of JAKSZT010000380.1, read as the reverse complement.
TAGCACTACATTTTAAGGGGATCATACCTATATCCCTTTAATTTTACCTTATGGGTTTGTTTTTTGATCATTTAAAATGTTTTACTTTCATATTTATATTATTTCCAGCTTCCCTTATGTTGGGCACTCTGAGTAGTGCTGAAAAGGGCAAGCTGTGGTGTCCTCAAAGGACTCTTGTCTTTCTGGGTCCAAGTGAGAATTCTTATTGAATCTTTAACAACATTCCAGTTTGACCTCATTATTAATCTCAGGGTCTTTCTTCCATTCTTGTTTACAATCCTTGCTTCTATCTCAAATTTGTGTAATTTTGTTCACAGCTTTCTTTCTGAAAGGGTCAAGCACTTTGCCAACCCTGATTTTAAAATAGGTTTCAACTAACATCAAACTTTCTAGTATTTGGGAGGAGAGAAGGCAGGGCCCCATATCTAGGTACAGATGGAAAGAGGAGCAGGATCATTTGCTGATGTCTGCCAATGGGTTTTGGAAAAGTTCTGGCATATATGCTACATCGTACTTTGGGGGGGGGGAGGGTCTCTGGAATTGAATTAAAATCATACTCCTCAGTTCACAGAACACTGTTTTCATCAGTTCATGGAAGGCCCTACACCTCTTATCCCCATTCGCATTCACCTCCCTCCTGTAGAAGCCCTCCCAGTGTGTTTGATCCATGGCCTTAACAGGATCTTTATATGCTATCTAATGGTGTTGGATGAGAATGAGTAATTACATAAATAATATCGTACCACATATCTTATTCTGTTTCTAATTCTTTTAACTCAGCCCTAAATCTTTAAAGTCTATCCATGTTGCTGCATTTACATTGAATTTATGGTTCTAACTGCTGCTGGTATGTATCCATCACATTGTATGTTTCCATTCCTCTAGCAACAGGAACCATCACAAACAGCAATACAATGAATAGCCTCATACTTGTCTCCTTAGAGACCTGAAGAAGAGTTGCTTTGGTATATATTTGGGAGAGGAATTATTCTGAAATAATCCATCAACTAAGAGGGGCCATATAAATGTTCATCTGCTATGTCTGTGTACCTTTCTGCTAGTTCTCAGGATCTTCCTGTGAGTGGCCTATTGTTACTTATCCTTAGACCAAGCAGACAGTACCCTAAGCATGACCCTGTCAGGCCAGAGGACCTAAATACAACATTATCTTGATCCAGTCTCTCGTACATCACTGGCACCCTCTCATCCCATTTCCTACTCTAGCCATTGCTGCAGAGACCAGGACCACGCAGGCATGCTAAGTGCTTGGTGCTAGTGTAATGTGCTAATGCCACACCTCTCATTTCCTGCTCTGGGATTTCTCTGAGGCAGAGGTGTGGGACTCTCGGAGAACCCACTTGGCACTGACACCTACACAATCAAATGTGGAAAAGTAACACTCACGGGGGCTACACTTGACCTTTGGGGGATAGGAGTCAAGGGATAATGCTTCCTCTTGCATTCCCTGGGGGACCAGTTCTGAAACACAGTTTAGAAGGCTAAGGTCCCTTTGGGATTGAGTACCAGTTGCCACCAGTTTACCAGTTTGCCAACTTGAAGACTCATCTTTCTATTGGTTTTTCCTTCTTCCCTGTTTCAGTCCCCCAGTTCCTTGTTACTGCTCCGTGGTATTACTTCCCAAATGAACTCCTGTAAACAAGTCTTTGTCTCAGGCTCTGCTGCTAAGGGGCTCCCCATCATACGACATTTTCTCTAAGTACTGTTAGATAGCTTTCTGGAATATCTGCACCCTGATTTATATTCAACTTGTGAATCAGAGACTGGGCCATTTCAAACCTTCAGAGGGCCACCTTTTGGTGAGAAGCTTTAACTCTTCTTGGAAGACATGCAGCTATAGTTGATCCCTGTGTAGGAGCTTCCCCCCTTGGGTTGGTGATTTTTCCTTTTACACTTACTGCAGTTAGTTATTTTTAAAACATGGTTGCAATGTACATGCCCTAGTCATTATAAAATACCTCTTCCAGACATTTTTTCCTACCCTCTATCATGATTTGTGAACTCTGATACATGGAAATGCACACAGTCCATGGAGGTACTATAACCAAGTTGTTTTTTTTTTAAATGTTTCTCAATACTTGTTAGTGTGGAAACATGATACAATTTGTATTTTCCAGTGAAAAGTTGCAGTCAGCTTATGTCCTGGAATATGCACTTGTTCTTCCTGTCGCATTGTTACCTGGGTTTACTTATGGAAAAAAAAAAAAAAAGGTCATTTATTTGAATGGATACATGTCAATATTAATTCTTTTTTGTGTATGTATGCCAGCTCATTTTACCCGGTGCATCATCATGAAAAAAGCATAAATCATGACCACCAGGGAGCAGGAAATTGGAGAAACTTCCCCAAGGGAAAGTCTCATTTGGGAAGAGCTTCTTTGAAAAACCTTACTATCCCCTTCTGTTTTTGTTTTGTGAACAGGTGGTTAATACATACACCCCAGGAAAGAAGATTTGGCTTGAAGGTGTAGTGACCACTTCGGCTGGCGGCACAAACAATCTGTCAGATTCCTATGCTGCGGGATTCTTGTGAGTAACACTTTAACTTTCACTCCAAGGGGCTTTGACGAAAAAAATGACAGGGATACTCCTGAGTGCTCATTATTCTGCCCATTCTATTTGAGGGTTCTTCATCCATTCACTTGTGAATGTGTTCAACCACTCAATAAACAGTGCCTTTTCTAGAGACTAAAATGCAGGCACAGACATCAGAGCAAAGAGAGGAGTAGTCATAGTAGTGACAATAATAGTAATAAGAGCTTTCGGGAATATCTACAATAGAAAACACAGTGCAGATAACATACACTTTCTCATCTAATTCTCACCACAGTCCTGGGAGATAGGGAAGAATGAGACATGTTTTTTGCCTTCCAGAAACATGTGATTGGAGGAAGTGGGATAGGAAATAACTTCATGGTAGAGCTGTAGGAGGTGAGTGCCATAGTAATAATTTTAACTATAGAGTGCTTCCATGAGTTAAGGACTGTATATATATACAGGGATTGAGTACCAGTTATACTCAATATATATTATATATATATAATTATATATAATCTTTATAACAACCCTGAGATAACAAAGTTTCATGTGCTGGTTGGGCCCTGAATCTCAGCAGAGTTGCAACATCTACTCTCCAGTTCACTGGACTCACCCAGGACAACTAACAAGGAGATGATAATGGATAGCACCCATCCCAAGGAACAGGAGTGTCTGCAATTACAAACAAGATAGTTCCATCCATCTGCCCCATGGGATCTAAGCCCCCTATCAATTAGAAACAGAGTGGGCATCACTGTCCCCAAATCATCAAGATTGAGTAATGAACAATGGACTAAAGTATAAAGTAGCCTTATTATTATTCTACTATAGACTTATTATTATTCTAGCAATGGAAGAACTTTTATCATTGAGTGGCCACCAGAGGTTCTGAGGGGAGGGAGAGGGAAGAATAGGTGTAACATGGGGGCATTTTCGGGGCAGTGGAATTGTCGTGCATGACATTGCGATGGTGGATACAGGCCATTATACATTTTGTCATAACCTATAAAATTGTGCAGGGCAGAGTGTAAACTATAATGTAAACTACAGTCCACAGTTAGTAGCAGTGCTTCAATATGTGTTCATCAATTGTAGCAAATGTACCACACTCATGAAAATGTTGTTAATGTGGGAAACTATGGGAGGGGGAGGGGTGGGGCATATGGGAATCCCCTATAATTTTTATGTAACTTTTATGTAATCTAAAGCTTCTCTAAAAATAAAAGTAAAAAAAAAATTTTTTTAAAGAGGGAATTATTTGGAGATTAATAAATGAGAAGAAATTTGCCAGATGGGATAAGGTGGGTTAGAGGAGGAAAGGAAGGGAAATCTAAGCAGAAGGTAAAACATATATAAAGACTCAGGTAGGTATGAGAAAGTTTTGTATACTGAGGTAGCCATGAGTAATTTTTATGTGGTTAGCGCGTAGGGAATAGGTTTTAGTGTCAGAGAAGAGGGGAGAAGAGGAAACAGATGAAATCGGGCTTGTATAGTCTGGACAGGTTGTTTTCATACTGGACAGGTTGTTTTCCTGTTTTCAGAAGACTGTAGCTCCAATTCAGATTTATTATACATATATTATTACAATTGGAAGTTTTCCTAAGTTTCAGAAGTGAGACTATAAAGAGAGAGAAAAGTGAATGAATGCATAAATGAATGAATGAGTGGATTGAATGTATAAATAATGAAATGGAAGGACCAATAAGGGAGTATTTTTGAAGAATAGCAAGCCTTGGCAAGTGGGTGTTTGGCATAATGGGGTATGTTGTAAGTGTATGAGTGATGCAAGTCCTCCACTGAAACATATGTATGGATGGTAGTGTACGTGAATCCCAGTATAGTTAATTATAGCATCAAGAAAAAATAATTTTGTGTCAACTGCTGATAGTGATGTATGAGGGGTGCAAATGACTAGAACACCGTAGTGGGATCATGGGAATATGTGGGTTAGAGTCCCATGAAAGCTACATGCACAGTGTCGGGATCCCAGCAGGTGAGCTTGAGTGATGGACTGCACAGTGTGTGTGCTTCTGTGACTGTATGTCCTGAGGCCATGGTATTAGAGGACTAAAAGATAAATCATTAGCATCAAGCTGTTTTAGGAGTGGAGGCAGTTCACTTTCCCCCCCAGGTCTCCATTTCCTTTCCTATAAAATGAAGAGGTTGAATGTGATTTTCTCTTCTAGCTGTGTGTTCAATGGTTAAAATAATCTCCTTTAGTTTAAAATACTAGATAAATGTTGTGGGGTAGTGGTGGTATATATGTATGTATATCTTAGGCAATATCTATAGAACTTCTTATATGCAATATATGCAATTAGAAAATGTGTTAATGTAGCTTTCCCCCCTGCTTTTTTAGATGGTTGAACACTTTAGGAATGCTGGCCAATCAAGGCATCGATGTTGTGATACGGCACTCATTTTTTGACCATGGATACAACCACCTTGTGGACCAGAATTTTAATCCATTACCAGTAAGTGTGGGATAAAGATACCCAACTCCTTTTCCATGTCATTCAGTTCTTTTAATTATGCTTTGTTCCACACTGGTAGTATTTTCTCCTCTTTCTATTACCAGTTAGTTCCATAAATCAGCAGAAGTCTTCTTGCCCTCTGTTCCCTTAACCCATTTTACAGACTTTGGCTTTACCACATGCACTCACACACACACATACACATGTATACACACATATTATTTATGCACATATACACACATGCACACATACATATACATACATTTATATGTATTTACATATATTTTAGAAACCTTGTGCAGTTGAGATTCCACTTCTACTTGTGGCCTGTTTGAACTCTGCTTGAGAGTGAATTTTTCCAGATTGTTCTTCTTTAATGCTAATAGGAGACATTAGTTAATGTCAAATGCAACATGTTGAAAGCAGATGGGGGAGTGTTAGCTAAGATACTGTAGGAACCCATCTCTTGAGAGTAGCAGAAGAACACTTACAATTAATTAAATGTTGACCCTTATATGGCAATGAAGGCATTTGCCCCATACAGTCTTCTCAAGGGCAGAAAAGAAAAGGGAAGGCTAAAGCAGAGATTGAGATTTGTCCAGTGACTTTTTTGGCCAATGAGAAAAATCCCACTTTGCCCAGAAAAGCTATGCTTATCAGATGAACTAAGGACAGCCTTGTCCTTCTTCACAGACATCATGGGCATGATGAAAGGTGGGATTCCCCTTGGAGATGACCTGGTTTCATCTCATTAACAAAGGGATGAGGAGAGATGTAGAGCTAGCCCCAGACCTGACCCTGGCCCCTACTCCAAGTGCTTTTCCTACAGAATCACTATGAGCACACAAACCACACCCAGCCTGGAACTAACCTGCCATTTGCTTCCATTTCCCCTCCCCACACCTCTTGCAACCCTGGAGGCCTCCAAGCCTAGAACAGAGAACAGCTTGGCACCTTGCAGCTCCATTTCTATGCTCAGGAGAATCGCTTTAGGTTAAAGCAGTAGGTAATTGTTGTGTCACTGGTTGTAAATGACTCCAGTTAAGTCACCTATATTAACATCAGCTGGTATAGTTGCTTGATTACAGGACAAGGGTACCTTTCTTAAGGTATGGAGACGTGGGGGGCAGGCTGGAACCATAGGAGAGTTTTATGGAGCTCATAAACTTGTAGAGATGAAAGCAAAATAACTAGAAAAGTATCTATGAAATGTAAGCATTAAACAAATATAATGTTACACAAAATATATATTGAACATCAGCCACTGGGGGAGAGACTATTAATAAATAACAGATGAATAAATAATAGTAGTACACACTAATCTGGAGTCACTGAGGGCTCCTTTAGAGTGGGTGTACAGGGTAGGCTTCTCTGAGAAGGTGACATCTAAGCTGAGAGCCCAATGATGATAAGGAGCCACCCATGCAAATTTCACAGAAGAGCTTCAGGCAAGGCAAGGGACTAGCACAAAGGCTCCCAAACAGGAACAAATGTGGCATGTTTGAGGAAATATAAGAATGCCGGAGTCGCTGGGGCATGGTAGGGAATAAGACTAGTTAGTAATGAGGGAGGGAGGAGACAGATCACATAGGGCTTTGTGAACACACTGGAGTTTGAATTTTATTATAAGTTGTATGAAAAACTGTTGGAAGATCTTAAGCAGGGAAGTGACATGATTACTTTACATTTTAAAAGATCATTCTGGCATAATTAATGCATGTTATGAGCTTTTAAACAATGTGTATAATGACATTTTTATTTAACAATGTGTGTTACGATTTTTAATAATGCATATGATACTTAACAATTTACAGATCATGTTCACGTAGGTTCCATCAATAATACTCCAAATACTCTGTCCTTCCTTCCCTCGTTTTCCTTTCTTTTCTTCTTTTTCCCTCCTTTTTCCTTTCTTTCTTTCTTTCTTTCCTTTATTCCTTCCTTCACGCATTCAAAAATATCTTGATTGTGTACTATGTGCTGATCACTATTCCAGGCACTGGGATACTGGGGTGAACCCAAAATGCAAGGTCCCTGAACTCTTGGAGATTATAATCTAGTGAAGCATACTGAGAAATGGAAAATAAAGGTACATGTAAACAAGACTAATCGCAATTTTTTCCTAATATGTCTGAAGAAAGCCTGGTGATATAAGTACAATTATTTATACTCATTTTGCTGAAAAGAAACTAAGGTTCTATGAAGTTAAGTGATTTATCCAAGGTCAAATACTAAGAGCTGGAATTCTCAGAGTTTTCCAGCCCTAAATCCTATTTTCTTTCCACTATGCTGTATTCTCTTGGGATACTCGCTTTGATGTCTGTGCTATAGTCTGAGACCAATATTTGCCTCAAAATTTAGTCTGGAGCAGTAACAGGCATCTTGGGAGAACCAAAGAGAAGAAACTGTAGGCTAAAAAAAATATGGTGTTTGGGTGACTAGATGGCCTTAGTTTCCAGAGTTGGACAAACCTGGATTTATATCAACTCTCTTTGTACCTTGGAAGGGCCATGTGGAGGTTAAAGACACATGTCCTCATAGCTTTGTTCTCCTTCGGTGAGAGTTCCTGCTGCTGATTTTCTTTAAAAGAATGGTGCAGAGAGACCTTAGTTGTTACATACTGGCAGCAAGCTCACAGACATTTGTAGAAAGCTGAAATGAGCTGGGTAGCTGTGTTACTGGAAACACCAAGCTCTAATAAAGAAACCTATGTAAAAACACTTAAAAAGGTAGCAGGCTTTCTTTTTTATCTTTCTTTGCATGAATAAATTCTGCACCTTATAGGTAGAGAACTTGGCAACTGGGAGAGTATATCCTAAGTCTCCCCTGAAAAGAATTTACAAAGGCTAGACCAGGGCACCTATCTGACAGACGATGCCAGCAGGCTCCTGGAATGTGTAATGGGACAGACCTGGGAATCGTATTGGTTGCCACTTCAGAGAGTTTTGCATTTGATAACCCAACACTGCCAATGAAAAGTTGTGGATTTTACACTGTGATTAAATCTTCAAGAGAGTTTAAGAGTTTAGGGGATTTGTGAGTTGTGTTTTTGTCGCCTCCCAGAAATATCAGTATTTTCTATTCCAGTGCCTTCCAATCTAGCTCAGTGTGTTTCAGGAAAGGATCTTATAAGCAAATACTGTTTTGTTTTTTATTGTTTTGGTTAGGGCTCTTAGAAAATTTCAGAAAAAGTGAGGCTCTTGCCCTAATGGCTCCTCAACCTGCATTACCCCCAGTCATCTTGACCCCAGTTTATGGGAATCCAGCCCAGCTCTGACAGGGCCATTCCAATCTAAGATAAGAGAGAATACAAAAATGGTCCTTTAAAAGAGAACCTTGTCTTGAGAAAAGATCATTTTCAACTATATGTCATGTTCTTCATGGGTGTTCCTCTAGAAAAGCGCCAAACCCTCCTCCTGTTGTGAGATTTTCCTTCTCCCAGGAAGAGAACATTTAGTTCAGCCATATTTCATCACTCAGCTCCCACCCCTTCCCCCTGACTCCCACTGTCATTGGGAAAGAGGGGATGTGTGAGTCTCCACAGCCAGCCAGTCAGGCATGGAATCCCTTGGGAATAAATGATGTTTGTGAACAGAAGAGATCTGCAGATTCAGTGGACATAGTCCAGACCTCACGAGCCATGGGCATTTCTCCTAAGAGAAGATTTTGGAATTTAGCTTGCTACTTTTTCAAAGAGCTTGATTTACAGATTTTCAAGGAAAGGAATGGTGAATTACTAGTCAACATTTCTGCACTCCCATGCCAGGCTAGCAGAAACAGTCTTCACACTAATACAATTCAATCCAAAAAACATTGACACCTCAAACAGATTTGACTCCGTGCTAGGAAGTCTGGGGATGTGCAGATAAATAGGATATGGTCCTTTCATCTGAGGTTCTAACAGCATAGTGTGTTTGTGTTTGGGAGATTGCAATTTAGTCTTCTAATTAGAATAAATTTTTTAAAAATTGTATCACATAGGATTGCCTTTCCTATACTGGGGGTAGTGGTGGAAATCTTTGTTTTCAGCATCTTTTTTTGCTGACTGAATAACAGCTATTCACTTCAGCCCACTGAACACTTACTGAGCACCTGCTGTGTGCCTTGTTCTGTAATAGTCAGTAGTCATGGATTGGAGTTCAGCTGACTAGACTGTGGTGGGACTGAACCTATGGCTTTGGTTCCCAGGCCAAGGTGCTCTGAGCCAAGCTCCAGTGTTCAGAGGTCAATTGGCCATTGGAAGGTAACTGAATCTCATGGTGCCTGCTTAGTTCAGTTAGTGAGCATATCACAGGAACAAGATCTTAGGTGTTTTCCAGTTTGAAATGTTAGATAGTGCCCCTTTTGGGCTGCAGAGTCATGGTGTATACACAGCCTCAGCTTAAATCTGTCCTTTTCCAGGAGTGGGGATGGGGGGCACCCAAATTACAAACCCACGTTCCATTGTTGCTGAGTTGATGCACACTTTCTTCTTGCACAGAGAACACCTAATTTGGAGACAACACAGGGAGCAGCAGGAGCCTGGAACTGTAACGAGACTCGTGGAGTCTAGTACTAGCCCTGCCACTATTAGACGTGCTTGGGTTTGTTTTCCCATTACTTAAATGGGGATAAAAATTACATCCAAAGGTTATTGTTATGATCCATGAGAAAATTAGGTATGACAATAGGATTCAGACTTTATGAGGAAAAAATGTATATGTATGTATACATACATATAGAAAATCCCTGAAAGGGTAAATGTGGTTTTCCTTAGGTGGTAGGATTACACATGGTTTTCATTTTCTTCGTTGTGTGTTTTGTTTTTTGTTTTTTTTTTTTAATGTAAAGTTGCTGCAATCAGCATTATGTTATAATCTGAAAAAAATCAAGGCTATTTTAAAAAGAAAAGTGTTTTGAAAGGATTAAGTGTTTAATCCTGACATAAGTCAGCAGGCATGGCAGCAGAAGTGCTTTAGCAGAATAGGCAAGGAAACAGAAATCAGACTAAGTGGAGGACGGGCATGGGGCCCCAGGGGAGGTTTTCTGAAGGAGAGGATGCCTGAGCTGGTTCTCAAAGGAAGAAGAATTTGGGATCAGGGGAGGATATTCCAAATAGAGAGAACTGCATGTGAAAAGATACAGAGACTTTAGTTTTACAGTGAGTCATGATGGATGGATTATGAAAATGTATTTAGCAAAGCTATTCCCATTGCTGTCCAGTGGCCACACACAGTGTGTGAAAATTAAAGAATTTCAAAGCTACAGACCTGGAGGTAGAGGGTGGGAGAGGCACAAAACCCAGCCAAACCAGCCTCTGACCTGGTTCTTGGTATAGCCTCCCTTTGTCTCTTTCTTTTCTTTCCCGTGGGAGCCACCAGGAAGATGAAAGGAGCGGAGTGTACCTGTTTAGGGGTAGCTGTGATATGAAACCCAATCCTCTCGTTGGTGGCCCTGCCAAAGACTTCTCCATGTGCATTCTTCCATTGTGGGAACCTGCGGCTGCTGAGAGAAGGGCATCCTCGGCTGCAGGATCAATCACTGGGACCCAGGCTGGCTCCATGTCAGTGGCCAAAGAGCCTGGGCTGCCTGCCCAGGGGGCATGACTTGCTTCCTTCCTCCTCTGTGCCTTCGAACCTTGGCTTTTCAGATCAGAGTCTGGCCCGACAACATCTGACCAGACAGGCAGCTCTTTTGCCCCCAAATGCTTTTACGTAGAAGCCCTTCTGATCCTTTAATGCCAGGCTTATCCCTTGCTTATTTTTCAACCTGAGTGGTGTGCTGGAGATGTCAGCAACACAGGCTAGCAGTTGTAACAGCTCCCCCCGTTGGAAGGTGCTTTGGGAAGCAGAAAGAGCTCTGGACCTGGAATCAGAAGATACAGGCTCAAAATGCAGCACCACGGATTTTCTATCTTATGAATCTTCATTTCCTTCTCTATAAAATGGGACTAACTGTGGTGGGGTCAGCAAGGAGGAGGCAGGGCATTTTTTAATGTAATGCTTATAAGTATTGTCTTTGGAATCAGACTGACCTGAGTTTCAAACCCAGCTCTACCATTTACTAATTGCATGGCCTTGGGCAGATTATTAACTTCAATTTTCTCTCTTAAAAATAGAGACTGTAATAGTGTTACCTCAGAGGGATGTTGGAAAGGGTTAAATGAGACTCTACATATGTATCTTTTACCACATAGTAAGTATCGATAAATGGTAACTACTATCATTATTTATAGTGACTTAGTAAAATGTAAAATTCTGTAAGGCACAGTAATTATTATCATTAATAACCTGAACATTACTGTAGTGAGATAACATGACATCAATTCAAGTAATGATAACTAAAACATGAAAAATAGAATTTTTGTGAAAGATAAATTACTAAAAAGAATGAGAAAGAAAATAAAAGAAAGTTGTGATTCCTGCACTTGAGGGGAACTGACTAAAATGGTTAAAGACAAACTGAAAATTACATTTTATTTACCTACAGAGAAGGTTGCCAACCTCTAGCAGTAAAGGCAATTAAGGCAGTAACCCCTCTACCATACTAGCTCTAACACCTTCATTTGGTATTTATAAATGGCCCAATAAGCCCTGGAAACCATGATATGTCACATCAAAGTGCTAATGACAGCACATTTTGCGAATCACTGAGAAGCAACAATTTAAAATCTCACTCTGCCATCAACCATTTATATTGCCTCAGATTGCAATACTGAGGGATTATAGCTACAGCAAATTGTGTGGTGAGCTAAATAAATTAAGGAGAAGCAATTATAGCCTCACTGCCTTTGAGCCTAGGAGCATAGTGTACCATCCTTGAAGCAATCTGCAGATGATGGAGGGGAAAGGTCAGCTCTATAAATGGCAAGAGCTCCACACTTAGCCTCATCGGTTCACCTAAAACATTTAGAAATCATCTAAAAATAATCTGACAAGAGAGGGAGGGAGGGAAAGAGGAAGGAAGGTAGAAAAAAGAAAGGAAAGAAGGATGGAGAGAAGGGAGGGTGAAAAAGAAGGCCCTTCATGGGGTTGGAAGGATCTTTTGTGACTTCTACTATATGACAAATTTCAGGTCATTTTATCTTAGATAATCTTTTTGCAACACTACAGACACAATGGCATCTGGTTATAACCTTTAGGAACCAATAGACAGGCCTCTGATAGAAGTGACCATGAGAGCCAAGGCTAATGTATTCTGCCGTTTCTAACTCGGTTGTATTTTGTTGTTGTTATGTATTTAAATAAAAGCAAAAGTCTTTTTTAAAAGAAATAGAATAAACACAAATTCATACTAAATGTACTACCATATTTATTACCTACAGAGAATTAGTTTTAATACTCTGTTGGAGATTGAATCATGTCTGCCACAAAAGACATGTCCAAGTCTTAATCGCATTCCTGTGGGTGTGAACCCATTTGTAAATAGGACCTTTGAAGATAATATTAGTTAAGGTGTCAACTCATTTGTGAATAGAATCTTTGAAGATTTTATTTAGATGAGGCCAAACTGAATGACTGGAGTCCTTATAAGCAAAGGAAATTCAGACACAGTCAGTTAGTAGAAGCCAGAAGTCAGAGGAAGCCAGAGAATGAGGCAGATGGCCATGTGACAGAGGCAGAGCGGCAAGCCAGCACAAGAATGCTACAGACTCTGGAGAAAACATGGCTTGTTGAGAGCTTGCTTTTGGACTTCTAGCCTCCAAATTCATGAGACAAAATTCCTGTTGTTTAAGCCAACCCACTGTGCAGTATTTATCATAGCAGCCCTGGCAAACCAAAACACTCACTGACTTTCAACTATTGCCAATCTCTACTTATTTCATCTCTCTGCATTTTAAGCATTGAAAGGATTGAATAGAACACACTATTTTCATTCATTCTAACTTGACTTGAGCAGACCTGCCTTCTACTTCAGAACTCATTGCAATTTTCTTGGTGTCAAAAATCATTATAGCCTTTCTGCATTAGAGCCATGGTTGTCAACCCTGGCTGTGCATAGAAACGCCTATGCTCAGATACCAGCCCCAAGAGATTCTGATTCAGTTGGTCTGTAGAGGAGCCCAGGTGTTGGTAGTTTTTAAAGCTCCCCAAGTGATTCTAATGTGCAGCCAAAATTGAAGAACACTGGGTTAGAGGTTCCATTTACCCTAAGTAAATTAGAAATGACCTTTTCCTTTTCAATTCTTCTGTACTCATCCCTTTCTTCAAACTTATTAAGAAATTAATCAACAAAATATTTAGTACTGTCTGTCATTCATTCATCTGATAAATACTTATTGAGAATCTGTCATGTGCCAAACACTGTTCTAGTTTTTGAGGAAATAGAGGTGAAGAAGAAAGACAAGATCCCTAACTTCATGGGAGGTTACAGTCCAGTAGCAAAGACTGAAAATAAACAAGTAAACTAAGAAGTAATTAATTAATTACAAAATTCAGAAAGCTGTGTAGGAAGCAAACACAGAGGCTGTGTTTCTAAGTTAAAGAGTAATGAGGAGGGGAGACCTCTTTAGAAAGTATGGCCAAGGAAGTCTTCACTGAAGAGTCATCCATTGGAGGAGCTGGTGGAAGAGTATTCTCTCAGAGGGCACGGCATCTGCAAAGGCCGCAGGGGGAAGAGAGGCTTGGTCACACAGCAGAGGTCATGCAGTGCCTCTAAGACCACCCCAGGAAGAGTCCACCTACACAGCCAGGCCCAGAAGTAGCCAGCAAACTGCTCGCTACACTTTATCTTAGGTTCACACTATCCTACCCTTGCCACCAGTACTTAGCAAACTCCTTTGCTTCCTGTCTATTGCCCTTTATGCAAATAACGATGGTTTATTGCACTGCCTGCTCCTGTCTGTACCTGGGATCTCCAGCTGAGCCTTAATGCCCTTCACTGACCTGGCCATCTCCATGTGCAGCCTCAGTCACATCCCACAGAATAATGATACTTGTGAAAGCTGGTGATGAGCAGATGGGAGTTTACTATTCTATTTTTGTGTATGTTTAAAAATGCCTGTGATAATTTTTTTTTAATGTCCTCATGCTAGAGCATGATACACACTAAAGCAAAGAATAAAGTTAGATTCTTTCTCCGTGTATTTACAATTTGCTTATGGTGGCAAATTGTAAAGAAAGCTAATAGGTGATGGGTGTTGAGGTCTGTCTTGTTCACTCAGTACCCCCAGAGCCTAATACAATGTTCCTTGCATAGGAGGTACTCGGTAAATATTTGCTGTAAGAAGGGAGGGAAGGAGAGAGTAATCCAAATAAACAACAGATGACAGGTTTTTCATAATTCTGTGGTAGTAGAGATGGCTACTGGCTGGAGAGGCAGGAACTTGAGAGGAGAATTAGGAAAGGCCTGTGGACATTTGTAATATTAATTACCCAAAAATTATGTGCTCGTGAAAAAGCTGCATGCTCCCAGAGCACTGAAGTCCTAAGCAGAAGGAAGAAAGGATTGCCCTAAGATGGAAGGCTCGCTGCCTAGGAGCCCAGGGGTTCTGCATCTGATTCCAGATTCTCCCACCCACTCACTCAATATGGGGCACTGGGCGCTCTGGATCCATCTTCCAAATGAGCCTGAAGTCCACTTCAGCTCTGGCATTTTGTGATTCACCTCCAATATTGCCATACCAGTATCTTCAGACTGATGTCTTTCCTCAGCTTAAATTAATAAAACTTTTAAAAATAAAATTGAACTGGAATCTTTCATTTTGAAATCATTCAGGGAATAATCCCTCTTCTTCAAGGCTCTTATAGCATTTATCGCTTCCCATTTCTTATGAGAACTGATAGTTGTCTCTAATTGCCTCTTGCTACCTGTAAGCTCCTTGAACACAAAAGCCATCTCTCCTATCTTTATATCTCCATAATGTCTTGCTTGTAGTCATGCTCCATCAATCCTTACTGAATGCCAAAGATGCTCAGTAACTGGGATTCTGGAGGCTGCAGTGTACTGCTCAGTTATGGAAACATTTAAGGCAGGCTTTTATTGTCAAGTGTTGTGTGCAACCTGTGTATAGGGAGGAGTGTAGCTTGGTGGTTGAGACACTGGACTCTGGAGCCAGACAGATCTGGATATGACTCCCAGCTCCACGATTAGCTCTGGCATATTTGTCAGATTACGTCTTCTTTTGTCATCTGTATAATGGGGATGATAATAGTCTGTACCTCCTAAGGTTCTTGTGAGTGTGCAGCACAGTGCCTGACATTTAGTAAGTATATAAAAACGCTACCATTATTATGTATTCTAAATATAAGAAAATCATTTCTTGGAATTAGGTGAAATTCTAACATCTTCCCTGGGAAACAGCCATCCCAACAGCAGGTTCTACTTGCAAATGATCAGCAACAGGAAATGTTTTAGTAACAATAGTGGTAGTGTGCACATATAGATTGCTTTAGATCTTCAAAATCTATCACATCTCATTTCATACTTCACAAACCTACATAATAATAGTTTGCTTCTTTGGGGCACTATAACCTTCCACAGCCTGTTTCCATCATTAAATGATTTGACCGGTCCAGCTTCCCGATAAGGCAGGTTAGATAAATATACCTATCCTGTTTGGCATAGAAGAAAATTAAGACCCAGAGAGGTTCCGCAGTTTACCCAAGGGGGCACAGCAAGGTACAGGCAGTGGTTCTGAGTCCCCTGGTTCTTTATTAGGACTTCATCTTCTCTCTCAGTTTTGCCACAGCTTTGCCAACTCAAGAATTCAGGTTACCTCTGTCCTCTAGCAGCCAAGGCAGATAGAAATGGCAATTAGGAAGCATAAAAGCTGATTTTAAGGTAGACTGAAATGATCCAGGATATAAAACCTGGGGTTTAACATTGACTAATTCGTGTAAGTTTACATTTTTACTGAAGAATTAAAGAAAGGAAGGAAAAAATGTTTGGTTTCTTGCAGCAGCACGTTCACTGCTCGTACTGAATCTGTTGACTGCACAATGTAGTCTCTCCCTCCCTGTGTTTCATACCTATCTCTGGCCAGTTAGCCTCTAAACATTTATTTATCTCGTTTGTTAACAGGTAGGATACTGGGGAACCTTACTCCCAAAGCTAATCTACTTCTTGGGGGAGAGTTTTCACTACTAGATCCCAGGGAGTCTTTCTATATCCCAGAATCTGCAGAGCCCTTGCCCTTCCTCTTCCAGAAAGCCATGTCACTGTCAACATCCCATTCTCGTCACTAAAACTGTCAAGAACTGTGAAGGGCCTTATTACTTGCAAGCTAATAAGTTAGACTGTTGCTGTGTTTAGATGCAGGCAGAAAACAGCACTCCTGGGTCAGAGGCAGAGGACTTTATACACTCATACACAGCAAGCAGCATGAGTTTTAGCATATTTGTGTCAGTTCCCCTGGTCCCCAAGTCCCACAGGAGCAATGCAGCGGGCCCAGCAGTGGGTTTGTGTTGCAGCTGAAAAATTCAGAGCCTAGGGCCCGGCATGTTTCAAGCAAGCAGCAAACAAGCCAATCCTACTCCCCCAGGAAGTGAGCAGTTATTTGGTAGTCATGCTCTGGTCACTTTGAAATAAGAGCTGCTTGTGTTAGTAGTTGCAGAAACTGCTCAGTATTAGAAGACGGGTAAGCTTTGCAGTCTGACTTCCTCAGCAAAACCAGGCAGGGACATTCAGGGGCCATGATGGATTGTCTCTCCCAACCACCCACCCTTTAGCCCTACACATTCTTGGCAGAATTCGAATTTTCATGTGTGCCACTCCATTGGCCTCTCTAATTAATCTGACCGACAGAGGCTGGGATCAAATTTGTTCCATAGTTCTCATACAGCATTTAATTAAGGCTGCCATCAATAAGACCTATATAAAATACTGACCATACATACTACGGTTTAGCTGTTCCTTCTCCCTCTCCCCCATGAGGGTAAAAAATGTTTGAGCTGAAATTGACTGTGAAACCTTGGGTGCAAAGACTTTGTTTTAGTAATTTCTGCCTTCCCTAAACATAGTGGGCACTCTATAAAGGTTTGATAAACGAAGGGAGGGCCTAGGATGTTAGTGCATGAGTGGATTTCTTCAATGGCCCAGAATTGCCTTCTCCAACATCACCATCTGTCAAATGCTTAGATATCTTTCAAGGCCCATCTCAAATGCCAACTCTTTCTTAGAGCTCTTCTTGAATTCCCCTGAAAAATGAAAGTTTTTTCTCCTGCCTCTGAACCTCATTAGCACTTATATATCTCCTTATGCATTTAGTATATATGGTGTTATCTATAAATACTTATAGTTATTTTCAAATTTGCCATATGTTCCTCCCTAGAATATAACTTCCTTGAAGGCAGGAACTTGGTATACTGATCTTTATCGCTCCATGAGCACCCAGTACAAGTCAGTACCTAATAAACACTCAAACATTGTCAGCTGAATTGAACTGTCTTGAACCAGAGGGCAAACATGCTAATTATCCACATTTGGTCCTAAAGTGTTTTTGATTATTAAATTTAGTAGTTCAGAATCCCTTTAGGGAACACGGCCTTTTTGCTAATTCTCTTTAACTACCACAAATCTTTTTAATGATTCATTGCCTTTAAGATGAAACATAACTATATAAACATAACATGTATAGAGGGCATACATGTGAAAGACCAGAGAGAAACATATATCAGAGATTGAGAGACCCAAATAGCGTGAGTGTTGAGTTGGACTAGAAATCCTATTCCTCACACTTCATTTTCATCTTCATCTTCTGAGTATCTACCATATGTCAAGAACTAGATCATCTCATAAAATGTTTTTCATCTTTATACCAACTGGAGATATTATCTTTTATCTACTCTTGAGGAAATAGAGACCCAGAGAGTTTAGGTAATTTACCCAGAGATCACTACTCAGCCTACTGAATGTTCGTATCTTGCTTACCTCCAAGCCCTGTAGAATCTACTTCAGCACTGTGTCTCAAAGCCACCCACTATCATTTCTCTAGCCTCTGTTATCATTCAGAGCCTCTTTGCTCCTGTCTAGATTACCAGAGAAGCCTCTTGATGGTGCCCTTGCTTCTAATTTCTCCCATTTCTAATCTATCTTCCAGAGTAGTAGAGTCAGAGACATGGTCATGCTATTCTCCTTCTTTGAAAAAAACCTTAGTTCTATCCCCATTACCTACACAATGCCCCCACCTCTTAAGCATGGAAGTCAAGACTTGCTATAATCTGCCTTTGCTTTGCCTTTCCAGTTCTATTTCCAGCTAGCCCCTATCAGGTTCTGTCTTCCATTGGAACTACCTACTCATTATTTGCTTCAAAGCCCAGCCTCACTTGCCACCTTCTCTAATGCCCCCAATAGGAATCTATCACTCTGGCTCTCTCATAGCACTTTGATTATATATTATACTTGATTCTCACCATACAATACTGTCTATTACAGTTATAAGTATATGTCAGTCTTTCCTTTTAGATGAAGAGCAAATTGAGGGCAAGAACCATGGTGACTTATTGTATCTAGCTCATAATAGGTGCATAGTGACAATTTATTAAATTGGCAAGGATTAAATTGAAATGAGCTTGAACTTCGGATGACTAAGCCATTAGATGTCATACCCCATTCTGCGAATACTACCTAAACGGGTGCTTGACATAAATTCTTTAATATAGTCTATATTATAAGATACCCACCATTCAGCCAGTTGTGTATCAACTACAATATGGGCAGAATGGCATCTCAGATATTCAGGACTACTTTTCCAAGTGTTTTGCCAGCTCTGAAAAGCATCTGGGTAAAGTGGTTCCGTATCAACTCAAATAGGATTTGAGAGAGTGAGAGAGTAAGGTAGCTTGCCAAATGAGATGTCTTAGAAACACCATTTTAATGACTTACATATAAATTAATCATAAACATGTGGATTAAATTTCCCCAGAAAAGGCATGTTTTGGTTTTCTCTGGACCACAAATGATTTAAAATGATTGGAGATATTCCTGAACCCAAAAACTGAAAAGGAGCAGGTCTATGCTTCTTTAACTGCATATTAGTGCAATAGATAAATTATCCAAGGGTCTGAGGAAGTTAGAAATATGGACAGGAAATAAGAAAATAAGATTTAGCTTGGAAATATGCTTTTAAAACAAAGAAGTACTTATGGTGAGTTGGGTACCTTTCTATATGATGGTAACTTTTCATGTAGTGACTAACCCAAGATTCAGGACAAAGCATGTGATTTAAGCCATTCTAGCCCTGGTTTGGGCACACTATCGCCACCTGGTAGCAACAGATCAAACTGCAGAGTTCAGTTTTGTGTTTTGTTTTGTTTTGTTTTGTTTTGTTTTGGGGATTGAATAAATTATTGGAAACCTCAAAGAGAATTTGTATTCTTATCGAAAATTTAAATTATATTTCCTGTGTTTGCTTTTCTCATTTTACTATCACAATATTTTGTGACTTTTCATAGACTCTTAGTAATAAAAGAACCTTCATTCTACTCCTCATCCTGGGCAGGTCTGGCCTTCCAGGTATAAAGACAAAACAAATGTGTTTGTATGTACTTGGAGCTGCTGGCTTCCTTTCACAAATATCCCCTGTTGAACGCTACCTTCCCATAATGTATCCAAAATACCCTGTTGATAAGGCAAAACTTAGTTTGCTCTTACTAGTAAGGAAAACACTACCTCAACAGAGTCTTTGTAGCATCTCAGAGTGAGGAGGATTTTTGAAATCTGGTAGATGATTTCAGTCTTACTATCTCATTTCTGTCCTTATACCATTGAAGATTCAGTCCTATGAAGACTTTTTTGGTTCTCAGAGTAGGACAGTGAAAAGTATACTATATGTTGTATAGCCCAGTGCTCACCAACTGTCTGTTCCTTTCATCACTTCACTCTCTTTTTCCTCTCTCTCTTTTGAAAGGCTCCTGTTAAGAGATGGACTAAAACCCTCATACATTGCTGATTGGGATTTAAAATGGTACAACCACTTTGGAAAAACAGTTTGGCGGTTTCTTGAAAAGTTAAACATAGAGTTACTGTATGACCTAGCATTTCCACTCCTAGGTATATACCCAAGAGAATTGAAAATACATGTCCACACAAAAAATGTGTGCAGGGAAGTGAATGTGGCTCAAGTGATTGGGCTCTCGACTACATATGGGAGGTCCCGGGTTCGTTTCCTGGGGCCTCCTGGTGAAAGTGAGCTGGCCCGCGCAGCAAGCTGGCCCATGCAGTGTGCTGGCCCTCACAGAGATCTGGCCCGTGCAGAGAGCTGGCACAACACAAAGAGACAAAAAGGAGAGACAATGAGAGACACAATAAACCAGGGAGCTGAGGTGGCTCAAGTGATTGCATGCCTCTCTCCCACATTGGAGGTCCCAGGATTGGTTCCCAGTGCCTCCTAAAGAGAAGACAAGAAGACAAGCAGACAGAGCACACACAGCAAATGGACACAGAGAGCAAGACAGTGAGCACAAAAAGAAGGGGGGCGGGGAATAAATAGATAAACCTTTTTAAAAAATGTACACAAATGTTCATAGCAGCATTATTCATAGAAGCTGTGATGGTTTGAAGCTGTATATACCCCAGAAAAGTATGTTCTTAAAGTTAATCCATTCCTGTGGGTGTGGATCCCTTGTAAATAGGATCTTTTGGTGAGTAGGATCTTAAATTAAGATGTGTCCCCCTTCAGGGTGGGCCTTAATCCTTTTACTGGAGTCCTTTGTAAGAGAATAAAAGTTAGACAAAGAGAGAAAAAGTCATGAGAGCAAGAAGCTGAAGGCATGGAAACCTGGAAGAGAAGGGAGAGACCAGCATTTCCCTTGCCATGTGACCAAGGAGTCCAAGATTACCAGCAGTCAGTCTTCAGGGAGAGAATATCGCCTGATGATTCCTTGATTTGGACTTTTTTCTCAGCCTCAAAACGGTAAGCTTGTAAGCTAATAAATTCCCAGTGCTTAAAAGCCAACCTATTTTATGGTATGTGCTTTGAGCAGTTTTAGTAAACTAGAACAGTACCTAAAAATAGAAACAATCCAATTGCCCATCAACTGATGAACAGATAAATCAAATGTGGTATATCCACGCAATGGAAAAGTATTCAGCAATAAAAAGAAATGCAGAATCAATACAAACTGTGACATGGATGAACCTTGAAAATATTATGCTAAGTGAAGGAAGTCAGTCACAAAGACCACATGTTTTAAGATCCCTTAATATGAGAGGTCCAGAGTTGACAAATCTATAGAGACAGAAAGTAGATTAGTGGATGCCTGGAGGTGGGGATGGGGAGAGACTAATTGTTATGGGGTACCTTTTTAAGATGATGAAAATGTTCTAAATTTGATTGTGGTGATAGTTGCACAATTCTGTGAACATACTAAAAACCATAGAATTGTACACTTTAAATGGGTGATATTGTATGATATTTGAATTGTGTCTCAATAAAGTCGTTTTGTAAAAAGCCTCCTTTAAAATGTAAATCATCTTTGATGAGGGTCATGCTATAAAAGAATACATTCACTGACTGCTAAGAACAAAACTTCAGAAATTGGTGAGGGCCAGGGTAGGAAGTGGGAGGGGGGCAAGGCCTGATTTACAGTAGCTTCTGGGTTTGCCCTAACAGTAAGCCAAATCACGTAGGGGCGTGCTTACTGCATTTGGCATCCAGGGAGACGTCATTTTCTAACGTCCCCTTTACCTGTATGCAGTTATTTTCCGGAAATAATCAGTAATAACATTTTCTTGATTCTTTTTTTAGCATTAAAACAATTAATAGTTTAAAAGAGTGAATACATTTCTATTCTAAAAAATACTCTTTCTATTTAAAGATATTGTTCAAATTCAGTAAAAAATTTAATATGAATTAAAATTTGCAGTTGTTAAATAGAAATAGTACACCTCTCAGCTTTTACTCTTTCACTATTTAAAATTTTAAACATAAAAATCTCCAAGTGATTACAGAAAAGGACAGAATTGAAATAACTCAAGTCTGTTTCTCCATCTATAAGATCACAGTGCAATCACTGCTTATTTAGTATCTCCTGTTTAAGTGGAGGAATGTGTCATACCACAGGGGTTGGAGATGTGAAGTGCTGGCTGGAAGAGAGCTCACACAATTCCAAACTTAGAAACTTGCTAAAGGCTCATGTGCAGCTGAATCCTTGTGTGTAGGGGAACCCCTGGATAACTGTAAGTTCTCAAAATTAACTTCCATGTAGAATAGAATACCGTGTTTATTAAAGGATAAATTATTAGAATGTGCTCATTTGAAGCTTACACATATATTATTAAAACTCAACAGTAACCACAGCAGTTGTTTAGAAGTTGTACCAACAAAAGACTTTTTTCAGAGAGGAGTATTTTATCACTGACAATGTTTAGAATTGTTGGCACATGGTGATAATAAAAAGCAGACTGACTTTTAGTCGGTTTTATTATTGTTTTTAAAGGCTCTGCAGACAGTGTACCCCCTCAATGCCCTTACACCAGGCAAACCTCTCCTATCACCGTACACTTGGGACACCAATGATGCTCAGGTTTTATTTGACTGTATCCATAGTAAATGATTGCTTATATATTCTACCAACTATAGTTAGTAGATTTAAATATGTTACCCTAATGGTAAATATATATATATATATATATCATTTAAATCTAAATTTGTGGTTAATCTATTATATGAGCCTAGCCCTGGAATTAAAAAGACTAGTTTTTGTCAAATCTCTGAGCTCATGGAAGCTCTAAAATCCACACCAAGTTGTTGTATCTTAAAATTGATTTACTGGCTCAAGCAGTTGAGCACCTGCTTTCCACATGGGAAGTCCCAGGTTTGGTTCCCAGTGCCTCCTAAAAACAACAAAACAAAGAACAAGCAAACAAGTGAAAAAAAAACAACTTAGGGGAGCCAATATGGCTTAGTGGTTGAGCGCCAGCTTCCTATGTACGAGGTCCTGGGTTCAATTCCCAGCCCCAGTACCTAAAAAAAACAAAATTGATTTACCAATGTAAAAATTGTTTGTGTTCATTAAGGAAAAAACATTGACTTTTACAAACTACTTATAACCAGATGCTGAGGTCTTGGGACAACCAACACAAATTTTGTTTTTAAATGTTGAAACTATTTTAATATTTAAAAATTGGGTAGTACATGAAAACACAAATTAGGATAATGAGCAAATACTTTTAACAATGCTATATAAAGGCATTTGAAACTAGGAATGACATACTGTCTGGATTTACCTCTTTTTTAACAAAAAGATAGTATGAAATAAAAGAGAAACATATATAACAAGACCAATTGACCCTGTAACTAGAATAATTTAAGAATTCTAGAGACTTCTTATATAATTTACTTATATAATAGAGATCTAAAGTTTGTTTTAAGAATGAAAATATTGCATCCATACAGCTATCCATCCATCCATCTGCCCATCCATGCATCCTCCATTCATTCTTCTTCTCCTTCCCTCCCTCCCTCCTTCCTTCCTCATTTCCTTTCATTTTTTTCACTCTTCATTTATTCAGTTCATTTTATATTCCAGGAACTGTGATAAGTAGTAGATTATAAAGATGAATAAGTTATCATTTCTGCCCTCAAAAGTCTCTTGGTCTGGTGGCAAAGACAAACATTCAAACAACGTATTATAATTCAGTGTGGTTAGCACTGTTATATAGGAATGTGCTGAAAGCTGTGAACGCATTGTATCTATCCCTGTATGGGCAGAGAGAAACTCTATACAGGAGGTGAAGTGACATCCAAACTAAGTTTTAAGGACTGAGAAGGAGTTTTCCAGGTGATAATGTACATGTGTACGGAGTAGGAGATGGTCAAGGAGCAGAGGGAAGACATTCTATAGTCAGATTCCAAGACTTGTTTTACTTTTTTCCTTTTCCTGTTCCTCAATTTTAAACTGAAGTAACTGTAAAATTGTCATCATTCTCAAATTTTACTGACCATCTCATTTGTACAGCACTCAATTAATGGAAAATTCCTAGGTTATTGACAGATTAAAAGTCATTAATTGATTTTATAGAACAGGCTGTCAAATTCACTAAAATGGGATTTTCCCAAATGTCTTACCCTAAAATCTCCTTTCTTTCTACTCAGCTCTGTCCACAACAGTGAGTTTTGGGTAAGCAGTGTTTTCTGATCTTTCCCCATCTCACACTTTCAGGTTCAAAGGGTTCTATTACTTCTAATAGAATTAGAGCTTGGTATGTAAAACCTCCTTGCCCTGGCCAGTTCCCTTAAGAGTACAGTTAGCAAAGCCAATAGGCCCCTGACACGTCCCTTCCTTAGAAAACTGTTTCAGGGTAATGGGCCTGTGCAGGCTTATTGGCATCATCAGGCCCATCCAAGAGCTATCAACTCCAGTGCTTGAAGTTCGCAGCCACAGCAAAACCAGACAGTTGAGGAAAAGAGAGCTACTTCTTCCCAGAGATAGAGCTGCTCTCATGTGGGCTTAGATCCATGAAAATTTACTCAACCCAAAACCCAGAAGTATGCTTGCCACAACAATGATGTCCATCCCACACGTTCTTCTTACAATGTGACCTTGACATTCCTGCCATAGAGTGAAGGACTCTGTGTTCCCTTCCCTTGAATCTGAGTATACCATTGTGACTGCCTGGACTAATAAAGGGCAGTTGAAGATACACTATGTGACTTCCCAAGACTAGATCATAAAAATGATAGACACTTATATGCCTTGTTCTCTTGGAACACATACTCTTGTATCCCAGCCTCCATGCTGTGAAGAATCCCAAACTACTCTACACAGAGAGGCCACATGTCAGAATTCCAGCCAGTAGCTCAACTGAGATCCCAGCCAACAGCCCACATCCACTACTAGACACCTGAATGAAAATGCCTCCAAATGATTGTGGGTCTCAGTCTTTGAGTCCCTACAATTATTTTATTCACATTTTATTTTCTAAATTGACCTGATACTGTAAATCCAAGTATTAGTCAGGGTTCTCCAGAAAAACAGAACCAGCAGGAATATATATATATATATATATATATATGAGATTATTAGATTTATTACAGGAATTGGTTCATACTACCGTGGGGGTGGGCAACTCTGAATTCCATAGGCCAGCCTGCAAGCTGGGAACTCCAATGAAGGTTTATAATGAATTCCCCCAGAGAAGCTGGCTGGCTGAAGTAGAAATGGAAAATCTTCCTTCTGACTGCTGAAATCATCAGTTTTCCCTTTAAGGCCTTCAACTGACTGGATGAAATTTCTCTCATTGTTGAAGACAGTGATTTTTCTCTCATTTGTTGATTGTAGATGTAATTGGCTATAGATGCAATCAACTTACTGATGATTTAAATCCATGAAATATCCTCACAGTAGCAATCAGTCCAGTGCATGTCTGACCAAACAACTGGACACCAAAACCTAGCCAAATTGACACATAACCTTAACCATCACAGTCCATCCCTTGTCAACTTGGCAACTGTACACATCTCTTTACTCAATCCCTAAATAAAAACAATAAAAGCCATATTTTTGCCCAGCATAATTCAGCTGTCCTGTGTATAACTTGAAGCCAGTCTCTCCACAAATGTCAGAGCACAGGCCCCATCATCTCCAAGCATTGAGGTAGCAGCACTCTCCCTGAAGAATAGGGCACAAGGCCTGCCCTGTCCAAATGTAAGGGTGAACCTACTCTATCCACACACATGGGTGGGCCACTTAGCCTGAGAACATCTCTTCTGTCCAGACCTCAGCTTCCATGGTTCTGCCCTTGAAGTCATTCTTCCTTCTATTCATTCCTTCTCTGTCCATACTGACAGTGGTTCCACTCATACAAATTTCACAAAACCCCATCAGCTTTGTATGCAATACACAGGAATCCAAATCATCAGACAATAGAAGTTTCCACAGATTCTTCCTGCATAACTGCATTTCCAATCCTGACTTTCACTGAAATGGCTGACTGGAACTATGCTCAGTTAAACCATCACATAGAGCCCTATTCTCCCGTGACTCACTTTTCAGAAGCTCAGGGAGGTCCCTGATAGAGCCCTTTCTGGCCCTAGTTTCAGAATACACAATCTGGATAGGCTCAGAATTTTCCACGCCATCAATTTCTTGTTTCTTTGTGCGTAAGAGTTCAGTTCTCAGCTTATCCCTTTCGTCTCGCATTTTACCATAAGCTGTAAGGAGAAACCAGGCTGCACCTTCTACACTTAGCATGGACATCTGCTCAGCTATATATCCAAGTACACTGCCTTCCATCCAACATCAGAACTCAATTTTGTTAAGTTCTCTGCCACTTTAAAATAAGGATTGCCTTTCCTCTAGTTTCCAATAACACTTTCATTATTTCCTTCTAAGGCCTCATCTGGAGTACCTTAGCATCCATGTTTCTACCAACAGTCTCTTCAAAGCGATCTAGATTTTCTCTGTCAAGCACCTCACATTTCTTTCATTCTCTAACCATTACTGTTCCCAAAGCTGTTTCTACATTTTTGGTAATTGCAATAGCAGCACCCCATTCCTGGTACCAAAAACTGTTTTAGTTTCCTAGCTGCCAATACAAATGCCATGCAATGAGTTTCTTTAAACAATGGGAATTTATTGGCTTATGCTTTTGAGGCTAGGAGAATTCCAAATCCAGGCATCACCAAGGTGAAGCTTTCTCCCAAAGACTGGCATTCTGGGGCTGGCTATTGGTAATCCTTGGTCCGTGGCTTTTCTGTCACATGACACTGCACATGGTGGCCTCTTCTGGCTTCTCCTTTCTCTTCCAGGTTCCATTGACTTTCAGCTTCTGGCTGCTCCCTCTGGCTTTCTCTCCCTCTATGGCCTACCCTATAAGGTCTTCAGTAATAGGATTAAGATCCATCCTGAGTCATTTGGGCCACATCCTAACTGAAGTAACTTCATCAAAAGGTCCTACATACAATGAGTTCACATGTACAGGAGTGAATTAATTTTAAGAACATGTTTTTCTGGGGTACATAGCTCCAAGCCACCACAATCCATAAGACTTGTATGCTAAAATAGTCTAGAGTATGGATCTACCATAACAAATATTATATTTAAGACTGTGTTGAGTGAATTTGATCACACTAGAATGAGAAATGTCACTTAAATATCATTTTAAAGAAAATTCTTTTCTTCCTGCTTTCCCTGTTCACATCTAAGGGGAGAGTGACCTAGTCTAGTTATTCTGCTCCCTACTGAGATTATAATGCTTTCATCATGGCTGGGAGTCTGAAGGCTGCAAATGGAATACAATGCGAATGATTTAAGGTAAGCCATCTGTCAGACTATCAGTCCCAGATATGAATTGGACACTCCTTCCTATCTCCCACTTCCTGGCACTACTCAGCAGGATGTTGAGTCCCATTGTCCACTGGGCTTCAACATAATCACAGTGTTCTATCATTTTATTTTCCCTGTTGATCAGCCTAAGAGAATAGCCCAAAGGAAAGAAGTTTCAGAAGCTCAGAAAAGAGGGAAAATTTTGCATTTTTGTGGAATAATAGCAGCTGACCTCAGATTTGTATACCTTTTTCAGTTTAAAATGCTTTACACTGCTGGTGAGGATACCAAGAAACTTAATCTCTCGTATATGGCTGATGGAAAGATGAGACAGTACAGACACTCTGGAAAATAGTTTGACTGACAAATAGTTTGGCAGTTTCTTAAACTAAACACTCCTTTAACATATGACCAAGTGATCATACTTCAAGGCATTTATCCCAAAGAAAAGAAAACTTAGGTCCATTTAAAAACATGTACACTATTGTTCATAGCAGTTTTATTAGAAATAGCCAAAAACTGTTAACAAGTAAAATGCTCCTTAATGGATGACTAGTTAAACAAATTGTGGTAATCCATACCATGGAATAATATTCAGGAGTAAAAAGGGATGGACTATTAGCACTTACAACTATTTGGATAGATCTCAAGGACAGGATGCTGAGTGAAAATAAAGCCAGCCTTGAGTATAAAAAAGCCAATCTCAAAATGTCATATAAGTGTATGATTTCATTTATATAACATTCTGGAAATGACAAAATTATAGAGATGGAGAACAGATTAGTGGTTGCCAGGGATTAGGTATAGTAGGCGGTTAGGGCATGGAAGTGACTATAAAGGGATAGCACGAGGGAGATCTTTGTGGTGGAATAGTTCTGTATCTTGACTGTGGCAGTAGTTACATAAATCTACAAGTGTGATAAAATGACATAGAGTGGTACACACGCATTTTGCCAATGTCAAATTCCTGATTTTGATATTGTACTATAATTACTTATGGTGTCACCATTTGGGGGAAACAGAGTTAACGGTACATGGGATCTCTCTATACTGTCTTTGCAATTTCCTGTGAATCTCTTACCATTTCAAAACAAATGTAAAACACACTTTCTACTTTTTATCTCATTCTTGAAAATATTTTGAGACATGTAAGCATTTGATCTTTATCTTCATTTTACAAATGGAGAAACTGAGTTTTAGAAAGGTTTTGACTTGCCTATACTATATGGCTAAGGTTTTGGAACTGGGACTGAAACTGGGTTTTCTGACTCCATTTATAGTAGAACCATCTTAGCTCTAAAAGTTAGAATCTTAAGGCTTCTGTTCTAGTTTCACTAGTACTTCATTAGGTTAGTTTCACATGGTTTATTCAATTGATTTTTTTTTTTAATTTATTGTGGTAATATATAAATTACATAAAACTTTCCATTTTAACTATTTTGAAGTGTACAATTCAGTGGTATTAATTACATTGAAAATGTTGTGCTACTATTACCACCATCCATTATCAAAACTTTTTTATGACCCCCAAACAGAAACTGTACTCACTAAGCAGTAACTCCCCATTCCTTCCTGCTCCTGGCCCCTGATAACCTTGAATCTACTTTCTGTCTCTGTGAATTTGTTTATTCTGGATATTTCATACAATATTTGTTCTTTTGTATCTGGCTTATTTCACTCAGCATAATGTTTTCAGGGTTCATTCTTGTTGTAGCATGTATCAGAACTTCATTCCTTTTGACAGTCGAATAATATTCCATTATATGTATATACCACGTATTGTGTAGCCATTTGTCTGTTGACAGAAATTCCTTATTTATATCAGTGGAGATGTGGCAGAACCAGAATAACATGAACTATTTATTTGAGCACTAGGGTTGAATTCAAGACAGTATTTTTTTGGTATGTATTGTGAAAATTTTTATTTTTACCCACAATAAAAAAATAAATAAATAAAGACAGTATTTTTAAAAGCTATGTGATAGATATATTTGGAGTTTTAAGCTTAAAAATTGAAAGTCTCAAATACTTTGGGGTCTCCTTCCACAAAATGGCAGGTCAACGTATGTTTGCCTCTCATTATGCAGTATTTATACAATTGAAAAAAGAATACAAAAGTTGCTAATCCAAAATGTATGTAATTTCCTTTTTGCTTCTCTTAATGTGAAATATAACAAACATTAAAAAAAAGTGCATTAAGCACATATGTACAGTTTAGTGAATAAAGTAATCACCTAGGTCAAGGAATAGAACATGGATAGCTCCCCAAAAGCTGCCCACCATGTTGTCTGCCCAATCACTGCTCCACCCTCCCACACCTTGAGGTAACCACAATCCTGATTTTATATAATCCTTGACCTGATTTGTAAAACTCATTTGCCACCTATGTATGTTTTAATGAACAATGTAGTTGAATTGTACCCAGTCTTGAACTTTATATGAAGAGAATCATACTCTGTATATTCTTTTGTTTCTTGCTCTTTCACACAATAACTTCCAGGTAGATTTTTGCCCAATTCTGGGATTTGCACTACCAATGATCACTGGCATTTAAGGAAAGCCTGCAACATGAAAGAGAAAGGTCAGATGGGAAAACAAACAAGCAAACAAACAAACCACAACAACAACAACAAAAAAGAATAACAAAAAATGTCCCTGGCCTGGATAAAACACAAATAATTTTAAAAGAAGGGAAAAAATCTCATCATTATTTGTACCTTCAAAGAGATTCAGAATGAATCTTAACTGTCTCAAACAGGACCAGTTATTGCTTAGTTAAGAGAAGACCTTTTAAAGGTAGATAATTATTAAAAGTGAAGCATAAATTCATTAAAAATTTTGTTTGAACACAAAAGTTTTGCATGCGGTGGGCAAGTGTCTGCTATTTGGAAGTACTGTACTTTTTTTTTTTTTTTTTTCATAAACCACAGCAATACTGCCTTTATTTTTTCTAATTTCATTTTCTTATGGTAAAGCCAGATCTCAAAGATAGTTGAGGAAAACCTGAGTCCAGAACCCTTACACAGTTTTATATTTTCCCCAGTTCTTGTCCATATTTAATTTGACAGTAATTTTGGTGATACTGCTCCTGTATTAAGTCTTTAAAAACCATTCAACTTGGTTTCCATGTAAATAACAACTCTCTTCATATTTCATTAGTTTTCATAATAAATTTTATATGTACAAAAATCAAGCACCACTGGCAAAAAAACAGAACTCTTCTTGATAGGTATTCAACTCATCTGATGGGAGTAGGAGGGTGGGCAAACCAGAGAGTGGCCAAAGAGCCATAAGCATTCATTAAGTCCTCAGCATCAGCATGGGTTTTTCAGAGGGAATGGAAAGTGTCTTCTAATCTAGCAAATTGATTGATGGAAGTCAGCTAAGGAGCATCTATTATATCTGAAAACCAGAGCAACAAGCTATATTATATATTAAAAGGGGGGTTAAAATTTACAAAATAAGGAGCTCTTGGAAATTAAAAATATGATTTCCAAACAAAAAGTAATAATAAAAGAGTTGGAAAATAAAGTAAAGCTCCCAAATGTAGAATGGAAAGAAAAATCAAAAGACATAAAATATTAGGGAAAAGTTATGAAAAAAAGAGAAAATAAATTGTCTTAGTAGCATTTCAATAGGGTGAGGGGAAAGTTGGGATATTTATAAGACTTGTTTGGAGTCTGGTTTTAAGATGGGTCTCTCAATTGGAGGATTGATTATGGTTGAGTAAGTACAATGATATGATAGTTTAGGATTGGTGGACATAGAAAGGCAAGGGTTTTGAGATGAGGATTTCAAAAATCCTAGAAGAATAAGCAGTCATTTGATGCTATCTATTGAAAACTTGAGCAGTCTTGTGTTTATTTAAATGGATTTTCATGAAACAAACAAGTTATTCACAAGTTGTACCATCCAGGGCAAGAACCTCCTGGAATAGTAAAGTCATTTGATGAAGACAGTGAAATAATTAAGACAAGTTAACGTAGACAGTAAACGGTAAGTAGGTCTGTAGATGCTTTCTGTTCTCAGGGGGGTCTAATCTCTGTGGTTGCTCACAAAAGAATTATAGATTTAAGTATGTTGTTTGAAATTGCAGCGGTGAAGGGTGGAGGAAGTTAGAATATAATTTCATCATATTGGGAGAAGGAAGAAGAGAATAGTGGTTGGTGCTTTTAAAGAGCTAAGTCCTCATCTTTCATAGCAGAAAACCATGTCTAAAGGTGATAATCAGGAAATAGTAATATATTCTTGTTATCTAGAGACAGGGAGAAAATCACCAAGAGAACTAAAAACAGAAAGAATTCTTAAAATTGGAGGGAATTGGGGTAGGGGTGAGAGAGGTAGCACTCTTCATTATAAGCCTTTCGGTGCTCTTTTCTTCTTTTTAACCATGTCAATTTATTACTCTGGTATTAAAGAATAAAGAAGGAAGCACTGATCAGCAGTTGAAAATTCAGAAGGGTAAAGAGAATCAGGGCTGCTATTAGAGAAGGAGTCATGGAGGATTTCTCCAACTCTTCAAAAGAGCGGCGGTGGGGGGAGGTTAGGGAGATTATGGAGGTGGGGGAGAAAGTGGGAGCAAAGGTAGTGCTTGAGACATTTAGGCAGCAAGGAAAGGAAGAAATAGGATAGTCCTGAAGAGGGCCAGGAAGTGGGCTCTGACAGTGACAGATGCAGAGAGGTGACTGGGGCCCTGCTGTGCGTCCTCCTCGGGCCTTTGCTCTCTCCTGCACTCCCGCCCTCCCTGCTTCTCCTTTTCCTCTTTCACATAGCCCTGAAGTAGATTTTTATTACAGTTTTTTTGTGTATTTGACTATAGTTTTATATTTCCTGTTCATAATTTAAAAAGCAGATGAGTTAAACATTTTCTGTTACTCAAGGAAAAAAAAAAATTTAACCAAATTGAATTGCATTTTATTTCTCTGTGGTCTTCAGTTGACTTCTTTCTGTGGGTAAGTGACCTTCAAAGGCTCACCCTCCCCTCCCTCCCTTGCTTACACTGTTCCCTTTGGTACGCGTAATCCTCTGTCTTATATGTGTGAGCATTTTTATTGTTTCCCTAGTGATTTGTGCTCTTCTGTGACACCTTTGATTATTTAACCTACTCTATGTTTTATCTGTGATGTCATAAGTCGGTCACTTCGTAGCTTAGTATATAATATTCAAACTATTTCTGAACTCATTTTTGTTTTTAACCTCTATTTCTTTCAGTAGAGAGTAGAGGAGGTGCTTCACTTCACTGAGAAATTCAAGAGTCAATTGCAGGTTTTAGCTAAATAGAGGCAATAACTCACCTGGATTACAGGTGTCATTAAAACAAAATACTTACTAGAGGCTCACACAGGATGAGGTAATTTTAGCAGTAGTTATTTATTAATATAGCCACTTTTTATCAGATAATATAGCTCAAATACACAATTAAAAATAACAAGAAAACATTAAGTGTCTATCTTCAAACTGAAAGCCCTGGGAAATTAAAAGATCTGGGTAGACCTAGAGAAAAAAAAGTCAAGAATTGACCTCATGTCATGGCAGTGGTATTAGACAGGGATCAAGAGACTTGAGGTCTTGTTCTAGCCTCTTACTAGCTTTGTGACCTTAGGCGAATTTTTTAATCTCTCTGAGCTTCCATTTCTTTATCCATAAAATGGGGATAATAATAGCATCATTGCTGTTCTGAGGATTTATTGAAATAATGTGACTTTACCAATTTGGGCATTGATTAGAAAAGATGAATTCTATCTTAATCTATTTTTGTGGCATTCCAGTTGAGCTCTCTTCTATCTAAAACCTACCATTTGTCACCACAACCATGTGGTACCCTTAGAGACTGGGTAGCCTGATGTTCACAACAGTTGATAGACTTTCTTTCTTATTACATTAGCATAAATTAAGTTACGTGAAGGGCTTAAGAAACATCAAAGCCCATTGAAAATGTACCCAAATTCTCCTCAT
This sequence comes from Tolypeutes matacus, assembly GCA_026826555.1. NCBI lineage: Eukaryota > Metazoa > Chordata > Mammalia > Cingulata > Chlamyphoridae > Tolypeutes > Tolypeutes matacus. The sequence goes on along the minus strand of JAKSZT010000380.1, from coordinate 3,729,027 downwards.
AATACATAAACAGCTGCTTAACCCCAGAATTCTACCTGATGTTTTTTCCTTTTTAAGGCTTTCGCTGATCAGCGTGTTTTTTTTTTTTTTTTTTAGGGATCCAGCCCTACAAACACTAGCTCAGAATCAGCCTACCTAGTTTCCCTCTTTCCTGCATTCCCAGAAAACAGTAAAAATCAAATCAAATCACAACAAAAAAGGTTGTGTCTCCTTTTCCCTTTTCATTTTAAGAGCTACTCCACTAATCTCTGTGTAGATATTGAGGTCAAGGTATTTCCCAAGTTTCTAGAAACTGAGAAATTAGATCCCAATCTCAGTGTAATCATCCTGAGTAATGTAATTCCTGCTTCATTACATTTTCTGTATCTTGACAGTATCTCCCTCAGTGCACACAGTCCCATCTCCTTACCTTGCCCTTTAAATTAGTAGGAAGCTGAGGATAATTTGGAATTGCCCTGTGGTTGAGGTTAGACCAAGTTCCTGACTCCAGTATACAAAGGGGATCATCCTTCTCTGTTCTTTGCTTAGGGCTTGAATCTTATTGAGTGTTTTTTCAGTACACTGGATACTTGGATGGGTCTATGGTATCAGATTGGTTCCAAGTTCTTCAGGAAATGTCAGGACACCTAGGGCTTTCTGTCCAGCTTCCTTCTCGGGCTTCCAGGGAAAGCTCCTGTTTCTTTCTCTTATTTCTAGAGTTCTCTTTTTATGTAATTTTTAAAAAACATTTATCACATTTTAATAAGTACAAAATATTTACTACCATTTATAGGAGATCTTTTTTTTCATTAATGGATTTTGACCTTCAATTTGATTTAATTATTTAGCATACTCTTTTGGAAGAGCGTACAGAGAACACGGCTACAAAATTTTTTGTTCTAAGATGTTTTTCTCACTATTTGTAAGGGTTTTTTAATTATTATTGTTAGGGTTACAGAAAGATCATGCAGAAAATACCGAGTTCCCATACCCCCACCCCCATTTTTAACATTTTGCATTAGTATGGTGCCTTTGTTACAACTGATGAGAGAATATTATTATATTTGTACTATCTATTTTTTTTTTTTTTTTTTTTTTTTTAATTTTACCGGGAGGGAGGTCCCGGGGATCGAACTCAGGTCCCTCCATATGGCAGATGGACGCCCAACCATTTGAGCCACATCCGCCCCCACTATCTATTTTAAATTAATTTTCATTATAAAGCTAATCCATGAATATATTATCCTTGAAAAAATTTAATATTCCAGATAATGAAATTCTTCTTTGTATTCTGTTGCTAATCTTAATCCGCTCTCCTCCTCTCTCCCACTTCCCCTCACTTATTTTAGTCTTGGTGTGTATTTTTCCAGACTTCATATATAGGTACATATATTGGATATCTTTATTAATATATGTAGATCTATCTAATTTTTATAAGTACCACAGAAATCTATAGCATGACTACACTCTGCTTTATTTAGCCACAGCCCCTCCTTTATTTAGCCATTTTTCTTTGACATTGAAGATACCTCTATCTTTAAGAAATATAGTAGTGCTAAGTGAAAGAAGTAAGTCTCAAAGGATCACATATTGCATGATTCCATTGATATGAGATGTCCAGAATAGGCAAATCTATATAGAGAGAAAATAGATCAGTAGTTGCCTAGGGCTTAAGGGAAATGGGGTCTCTTTTGGGGGTAATGGAAATTTTCTAAAATTGATTTTGGTAATGGATGCACAACTCTGAATATACTACAAGCCACTGAATTGTATACTGAAATGGGTGAATTGGTGAATTGAGTGGTATTTTAGTCTGCTAGGCTGATGAAAGCAATATACCAGAAATGGGTTGGCTTTTAGTTTACAAGCTTATAGTTTTGAGGCTGAGAAAAAAGTCCAAATCAAGGCATCATCAGGTGATGCTTTCTCCCCGAAGATTGGCTGCCAGCAACTTCTTTTTTCACATGGCAAAGCACATGGTGTCATCTACTGATCTATCCATTCTCTTCCGGGTTTCAGTGCTTTCAGCTTCTGGCTTTCTTGGATTTCTCTTCTTCCCTCTCCATATTCATCCCTTTATTAAAGGACTCCAGTAAGAGAATTAAGCACCACCCTGGGACATGTCTTAACTGAAGTAACCTAATCAAAAGGCTCTACTATCAATAGATTTACATCCACAGGAATGGATTAGCTTTAAGAACCTACTTTTCTGGGGTCCTGATAGCTTCAAACCATCACAGATGGCATGTGAATTATATCTCAATGAAGCTGTTTTTAGAAAAGAAATATAAGTAATCTCATTAGGTATGCTTCATGAGGACTAATGAAATTAGAGGTCATTCTAGGGCCTGCCTCATAGTGATGGTGGTTTTTAACCTCACCTTCTCGTCAGTACAGGTAGCATGTTCTCTGACAAGCTTAGTCTCCTTATGTTACCCATGGCCTTTGTGAAAAAAGTAGATGAGGACTGAGCAGTGCTGCGTTAGTTCCTATTGGCTTTTGTCATCCATCCTAAGATCAGGAGTCAAACAGAAAGCTTGCTCTCACCCTGTTGCATTTGTGATTCTAAGTTGGAGGACAGAAAACCCAATGTCTTCTTCTCCATCCTCATGACCTAAGCAATAAGCAACACTTCACAGAGTGAGCTCTTGAAAGAATCCTTCTTCAGTTGCCTCATGCAAAAAAGTGGGCCTTTTCTTAGCAGTAGAAAGGTATTCTGTATGCTGGCCTCAAGAGTCAGGCTCACCAATAAGGCTGGAACAATTTCTTTTTCATATGTCCTAAAGGCGTTTCCAAAGGCATTTGTAACATAGAGGTGAGTTTCAAATTCTGACTAATAATAAATGCCCTAAATAATAAATGCTGCTGTTATAGTAAAAAATAATACATGTTTAACAGTACAAATATGGGAACGTTCTCTCATGAACTATAGCAAATGTATAATACTAATACATGGTGTTAACAATAGGGTGATTTATGTGGAAAATACGCCAAATATGAACTACAGTAAGCAGTAATGTTTTGATGATGTTCTTTCATCATTTGTAACAAATGTTCCACAACAATGCAAAGGGTTGGTGGTAGGGTGATGTATGGGAATCCTGTATATTATGCATAATTGTTTTGTAAACTCACAACTTCTCTAATAAAAAAATAGTGACAATAAATAATTAGTTGTCATTTATTGAGTGCCTAATATACACCACTTACATTAGTAAAGCCTCACAGTAACTCATATGAGAATAGGTATCATCTGTGGAGCAAGTTGCTAAAACAGTGCCTGGTGGGAACACAGATTTGGGGCACAACAGAAACTTTCAGCAAATGATCCCTTTGTTGCACAGAATAAAGGTCCAGAAGGGGCAAATTTCCTTGTCATGCACATAGCACAGAGAGTCCAAAAAAAGCAGGGGAAGAAGTCCCATCAGGGCCAGTCTCCCAAGATGGCCAAAAAGTGCTCCGGGTTGGGGTCGATAGATGGCAGCTTGGCATGCCCCCCCTTTAAACCAGAGATGAAAGACCAATCTATACTGTTTGAGTGTGGTTTTTATCCACCTCCAGGAGAGGGGCTCTGCCACTGAGAAGTCCTGTTCTGATAAGCATGTGGGCCTGCTTGTTCCAGGGTCAGGCCAGGCCTTTTCATTAGACTTAATATCTCCTCCCTGTTGTGGAATAGCACAAAACAGAAAAGGGAGGTGGGGGGAGCAGAAGGCAGGATGATGGACACTTAGCTTGTGTTTGTGACTTCCCCAGAGAAGGAGGTGGGGGTAGGTGAGATCTTAACAGGTGTCTGTGATTTCCCTAACATCATCTCCTGTTACAATTGAGTAAAAGTAAAGTTAAGTGACTAGCCAAAGTTTGTGCAAATCTGTTGCCCCAAATCTAATGCCCATTCTGCTACATCAGGCTGTCTTGTGTGTATTTTAGCCTTGAATATCCTGCTAAGGACCTTAGAGCTCTTTGAGGTCAGAGATCTTGCTCTATTAATACCTGTCTCCTTCACCACTCATAGCGTGGTGCTCAGCACACACTTTGGCCCTCTGCTTTACTCCATCTGTGCGGCCCTACCTGAGCGTGGCCATATACCACCTGAGCTCCCTCTGGGGGGGCATTCACATAGAGGCCATGTGAAGCCTCTGAGATATCCAGGAAGGGGGATTTTCTTTTTAAAAAGAGGATATTAGAGTCTAAAGGGAAATGTTAGGAAATTAAAATCTGTGGAATCACTATGAAGGCTGCTTATGGATCGCATTAGTCATGGAAGATGAGTTCACTCTCCAGAAAGCGAAAAAGTGGAGAGATGGGGAGGATGCAGTTGGCAGGATGCAAATGACAGGTACAAGAGTTCACAAAATACCTTCAGAAGGAAGAGACTCAACCCCAGTCTTCCCTAATGCACATGAGCATGTGTGGATCAGATCAGGAGAGAGAAAATTAGAACAAGTGGCCAAAGCAGAAAGATGCACATTGAGATATGGTTACATGTTCATAGAAGCAAATCAAGTTAACCTCTGGAACATGCAGATGCTATCTCCAGAGAAAAAATAAATCATCAACTATAGCAGCTAGTCTCAATGGAAGGGAGATACTATATATGGAAAGCAGTTTTGTTTTGAAATTAGAAGTCAGGTCAGATAAGAAAGGAAGAGGAATCTTCTTCCTTTGAATTAGGAGACTTCATGTACCAGAGTAGGTAAGGAAGAGACCTAGTGAGACTGATAGCTCAGAAAATTAGCCTGCGAATATCTGAAATGAGGCCAATAATTGCCAAGCAATTATTTTGCATTAGATTTTTATCAGATTTTGTTTTGTTTTTTAAATGCTCTCATTTCTGCTTACAATTTCTTAATACCATGAAATAAGTCAGTAGTTCATGAACATTATAATTTCAAAACTGGAACCCATTGTTTGGAGTAGGTTAATCTTGAATACAGTCCTAGACCTGTTGGGAGATATGAGTCAGTTACTTCATTTCTCTAGTCTTCAGTTTCTCCTTTTGTAACAGAGATAATGTAGTTTTACTGGTCAATGATCTCAGAATAAATGCTTTGTAAATATGTAAAACTATTTTATTCCTTTGAAATGCATTCAACAACCAGTCACTAAGTCCTGGTCTCCTTTGTCCAAGGCACAGTGTTAGACTCTGCACAATATGATCCCCACGCTTAATCCACAGGGTGATGGTACCAGGTGGCAAATAAACCAAGTATTGACATATAGTAGGCCTTTCCCTACTTTCTTTTCAAGAAAAGTCTCTCCTGGAATCCAACTCTGGAATTTCCTGACTTTTCAAAGTTTAAATAATAAATCTTCCATTGCATTAGTATAACTTAATGCCTTTATTTGCCTGAATTGTATTTTTAAAAGAAGTTATACAGCCTCACTGCCCTCAGCAAGGCCACAACAAGCATATTTTATTAGATTTATACACTTGAGATTTTATACTGTACAGTCCTAAGAACTTTAAACATATAATATTTAACACTCTGGTTGAAAACAGAACCTGGGAAGAAATAGTATTTTTAAAACTGGACAGGAAAGATTACTTCAAGCCTCAAACTTGTTAGAAGACACAAGGGACAGTTTTGAAGAAGGGATACCAGTTGACCTATCCTGGTTAGTTGTCCACATCTGGACCTCCATCTGTGGCCAGGGCCAGGATCACATTGTACAAAATGACTGCTTCTGTGACAACCTTGTGGGTGGTAGATGGGGACTGAGCAGACAAAACAATGTATTCAATTGTCAGGTCACTATTAATGGGTGGTTTTCATGTTCTAATGACCAGGTCAAAAAAAGAGGGGAGGGGTGTGGAACAGGTGGATGGAGAACTACTCCCCCAAGTGCTAGCACATGGACAATTCAGAGTCAATTGTCAATTTAAAGTGAAGAAAATAATTACTCTTAGTCCAAAGGGAGAGCTCTGAAACAGACAAGACTTTTCTTAAAGAAGAAAATTCAACTCAGCAAACACACTTTTGGGTACCTACTGTGTACAGAGCATCATACTGTGCAGTGAGGGCATACATGCCATAGAAGCCATGGCCTGCAGATTTTACCATTAAGGGCAAATTAATAGGCCATAAGCTGAACAAAGAAGAATCAGGTAAGCATAGAATAAGGCTCCTGAGGGGAAGACTTCCTTTAAGGAGAAGAAATGTTCAGATCTGGCTTTGGCAAGAGTTGAGGGACAAGGAAGGAACAGCCTGGGGGCGGGGGAGAATTCTACCTGCCAGGAACAACCCATGTAGAGACCCATAAACAGACAGCCTGGCTGGAGTACAGTGGGCATGTTGGGAAGCAGCTGGTCTATTTGACACTTAGATTGACTCAATAAGCAATTGGAGTCATGCTGGGTTTGTAATTAGGAAAGCCATGTAAATGGTGTATGTGAGAACATTTCTTCTGTGGCAGTGTGATGGTTAGGCTAATGTGTCAACTCGGCCAAGTAGTTGTGTCCAGGTGTTTGTTCCAGCAAGCACTGGGCTAATTGTAATACAAGCGCATTTATGGACTTCAATCACCAGTGAGTTTACTGCGTGGATGGCTGATTACATCTGCATCAACAGGGAGATTACATTATCAATGGGTGGTGCTTTTATCCAATCAGCTAAATGACTTAAAAGTGGAAGTGATTTCAACATTCAGAGAGAATTTCCCAGCTCATCGTTGGACAGGCAACTTCTCCCAGAAACTCATCAACGACCTTTCATCAGGCTTTCATCGGAGCCACTGGTTTGCAGCCTGCCTGCAGAACCTGGACTTGTGCATCCCTACAGTCGCGTGAGAGACTCTTTTAAAATTTCATATTATTGATAGATATCTCCTGCTGATTGTTCCCCGAGAGAACCCTGACTAATACAGGCAGCTATTTGAAAGTCACTGGAATAGGAGGATACTAGAGGCAGGAAGGGCAACTGCCCTGGTTTAAGATGGAAACTGGGGAGCTATCTTGGAAGAGGTGGGTGAGAGAGGCCTTAGGGTAGAAGAGTTCCCTAAAAGTGGTGGTGTTAATGTTCTCCTTCACCTCCACATCTCTGCCTCCTAGAGCCTAGTCTCATTAGGGACAGATAGTGATTGGAGAGAGGATTCTTAATTGTAGAGAGCAGGAAAGGCTTTGTGGGGTAAGCCTACAAAGATGAATTGAATTTTGACAGGTACAATAGTACCTGATCAGGAGAAAAAGGGAGAATAAGAATAAGTACAGGGAAGTGGATGTGGCTCAAGGGATTGGGCTTCTGCCTACCATATGGGAGGTCCCAGGTTCAGTTCCTGGTGCCTCCTGGAGAAGGCGAGCTGGCACAACAGGCAGGCATGGCAAGCTGACACAATAAGATGACACAACCAAAGAGATACAAATAGGAAAGACAATGAGAGACAAAACAAACCAGGGAGCTGAGGTGGCTCAAGTGATTGAGCACCTCTCTTCCACATGGGAGATCCCATGTTCAGTTCCCAGTGCCTCCTAAAGAGAAGATGAGCAGACACAGAGAGCACACAGCAAATGGACACAGAGAGCAGACAGTGACCTCAAACAATGGGAGTGGGGGGGTAATTAAAAAAAATTTTTTTTAAGAATAAATGCAGATTTGGAGAGATTGGGGTGGTATTTGATCTTGGTTCAAAATGCTGTGTAGTATGTTATGACTCTTCATATTTTAATTATGTTTATATTTTAAATTTGCAATTTAAAATTTTAATTAAATTATGGTACATATTTTAATTAAAACTAGAGGACTGAAGAATGGAAAGCCAAGTAGATAGTCTGACCTAATTGCTTAATAACAGCTTTATTGAGATATTCACATACCATAAAACTTATCCTTTTAAAGAGTACAATTCATTGGTTTTTAGTATAGTCACAGATTTGTACACCTATCACCACTATCTCACTTTAGGCCATTTTCATCACCCCCAAAAAGAAATTCCATACCCATTAGCAGTAGTCTGACCTACTTTTAATTTAAAACTCACAAACACAATGAGTATTGAGGTTCTTGTTGCCAGCAATTCTCTGTCTTCCTTAGCTGCATAGAAACTTTGAATGACTCTCCATCTTCAAGTCCCAAAGCACTGCTGCTCTAAGGAAAAGCATCCTGCTGTGGCTTGGCTGCGGGGTGGGGATGGGGGTGAGAGGACCAGTCCTGAGCCCAGAAAGAAGGCATGTGTAAGAATAGCTTAAGGGATAGAAAGAGAGTTATTGGGGCCAGAGGCAAAGAGAAGCAGACCAGGCTTATTCAAAGGAGGGCTGTGGAGAAGAAAACACGGATCTTACAGGACAGTCTTGTAGAATTGCCCCTCAGAGAAAACTGCTTTACCTCCACAGACCTCATGGGACTTGGCTGAGTAGGGAGTTATTTCTGGCTTTCTACGCCCCTCCCTGGAGCAGTCCTGGGTTCCCCCTTTCTGCCATGGTGCTCACTCTGTGAGGCATTCTCGGTGTTACCTCAGTTCACCCCCACAGCAGCCCTATGAAGTGGAGATGGCTGTCCCACCCTTTTTACATAAATTAGTAAACTGAAGTTTATAGAAGTTAAAGTAACTTGCTCAGGTTCACACTCTGAATGCCGGAGTTGATTTCAAACCCAGAACTCTAACCAGGACTTCTGGATCTTTACTGCACTGCCTCGGTGGGGCCAACATGACTTCTGAAGAGTTCGATCCTTCTGCATCCCTCTTGGCACCCCAGGAGAGAGAACCAGTACTTAGAGAAAAGCTTATTCCCCAGATTGGATAAAAGCACTGTGGTGACTAAGGTCATAAAAACCTTTGAACCCTTCACTAATGTTTTTAAGAGCAATGTGGTCTTCTCAGTAATGTCTTTTCTGTGTTAGCCCTTTGCACATCTGGCACACTTGGTCCCAGATGTGTGATTTCCATCCCATGGGGTGGGGCCGCAGTACTGGGGCTCCTGCCTGTTCAGCTGTGCTTGCTTAGGCCTGTTTCTTTGACAGGGCCTGCAGGAGGTGGCTAGCAGTGGTTTTGTAGCCCCTGATTTATTACTGTCTCCAGCCAGAGACAAGTGCTATGCAACTTGGTATGCACACACCTATGCACAAACACGTACACACACACATAAGCCATCCGTTTGGAGAGGAACTCGAAGAAGGAAACATTCACAAGGCATCACCACTGATTTCTCTTTTCTCCCAGATCAACTGGTCTGACTTCTCCCTGTTGCCTCCTTTGCCTGTGGTCTGTCAGCTGGAGGTGATGACAAGGAATATTTCAGACTCTTTCCCCATCTGCTCCAAACACCAGGAAGCTGCAGGCCTGCTTCCCTCCAGGCCAGCTTAGAAATACTGGTGTCAGGCTAGAGCAGGCTTCCAAAAGCCAACCACAGAACATTTAATACCTGTGCAAACCCCACGTAGAATTCATATGCCATAGGGTCATGGCTTTATGAGTGTTTCCATGACATGGTATTATTACACCCCAGATCTCTCACCTCATATGTCACTCAAGCATTCTCTGTCAGGAAACCAAGGAATAAACATCCAAAAGAAGATTAATATTAGAAAGACTGAAAGAATAAAGTTCACCCAAGCATATGGTTCAGCTCAGAAGGGATGTGTGTCAGCCATTCTCTCCATCCCTTCACCCCTGCCTTACACCTCAGCCTGTCTCACACTCCAAACAGGACTCCTTTGCCAGCAGTGTTGCTTGGGATACTTGCATCGGAGTCAGTGAGAAAGCCTGTTAAAAATGCAGATTCCTGGAAATCATGATTTCTGGAGAGATGACCTAGGAACCTGCATTTCACAATCTCTACAAGAGATGTTTGTGTGTTACAGAACCAGTGCCTTATGATATCCCTGAGAATGGAGCCATCTATCCCTGTTTGAGTACATCTACTCATGTAGAACTCACTATTTCCAGCCTAAGATGACTGTAATGAGGGGAAATGTCTCTTTCATAGAGCTGATTTGACCTTCTATAATTCTTATCCATTTTTCTGCCCTTTTGTCCTCTTCCCTCTAAAGCACCTCCCCTTCCATGGGATACCATTTAGCTAAGACTCTTTTGGGTCCCACCTCAGAAAGCAGAGAACTGAATCCAGCCAGTGGATGGGAGAACAAACATTACCTCCAGGGAAGATTTCCCACTGCTCTCTGGCTCACACTCTCCTTCTCAGCCTCCCTGGTCTTGTGTACAGGTGACTGGTAGCCTCATGCTGTGCTGCCTCTGCACAAAGCCTTGGGGAAAACTGGCTAAAAATCCACCTAGTATGGAAAATAAATTTGACTTCTTTTCTAATTGATCGCTTCTGTGCACCTGGGTCTTTAGCATGGCCATAAAGAGAACAGGCCAGGATGGCAGGCAAGAGGTAGGGTTCGAAGGCCAGTAGAGAGGTTCTCTATTCCCAAATGCCCCCTACCAACATGCCATGGTTGCTGAAATCTGCCCCCCCACCCCACCCCACCCCCCCGCCCTATTCAAAGCTATCTCTCTGTATTAGGCTTTGCTTTTCAGGAGGTTTTGGGTAAAATGGAAATACCTACAAAAAAGATTACATGTTAAATCGTTAACAATTTGTTAATATAATAAGCAATGGACTAGCAGTCAGGGTCCTGGGCCATAGTCCCAGCTATGCCATTTTCTCTCTGTATAGCTTATGTTTTCTTTCTGAGCCTCAATTTCCCTCGTTTATTAAATGGGAAAAATGTTAGCTTTCATTGACCACTTCATAGGGTTGTGAGGACTCAAGAAGATAATGTACACTTCATAAACTTTAAAGTTTTCTTATTATAATTCAATATTATGGGTATAGCCAGTCAGAGCAGGGCACCACAACAAAAGGTTTTGTCTTGCCAGGGTCTTGCAGGAGGCCTGGAGGTGAGTGTCTTGGAGAAGAGGCCAGCCTCTGAGCTCCTGCTTAGGTGCAAATCTGGCTGTGTACTCTTAGGTAAAATTCTTCCCGCTCCCCCCGCCTGCAACCTGTTTCTTCACCTGCAAAACAAGGATGATGCTGAGGCTGATGTAATAGTTGTTGTGAAGACTAAAATAAAATAATACATGTAAAGCACTCGTCAGAGTGCCCAGTATATATTATGCTCTTCATCATCAACATCATCAAGTAGAAAGAGTGCAAAGAAAAAATTCTTCAAGTTTTGCCTACTTGGGCTTTTGCTTCTCTTTCCTCCATTCCACAAACTGAAAATAAAGTAAAAGTTTAAGAATTTAAGGTTGTTACACGGACCATGGGAAGCAGCTGTTCTTCTCTGCGAAGTACCTAGTAAATGATGGAGGCAACACTTAATACAGGAAGAATTGCCATTAGTAAGATGCCTGTATGTCCCAGTTTGTCCAGAACTGTCCTCAGTTAGTGCTGTGGCTGTTATTAATACTCCTTAAGATGTTCTGGTTTAGACGATGAATTTTAGAGTTGCCCCAGACACTAGATATTCAGGATTGTCAGTGAGGCTTGGAAACATTAATACAGGTTACTGAAGGAGCTTGTGAAATCTTCCTTGGAAATATTTAAATATGTCCATATGGCTGGGATGATTTAGAACCACGCAAATAAGTACTCATTTATAAGCCCCCTAAAATGCTTTGTTTGGTTTGGTTTAACTAAACTGCCTTGCCCTGCCTCCAGGAGATGCGTAGGTAGTAAAATTAATGGAAACTACATTCTTTACTACTCCATTTGCCAAACAAAAATTGCTTTTTGCTGTGGGCTAGTGGACTTGGATGAGCAACTATTACAAGTTTGGAGCCAGTAAAATTCTGCCTGAAACTGTAGAAAAGCTATAATGTAGATTTGAATGCTAACACATTCTTGGACAATTAAGAGTTTAAAATAAAAGGAAATTGCAAGATAGTTAAAAATGTGTTAGGCTTTGTGTATATATTAATACATTTCATCTTCAAAAATCTCTATCAATTTAATGCCATTATTGTACATATTTACAGATGAGAAAATTGGGTCACAGCGGGTGTAAGGAAAAACTTGCTCAAGTTAACAGCAGAACTGAGGTTTGTTCCCAGAAGTTTGGGTCCCGAGTCTGTGCTCTCCATCACTCTGCTACATACTCCTGTGAAAGAGATAACATTTTAGTTTAAATGAAGTGGGAACGACAGCCTCAGCTAGTTTTCAGTCCTTCTTAGCTGGCTACTAGCGAGCTAACTGAGGAAAACAAACCGGTCCACACTGAGGAAAGAAAGAAGAAAAATAATATTTATTTGAACTTTTCATTTAATCCTCATGACATCCACGTACAGTAGGTATTGTCATTTCTGTTTTACAGTTAAGGAAAGCCTGGCTTAGAGAGGTTAAGGAGTTTGCCTAGCTTCAGAGTAAGCCAGAGGCAGAAGTAGGATTCCCACTCAGGAATCCTGTCTGACCTCGGAGCTTCTCCACTTGGTGTCCATGGAAAGTGCCTGTGATGTAATGTTTAGCCAAGCAAACAGGCTACAAACTGGAACATAGAAAGGGCCCTAGGGGTATGTGTGTGTGTGTAGAAAAAAGATAAGAAGGAAGTTTAGCAAAAATGACAACAGTGGTTATCTCTGAATAGTAGAATAATGGTAATTTGTTTCTTTTTTTTTATTTTTATTTTTTAAAGATATTTAGATTACCACAAATGCCACATAAAAAATATAAGAGACTCCCATATGCCCCATCCCCCACATTGCCCACCAACAACACCCTTCACCAGCGTGGCACATTCACCGCAATTGACAAACACATCCAGAGCATCACCACCAAGCATGGACTATAGTCCACATCACAGTTTACACTCTCTCCCACACAGTTCTGCAGGTCATGGCAATATACATAATGGCCTGTGTCTGCCACTGCAAAGCCACTCAGGGCAACCCCCAAGTCCCGAAAATGCCTCTGCATCACACCCGTCCTCCCTCTCCCTAACCTCAGAACCTCCAGCGGCCACCGCCTCCACATCAGTGACACAAGTTCCTCCATTGCTGGAATCACAAATCCATAGTAGAATACCAGCAAGTCCACTTCAGTCCATAGTTCCTTCCCCAAACCTGAGGATTCAGGGATGGCGATGCCCACTCCACCTCCAATTGAGAGGAAGCTTCAGTCCCTATGGCCGATGGAAGGCACTCTTCTGCCCACAGCTTCAGGCTCTCTTGGTTCCTTGGTATAGTGGTTGTCTATCATCACCTCCTTGTTAGTTGTCCTGGGTGAGTCTAATGAACTGGAGAGCAGACACTAGTTCATCATCACGCAACTCTGCTGAGGCCCAGGGCCCAGCTGGCACACAGACAGCCCAAAGATTATAGTCTTCTGGACGTACACCAAGGGACCAAAGTGCCATGCATAGGGAAACCACAGCTGAGTCCAACTCTGTCACACTGGGGAACACAAACCCCAAAGTAGGGCCCACTGGCAAGGCACCAAACTCATGAGCTATCTGCCCTGACCATAGTGCCTGAGTGTCTCCAGAACCCTCAGGAGCCCAACTACTTGGGGTAGTGTCTAATTTAGCAGTCAATGAGATCCTGCTGAGACATGTAGAAGCATAACCTCTGGAATGACCTCCCAACTCACTTTGAAGTCTCTCAGCCATATAAAGTCATTTGTCCTTACCTTTTTCCCCTTTTGATCAAGGTCTCCTTCCTGCTGCACTGCCAGTTGGTGCTTAGTAGTTTGTGCTTAGTAGCAATCCCTCGGTGACAGGGAGGGTCATCTCTGGGAGTGGGGCAGGGGTGGAGAGGGGAGTTTGGCTCAGAGAGAGGCCACACTTAGGCAACAAGGAGGCTCTCAGGAGGTAACACCCAGCACCTTACAATACTATGCTAAGTTTCAACCTCAAGAGCAAAGGTTCACAAGCACAGTCATCAACATCAAGGGCCTGTCAATGGACCACCCTCCCCAACCAACCACTGCCCCTGCACTCAGGTTACTCCCACCATTCCATCAGAGAATGTGGCAGAGCTCCCCAGGATGGGAATTCAACACTCCTTTGGTTATCGTGTGACTCTCCACCCACCGTGACAATGCCCCATGAACACCCAAACACATTTACATGCCATATATGCATGCCCAGGTGAACATCCCCCCATGATCCCCCCCACCAACACCCCACACAAATGGTCCTCCCCTGCCATAGCCACAACCCTCCACGATCCAAAACCTCCCCCAAAATGAAGCCACCAAAACAGCCAAATACAATTAATAAGAAAATGAAACAATAATAATAGTTTCAAAAATAAGAAATAAAATACAAAAAAAATTTTTTAATAAAAAAAATTGGGGATGATAAAAATAAAAAAATATGAAAAAAAAAATTTTTTTTATATTTTACCTTTATCACTGTAAGATCTGGTGTCCTGCATGGACAGTGACATTTTCTTCCATTTATTCCCCCAATGTCTTATTTTTTTCATTTTGTCTTCAAAGAAGTTTTAGGTCACAGCAAAGTCACGTACAGAATATAGGGGACTCCCATATATCCAACATCCTCCCCCTTTTCCCCCTTCCCCTATTAATAGCATTTCATATGTGGATGGTACATTTGTTACAACTGATGTACAAATATTGAAACATATCTACCAACCATGGTCAGTGGTTTCCATATTTAAATTTTGATCTAACTTAACATGGCCTGTGTCCATCATTGCAAGATCATGTAGAACACTTCCATCTATTCTGTTCCTCCCTCCCCCTCTCCTTGGGACCCAGGGCAACCACCAGGCTTCAGTCTTTGCAGGACCAGATTCATAGCTACTTGCAACAACACTGAGGGCTTTACACACTGGTCTGTCCTCCATTATTGGGCACCGCCCATGCTCTCTAGAGACTCCCACCCCTCTATTTGAGAACATAGTGGGCCTCCCCAGGATGGGAGTCCATCACCTTCCCGCTCATTATGTGGGTCTCTACCCACTGATATAACACACTATGTCAAGATGAACATTCACACATTCCCTAGAAGACTGCCCCTGGTGTTCCTTGTCCTGAATGCCCCCCACATCCAATGCCCTAAACCAGTAACCCTACTTTGCCCTATTGCCAAAAGAGCGTTCCCAACATTGTAGTTTCAACCATGTACCCACCAATCCCCAGTGTTCACCTGCTCCCTCCCCCAACCCTCCCCCCAGTTTCATGGACAGTCCAACCCCCCCACACACACCCTATCTCCCTGACATACCTGCACTGCCTAACCCAATAGTATCACTGCACCACTGTCATGTCCCTCCACTGCATACCTACACGCTTTCACCGTATCATAGATTTTGCCCATATGGGCATTGGCTCACAGCCTTCTTCTCCCTTTCTATTTCCTGAAAACCAATCTTCCAGACTCTAGCTCTGTGATTCTGCTCAATTTGCTTAATTCATATCAATGAGGTCATGTAATATTTGTCCTTCAGTGAAGCCTGGCTTGCTTCACTCAACATAAGGTCCTCAAGATTCATCCATGTTATCCCGTGTGTTAATACTGTATTCCTTCTTACAGCTGAGTAATATTCCATTATATAAATATACCACAATTTGTTTATCCATTCATCTGTTGATGGGCATTTGGGTTGATTCCAGCTTTTGGCAATAGTGAATAAGGCCGCTGTAAACATTGGTGTGCATATATCTATTAGTGTCCTTGCTTTCAATTCTTCTGGGTATATACCCAGCAGTAGAATTGCTGTATTATATGGCAGTTCTATAGTTAGTTTTCTGAGGAACTGCCATACTGTGCTCCACAATGGCTGGAACATTCTACATTCCCACCAGCAGTGGATGAGGGTTCCCCTTCCTCCACATCCTCTCCAACACAAGTAGTCCTCTGATTTTTAATAGCCACCAGTCTAATGGGTGTAAGATGATATCTCACTGTAGTTTTGATTTGCATTTCCCTAATAGCTAGTGATGTTGAGCATCTTTTCATGTGCTTTTTAGCCAATTTATTTTTTCTGTTTCTTTTCTAAGTTTTGCATAACAAATATGTATCTTTTTTATAACAACTTTCTTGAGATATAATTTACATATCATACAATTCATCCATTTCACAATTCAATCATTCTTATTCCATTCACCTACAATTCAATGTTCTTAGTATATCCAAAAGGTTATATAACCATTACAACAATCTAGTTCCAGACCATTTTTATCACCCAAAAGAGGAACCCCATAATCACTGCAGTCACTCCCCATTTCCCCCCAAATCTCCCAGCCCTAGGAGACCACTAACATACTTTCTGTACCTATAGATTTGCCTATTCGGAACATTTTATATAAAGGTAATCATAAAAAAAAATGTGGTCTGTGAGATTGGTTTCTTTAATTTGGTATAACGTTTTTAAGGTTCATCCATGTTGTAGCCTGTATCAGTACTTCATTTCTTTTTATTGCTGGACAATATTCCATTGCATGGAATACCACATTTTAGTTGTCCATTCATCTCTTGATGAGCATCTGAGTTTTTCTACTTTTGGGCTATAACGAATAATGTTCCTATGAATATTCATGTACAATTTTTATGTGGACATAGGTTTTCAATTCTCTTGGGTATATACTTAGGGGTAGAATTGCTGGGTCATATGGTAGCTATGTGTGAGCTTTTGAGGAACATATGTATCCTTATTTTTTTAAAGCCAGGGCCCCAAGAAGCACTTGTATGATAGTTGGAGCAGGAAAGATTTTTCTAAAATTGGAGGCTCCATGTCAAGCCTCTTATAAAATCAAATAAGAAAGATAGAAAAATAGAATAAAAGTAAGAAACTAATCCTCAAGAGACATTGGTATGTATATTTAATTATTCATTTGGTCATGCTACAAATACTTTTGAGCATCTATTGTGTACAAGAAAGGACCAGTGGATTTGAAGTCACAAGACCTAAGCACTGCCTTTCCAGGCTTTCTTGAAGGGTACCTGTGAGGATAAAATGGGAATAGGTGCTTTGTACACTATAAATGACTGTTCAACTATGAAGGAGTTATAGTAGGAGTGATATAAGTGAGGCTCCTGAGGTGGGCCAGGATACTTAAAAAGTAAAGTGGAGAAGAAAAGCCTGAGAGGCAAAGAGGGAGGTGGGCCACATAGGAAGAGGACTGAGTGTTCGGCCGAGGCTGATTAAGGTGCATCAGGAGACCCCTGAGGGAAGGACAAGGCCCAGAAGCATCCCTGGGATGGGGCTTAGGTCAGAGACAAGTCCTGTGTGACTCTGCCCCTTCCCCCTGCCTGATGATTCCAGTGAAATCTGATTGGGAGAAGGCACCCTTTGCAGGCACACTTTAAGAAGCTTCAGGCCTCACCAGCAAAGAAGTGGCAAGAAAGAAGTAGATGGTGACCATCATTCCAGGTACCTAGGACTACAATGGTGATTGAGAGAAGAGATTTTCAAGATTCAGGTAATAATAGGTAGAGCTTAAGGAAAAGACCAAGGGACTCAGAGAGAGTCGGGCAGATGAGCATGGCTGAAATGGGCTCTTTATAAGCAGAGCCAGCTCTGCTCCATTTGTGAAAACCTTTCAACAGTCTGTACTACCTGTAAAATTAAGTCCTTAGTGAGGTATCCATGACCCTATATGATATGGCCCCAGCTTAATTTTCCAACGTTACTTCCCTCTACTCCAAATGAAACCAGAATTCTCCCCCTTTGGGCCTTTGCCTGGAATAACTTCCCATCATATCCAAATAACTGGATAACTCTTCAAAGCCCAGCTCACAAACCATCTCTTCAAAAAGGATTTTTCCAGAGCAGCGCCCCCCCCCCCAACCTTCCTCCCCAGACAGAATTAATCTCAGCATTGCCAGGACTCTTACAGTGCTTTATCTGTGTAGGGACTCACACATTGTCTTCACTGCCCATTGGAGGGCAAGCCTCTTGGGGGCAGAGGCTCTACCTTAATCCTCCCTTTTGTCCTATGTGCTGAAACAGAGTCTGGCACATAGTAGGCACTTAGGAATTATTTGTTGTATCAGTGGATGGATGGATGAAAAGAACAGGGATGTGGATAAGGGGAGAGAGGGAAGGGCTTAGGGGATGTGAGGACAGACATGTTCAGATGAGTGCCAGAGCAGGCAGGGAGAAAAGGCTTTGGGGTGAGTAGATGGGAGAGCATGCTAGAAGCACAAAATGGAATGGAGATGGTGGTGGGGAGCAAGAGTGGGAAAAGAGGCGAAGAGTGGGCCTATACTAGAGCCTCCAACTTGAACTAAGGAACCAATAGACAGGGCAGCCTTTATTCTCAGGGACACAAACTGGCCTAAAAGGGCCACACAGAAGGCTTTACTGGGTGAAGTGGGCAGGGTGTAATGTGTTCCCTGTCAGTAGGGTGCTCCCTCCCAGGCATTAGTCTCGCCTCAGAGTAACCACTATCCTGACTCCTCACATCGTAGAATGATCTTGCCAATTTTTTACTCTCTATAAAAGGAATCATATAGTATTTGTTTTTGTGTATCTAGGTCCTTTCACTCAACATTATGTTTATGAAAAGCATCCATATTGTTAGAAGTCATTGTGTATCTCTCATTCCCATTGCTGTATAGAATCCCACTGGGTGAATATACCACAATTTATTTATCTGTCCTACTGCTGCTGAACATTTAGATTTTCATTGTTTTAACTGTTACATATAGTGCTGCTAGGAACAGCTAATAGATGTCTTTTGGTTAACTTGTGTGCACATTTCTATTATGTTATACCTAGGAGTGAAATAACAATATCGCACAAGAGGCATCTTTTCTGTTTTACTAGATACTGCCAAGGTGTTTATACAAATTTACAACATCAACAGCATTTTATGAAAGTTCCGGTTTCTCCGCAATCTTGTCAACACTTGATTATCTTTTCATTCTAGCCATTCCCATGGATGTGTAGTGGTATTGCCTTTTGGTTTTGATTTATATTGCCCTGATGACTAATGAAGTTGAGCACCATTTCCTATGTTTATTGGCCATTTGGATAGCCTTTTATGAGGTATCTGTTCAAGGTTTTTTTGCCCATTTTTTCTATTGAATTGTCTTTTTCTTTATACGTTCTGGATCTGAGTTCTTTGACAGGTCCATGTACTATGAATATCTTTTCCCACTTGGTCACTTGCCTTTTCATTCCTTTAATGGTGTCTTTTGATAAACAGAAGTTCTCAATTTTAACATGGTCCAATTCATCAGTTTTCTCTTTTATGATTACCACTCTTGCTTTAGAAACATTTACGTACTCCTCTGTTGCAAAGTGGTTCTCCTATGTTTCCTCTAAAAGCTTTATTGTTTTCTCTTTCATATTTAGCCCTGAAATCCATCTGGAATTGCTTTATTATTTGGTATAAGGTAGAGGTCAGTAGACATTTTTGCCATATGGATATCCAACTGACTCAACACCATTTATTGAAAAAGATCTTCCTTTCCCCATTGCACTGCAATGTTGCCTTTCTCATAAATCAGGTTATCATACATATGTGAGTCTGTTTCTGGACTCTGTATATCTTTCACTTATCAGTTTGTCTATTCGTGCATCAGAAACTCAGTGTCTTCACTATAGTAGCCTTAGAATAAGTCTTTCTACCGGTGGTATAAGTCTCTACTGGTTTTGTTTTTCTTCTTCAAGTTTATCTAGACTTTGTTTGGCCCTTTGCACTTCCATATGAAATTTAGAATCGGCCTGTTAATTTCTGCAAAAATACCTTCTGAGGTTTTGATAGAGATTGCATTGTATCTGCTTTAATTTGGGGAGAATAAACACCTTTACAATAGTGATTCTTCCATTCCACAAATATGGTAAATCCCTTCATTTATTGAGATCCCCTGATTTCTCTCAATAATGTTTTATACTTTTCAGGTTAGAAATCTAACCCACCTTTCATTCAATATATTCCTAGGTAATTGATATTTGTTGATGTTATGATGAATGTATCTTTTTTAACATTTTTATTTTCTATGTGGTTGTTGCCAATGTATATAGTAATCAAATTGATTTTTGTATGTTGACCTTATGTCCCGTGGCCTTAATGAATTCACTTAGTAATTCTAAGTTTGTAGAAACTTTTTCATTTTCTACATGCATAATAATATTGTCAGAAAATAATGACAGTTTTGTTTCTCCTATTTTGACTATTACTCATCTTTGCATGGGACCATTTATTTGCTGAAGAATAGTGTATGTGGGTTTTGAGTAACCTGAGGAAGCCTACTATTTCTATTAGGATTTGTTGCTCATATCTCCTTCCACCAAAGGCTATATTTCCTTTGCCATGGGAGTATGTTTCCCGCTCCACTCTCTGCATCCCAGAAGTTAGTGTCGCTCACTGCAAATTCCCTTAAGTATAGACTCCCTGTGTTGCTATCTGGTAAGTTCATCCAATCTCTTTTGGCCAGATGTGCAAGTGGTGACCATCTAAGTAGTATGTCAACATGCTTTCTTCTTCAACTCCATCTTCTCCATCTTCTGTGGTGAGAAGCTAGGAGTCCCTCTTAGGAAGACTCCCCACTTCTCTAGGGGCCATCTATACCCTTAAATTTCTTTGTGCTAAAAAAGATCATTGAGTACACTTTCAAGACTGTGGCCCTGTTGGGGAAATTTCTCTCCATAAAACAAGCCTACCACTTGGTAGGTAGGCTTTATAATTGTGGTACTTGGCATTGTGGCTGTTTCCTTGTTTCATTGCTAGTGGGTCTTTTTGTTAATGCTACATTTCATTCTTTTTGTTGTTATCAAAGGGTTTTTGGGGGGATGAAGTAAAAATGACTTTATCCCATCATCTGTATCCAGATGTCCTCTTCACATTTTAAAACTAAAATTTATAGTTGTTTTTATTGTAAACTTTATACATGTTCACTTTAGAAGGTATAGAAAAATAAATGGAAATACACAGAAGAATAGCTAAGAATAGAATAGCATGGACTTATTTGATTGAGGCAAGGGCAGCAAAGACTTTGGTATAACTGCAAGACAAGGTAAGCCCGAAGTGTTAATGGACCAAAGAATCCTTTAGGGAGCCAGACTGTGCCAAAATATACAGCCCTCAAAGGGGAGTTTAGTTAGACAAGTCCACAGAACAAACCGAGTGTGCAATCATAAAAAGCCCTCAGAGGGGAGATCTGGGCAGGCAAACAAATACAGGGCCCTTCAGGAAAAGGGGGGCTGCAGTAAAGGCAGAATGTGCAAACAGCACCGTGCTCAGAGGAGAGGAAGAAGGAGAGTGGAATCCCAGTCATCAGAGGTGCAGGAAGGCTTAAGTTACATTCCATTCCCTGGGGCTAATACAGGATCATTCCCCGTTAAAGATTCATTTAATGCATTTTGTTAAATGGCTCAAGACCGTCCTTATTAACATGACTTCCTCAGCGAAGACTTTAGAACTTTAGAAACATAAGCTCTTAGAGCTGGAAGGGACTTCAGAGAGAGTCTAGGCCAGAACTTCTCAAAGCAGGTCCCTGTGCTGCTCGTGGCATAGGAAATTATTTTAATAGTACACAGATTTTTTTTAATGTAATAGTTATATTTATTTTAATTTGCATTAGGAAAAATTATAACTAGCAAACAAAACCACAATTTTACAGATATTCTTATTTACAAGGAGCATAAGCTTAGTAGTAATATTAGGCCTGAGTTGATTTAAAGAAAACTATTAAGCAAATAAAGTACAGGTATTATTCACATATTGCAAAAATTAGGGTGATTTGGGAATACTAATCTAGAACAACCCCCTCATTTCAGCTATGAGGAAACTAAACCAGAGAGGAGACATGACCTTCTCAATGACAAACCAAGATCAATGCCCAAGTCTCCTAATTCCCAGACCAGTGTGCTTTCTTCTGTAACAGATAGACCTCTCAGTTAATTTTAGAGAATTCAAAATTGGAAGATTTTCTAAATATTCAAATTACCTACTGGACTACCAATTACCTTTATGATACTTGAATCATTCTAAAGAAACTCTGCCTGCATGTAGTCATTCATTTAATAAATATTACAAAGCATTATGGGACGTGGCATAAGAAATACTGACATAAGATGAGTCCTGACCACAAAGAACTTAGAATTCTATGGGGAATTAGATGCATTTAAAAATGTGAATAATTATTCAAGACGCAATACAGCAAATACAAATACAGCAAGACAAGAAAAATATTTTAGAAGAGCAGGGGAAGGGACAATTGTTTTCAGTTGGAGATTGAAAGACTTCATGAAGAAGGTGTAATTTGAGTCAGGCTTGGATGAAGGAGTGGGATTTCAATCAGCAAATGGGAAGGAAGTAATTGTAGACTGAGATAAATGGCAGGAACAAAGATTTAGAGTTGCTTGGGTACATAGTGAGTTTGGATAATGGTGAGTAGTCTGATCTGGCTGGAAGCCTAAGGAGAGGGGGAAGACTGTAGGACATTGGGTGAGGTAAGGCTTGCAGGACAGATGAGTCTGAATCTTCATGGGTACAGATGCAATGCGAAGAAACTTGAATTTTACTCTCTAGATTACAGAAAAAGATAGATGGGACTGTGGAGTAACATTTTCCATAGTGGCCATTACATGCCTTTATCTCCATTTATTTGTCAGTAAGAGTACTCAAAGTACCCTTGGATCTTTGGTGAGTTCTGGGGAGGACAGAGTACTTAATGAACAAGACCATTATGCCAGATTGTACTAAAGAAACAGGCTAGAGCACCAACTGGATAGAGACACACTTGACTGTCCACCTGGAGAAAAGAAGTCCCAATGGGGATGATGAAAAGCAACTCCCCAGCCAGCACTGGAAGAGCCATAGAAAGAAAAGTGAGGGGGAAATAGCAATCATCACTGAAAGCAATTAAGTTTCTCTTCCTTTTTGTGACACTAGAGAGGCTTTTGCAACCTGTGACCTTGGATAAGATAGTAGACGAATTTCTTTGTGGCAGTATGGACCTATGTGCCACAGAAAAACATATCTTTAAACTTAATCCATTTCTGTGGTTGGAACCCATTGTAAGTAGAAACTTTTGATGAGGTTAATTCAGTTAAGGCATGGCCCAACTCAATCAGAATGGGTCTTAATCCTATTACTGGAGTCCTTTATAAGCAGAATGAAATTTAGACAGAGAGAAAGCCACAGAGGAAGCAGCCAGCAACTGAAAGTCAAGGGAACCTAGAAGAGAAGACAGAGGCCAGGAGAGGTCGCCATGTGCATTGCCCATGTGACAGAGGAACCCAGAACCAAGGATCACTGGCAGCCAGCCCCATAACACTAGTCTTTGGAAAGAAGGCATTGCCTTGATGAGGCCTCAATCTGGACTTCTAGCCTAAAAACAGTCAGCCAATAAATTCCCAATGTTTAAGCCAACCTATTATATGATATTTGCTTGAAGACCCAGGAAAGTGAGAAGTGAGATCAGGGCTTGAGCAATGGAATGGGAGGGACAGAGTGGTGGAGAGAAAGATGGCAGAAAGCTCAGCTGGGGCAACCAAGAGAGTTTGCCTGGCCATTGCTAAGAGATGAGATGTGTTCTATGCAAAGGGTAGGCTCGGAGAAGAGGAGAGCCTCTCACTTCAACAGTGATGCATGTCTGAACATGCACTTATTTCTTAGGGATCCTGAGGAGACTGAACACAGAGGTAAGGACCTCTAAAGTCCTGCATGTCAACCAAGGAAAGGAGTAAAGCTTCATTAATGGGTAGAAAGAACAGACAAACTGAGATTACTCAGAAAGAAAGTTACTACAATTGCACAGTTAAAGATTAATATGTATATAAACCTTGTTCTCTGTTAATAAAATTCTCAGTATAATTTTGTAATATGTACATTTGTAAAATATAGAACTTTTAGTCCTATATTTTAAGTCTTCCTGGGAATGATAGGAATTTGTTTTACTGAAATAGTCCTTGTAATCAACTACTTGGATAATTCATGTGACAGATGCTTTGACCAAGTGTAACATTGGTAATGTGAAAACAAATGTGTTTATGTATGTTAAATTAACTCTTCCTATACCAAGGGACAGGAATAGTAATGAGGCTATTTACAAAATATCAATGCCTGCTTTAGAATTAAATTTAATTCAAGGCTTTTTGATTGAGATCATTCTGCAAGCATAGCTGTTTTGTGTGTCCTTATAGAAATCAAAAGGAGAATAAGGGGCTTTCTTTAACCCTTGGGGACCTTGTAGTCTAGTAGTTGACAGACATCTATAAAACAGAGCAGACTAAAATAAATGTTATAGGAAAGGCTCACATAGGGACTTTTGGAGGCTCAAAGAAGAGAGATCACACTTTGCATATCTCATCAAATCTAAGATACTATCATTTGAAAGACACACCATCAGTTTATGCACCACTAGAAAAGAAATAATTCTGATGATTGAACTATGACATGTCATTGATTGTAAGATGTATCCCTTTTTCAGAACTGTTAAAAATGGGTGGAGGGTGGGGGAACCTTAGAACTAATGAAATGTGGTAATTGAAGAATTTTGACAAACTGACATAAGAAAAAAAGTCCTCCAAGTAGAAGTCCTTCTGTTTTATATATGCTACAGGCTTTCTTTGAGTTACTCACTTCTATTACTTTATTCACTCCATCTAGGTTCATGACTCACAAATCTTCATCTCGTCAGAATTTCTATCCTTAAATGCAGACCCTTATATCCAACCTCATTTTATTCATTTATTTAACACTTACCAACCATGTGCCAGACACAGTTCTAATTTCTTTATATTAAATGTCATAAAACCCTGCGAGGTAGGTATTATTATTGTGGTTGCTATCTCTCTTAGTTTGCCGGCACTGCTATGACAAATTCCATAGGATGGGTTAGCTTAAACAACAGGAATTTGTTGTTTCACAGTTTGGGAGGCTAGAAGTCCAGCATTAAGGCACCATCAGGTCATGTTTTCTCCGAAGTCTGTAGTGTTCTGGTGGTGGCTCAGCCTCTCCTCCTTCACATGGTATCTGTCTCTTTCTGCCTCCTCCTCTGGTTTCTACTCCTCCTACTCAGTCATCTCCTTGCAAGGACTCCAGCCATAATGGATTAAAGTCCACCCTCATTCAGTTGGGCCTTATTTTAACTAATATATTCCAAGATCCTTTTTACAAATGGATTCACACCCACAGGACGGGGGGTTAGGAGTTGATTCAGTCCCCAACATTATTGCTACTATTCAGAGAGGTTAAGTAACTTGTCCATGGCAGAACCACTTACTAGCTACACATTTTCACTTGAATGTCCTATAGCATCTTAAAATCAACATACTCCAAAAATGAAATTATTGTTCCCCAAAGACCTGCTCCTTCTCCTCCCTTTTCTTTTCACTGGCACATGGCATCATCATCCTTGTAGTCACTGAAGCCAGGTCAGAATTTAGTCCTCCTATCAAGAAGATCAGTCCAAGAAAAAAATGAAGTGTAAATTCCTATCTGTCTTCTCTGAGCCTGTGACTTGTCCTGAGCTTGTACTTGCTCTTGGTCTTAGGAATTCCTCCATTTACAGGAATCTGAATGTCCCCTCTGTTCCCTATGAAGTAGACTTTCATCCCATCCTCGGAGCTCTATTTTGTATCTTAAAGCCAGTAATCCTTTGCCTCTGGCCACTTTGACTTGTTTCTTACACTGCTTTAGCTGTCCACAAGCTGCTTCTACCTGCAGTGCAACTTCTGCCAAGGCAAGCCAGAGATGAGTTTCCTGGTTCAGTCTCTCAGGCTACCTCTTAATAGATCAACACCAACATCAACGGTATGCACATAGGAGTTGCACTGCTACCTCCAGAACAGGCCCAGTGACCTAGTCACAGCCTGGGCACACCACTCCAGGGAGGGGATGGGGGACGGGGGAAGGGCCAGCAAGGGCACATGAGCTTCTCTTAACTTTTTTTTTTTTAACTTTTTGATTTTTTAATTAAAAAAAAAAAAAAACTTTTATTAGAGAAGTTGTGGGTTTACAGAGCAAATATGCATAAAATACAGGCTTTTCCCCCATACTACCCTACTATTAACACATTGCGTTGGTGCAATACATTTGTTACAATTGATGAAAGCACATTTTTATAATTGTCCTATTAACTATATAGTCCATGGTCAAACCTAGGGTTCACTATTTGGCCAGTGCAGTTCCATGGATCTTTTTTTTTTTTTTTTAATTTTTCATTCTATTACCATATAAAAAACTAACATTTCCCCTTTTAAGCACATTCATATTTATTCCAGTGATCTTAATAACATTCACTACCACCCATTACCAAAACATTTCTGTTGTTCTTAACAGGAACTCTGTACACTTTAAGCCTCCTGTCATTTTTACCATTTTTAAAGCTGCATTTTCTTGATTTGGTACTTGCCCAGGTACTGCAACCCTTTAACTGTTTTCCGGAGTTTTGAAGAAGATGGCTGTGCCAGATTTTACTCGTTGTTCAAAGATTCTGTGGGAAGAACAGCACCCTGGAGCATTTTATACTGCCATCTTTGTCAGCTGGGCCTCTTGTTTTCTTTTTTAATTGGGGAAAGGCATGATTGGGACTGGACCTTGGTCAATTTAGCTAGCACTGTTTTTGAAGATGAATTCAAATGAAAAGCAGTTGATGGTAAAACAATAGTTAGGCGACAGTTGAAATCATGCAGTAGAAATGTGACAACTAGAAAATGTGGGCATGAAAGACATTGAAATCTGCAGCACTTTAATCTACAGTACTTGTCAATTTAGTGGGAGTGGAAAGTGAGAAAGAAAGGAAGTTTTGAAATGGGATGACAGCAAAAGTGAAATCATCAACAGGGATAAGATATATAGAAAATTTTCTTTAAAAGGAAAATGTTTAATCTTGGACTAGTTGAGTTTTTAATTGCTACAAGAAATACAGGAACAATGGCCTCTACTCAGTCAGAAATACTAGTGTGTAGATTTCAAGAGCTATCAGAACAGGTCAGATATGGGAGCAGATGATAGTGTTGGGGAAGAGATCAGTTAGAAGCAGGCTGAGGACAACTTGAGAAAAGCCCATGTCTAAAAGAGGTCACAGAGAAGGCTGTCTGAGAGGTAGGAAGAGAAGCCGAACAGTGGAGGATCATAGAAGCCAAAGGAGGAGAGGTTCAGGCAGGAGGAGGTGTTAAATTGCCATTGTTATATGCAGAGGTGGAGAAGAACGACGACTAAGAAAAGCTCTGACATTTGGTAATGAGAAAGAACACTTGCACCAGATGGATTAGATGGAAACTAGTGGGTAGGTTATTTTACGAGGAAGCAGGAGTCATAGATATATATATTTAAGAAGTTTGTCAGTGCAGGGAGAGAGGACCACAGTACCATAATAGGAATAAGGAAATAGGTTAATAGAATGAAGTTTCAAAGTAACAAGGAAATATATCTAATAAAATTTAAAAAAAAGTCAAAATATAAGATGGAGATAATTAAAGGAGTTCATTTCTGAAGGAGGCCAGAGGGAAGGGGCACCTAACAAGTAAGATACTTTTCTTTCTTCTCAGCAATGGAAAAGAATAATAATAATAACTATTATTATTTTGAACTTTTACTAAGTATCAGGAACTAGTTTAAGTACTTAATAAGTATTTACTTTAATTCTCCCAACAACTCTGTACTATGTACTATTATTTTCCTTGTTTTACAAATGAAAAAAATATGGCACAAACATCTCAAACATCTCAAAGCCGGTAAGTGGTTTAAGCAAGATTTAATTCCAGGCAACTTGATTCCATATCCTCCTCTCTTAACCAGTACACTGCACAATAACAAAGATTTTGGGGTTGCTAAGATGGAAGGTTAGGATACTTGTTATCAGTAGCTTAAAACTTTGTAGTAAAATAGGATTTGAGGTTATCTGCTGCAAGTGGACATAAGAAGATGAGATTGAGGGGTTTTATGAGAACAAGGATAATTTGGTAATCTACTGTGAGAAATCCAGTAGGAATCTAGTAAGAGATGAGTCAGCAACTGTATCACCTTATCTGCCACAGTGAGAAAAAATAAGTATCACATTAAGATTAATGAGCTTATCATTAATCAACAACTACTTGGTTGTAGAATAAATGGCAGGGAGGATGGGTCTCAACTGAGTCCCAAAACAGGGTCCCTACTATGATATGCTTTTGTTAGTGTTCAAAGGAGCCTTTGCTCCCTGTCCCCTGAAGAGTTAGTATCCATATCTGGATGTTTGAAATTATATAGGAAGTTAGAGGGGAAAGGGAATTTGCTAACCCAGTGTCACTGATGGATTATTTTCTGTCTAGCACCATTCATTAAGCCATCGGAGAATCAAGATTACAACCAAAGCTTTACAAGAGCTATTAGAAATGACATATATCCTTCTTTGCCTTATCCACTTATGGCATGTATTGCTGTCATTGTATTATAGTTATTTGTGGGCATTCTATGTCCCCCAGTGAGACTATCAGCTTTGGAAGGAAAGGACTATGTTTTGTCTGGAATCTAATCAATGCATAAGTCTTTAAACTGGATTGTTTGAAGGGAGAAAGACGTTTTACCCAACTTCTTGGAAATATGCCTAGTTCAAATAATGCTGAATTTGAATGAATGCTTAGATATGGACAGGTCAGTTTCATTGTGTTCACTTTAGTTGTTTTTTTTTTTTAATGTTTATTTGTTTATTTATTTATATATTTTTAGGAGGTACCGGGGATAGAACCCAGGACCTCATACATGGGAAGCAAGTGCTCAACCACTGAGCTACATCTGCTCCCCTTTACTTTAGTTTTTATTTAAGTAATTTCTGGAGACAATTGCAATGTTTCAATAAAGATAATGCTTCTGAGTGGTTCAGAATTTGAGTCATGCAGCACATTTCAGACAAGTAAAGTTCAGCTTTAAAAAATTGAATTTTAATAATTAAACCCTGATGTAACAGGATATCCTAATGTTAAAGCTTTTTAAATTATAACTGAAAAGTAGAAAACTATTTTTCCAACTAAATGATTCTAAACATTTACCCCATACTAAATCATTACATTAAAACCCTGCTTTTTAAATTATATGAAGGGAATTAATGATTAATTATTTACCTAATGAATCATCTGAACCCTAAATAAAGATTAATTCTAAAAGAACAGCTATTCCTCTTCTTCACATTGTTCTTTCTTCTTCTTTATAATTTGATACAGTTTATTTTATAGTCCTTAAGTCTACTAGTCTTAAATTTAATTATCCTGATATTTCCTTTTTATATCTAAAATCCCATTATATCATGGTGGATGCATTTGAAATGACGGTACATTTCAAACCTATTTCCTAACTGGATTGTAAGTCTTAATTTGCTATGGTTTAGTTGCTTTTGTTTACTTAATTTTCTTACTGGTCAACGTTCCCTCCATCATGCAACCTATATGTCAAAGAGCAAACATTACCTATTTAAGTTATATGTGCTTTTGAGGGAGTTTATATTTTATATCTTTAGCTTATTGCTCCAAACTTCTTTGGACTCTGTTCTCTCTTCATGTAGTCTATTTTTTTATTGAGTTTTTTTTTTTACTTTTTTCATATGCTCTTGATTTACCCAAAAATGTATTTGAGACAGACTCATAAATGGTTTTAGAGAATAGTCAGGCCCACCACAATTGCATTTGGCCTACTACATCCAGTGAAGATCAAGGTCAGAAGCCCTTTTACCATACAGGCCAGTTTATATTGCTCTGTTTACAGATCACAGGCCTTGTTCATAACCTTGTTCAATATCCACACAAATGTATATTTTTAGGCACAAGAGAAACCAAGCAAAACATATGTATGAATATATCCAAATCCAACCCCACTACTAAAAATGGTTCAATATATGTGCTCAACTGCTGATGGCTTATTCAAAAAACAAATTTATTCAACAAAAGAATTATGGAGTTCTTCCTATATTCCAGGCACTCTTTTAGGCAATGGGGTTACACAATGAACAAAAGATTATTCCTGCCCTCATGGAGTTTTCATTATTAATAAACACGATAACCAAATAAAATGCATAGTATGTTATGAAGAAGTAAGTGCTAAGGATAAAAAATAAAAAGGAAATAAGGTGATTAGGAAGTATTAGAGACAGGCAAATTTTTAAATAGTGTGGCCAGAGAAGACCTCTCTGAGAATATCCATCAGGTACATCCTCTGATCCACAGTATAGTGAATGAGGTAGACACAGGTCTGGACTGGGAGCTCACAGTCCATTAAGGAAGATAGATTTTGAACATACAATTACCAGAGTAATGAGTGTCCTAAGAAAGGGAGAGTAGATTACAAGTGCATATTATAAGGAGTACTAACCTGAAAAAACAACATTTGAAATGAAACCTAATGGAGGGTAGCATTTCGGGTCAATCATCAGAGTCACTCCAGGAGCCCAGTCAAAGTTATAGAAACAGAGGATTAGGCCCTTAGAGATCATTCTTTTCAAATCTCCCATTTTACACATGGGAAAACTAAGCCCTAGGAAGATTAAATGATTTAAATAATGAATTAGGGACAGAATTAGGACTAGAACACAGAACCACTAGAATGAAAGCTCCATAGGATAGGGGTTGTAGCAGTTTGATATTGTTTATGAATTCCAAAAATAGATGTTGGATTATGTTTGTAAACCGGTTTGTTCCTCTGGGCATATTAGATTATATTGGATTCAGAGGTTTCACTTTTACTTGATTAAATAATGATTAAGGCTTTGACTGGGTCACGTCAGTAGGACGTTGAATCCTCACTCCCTTGGTGGGTGGGATCTCACAGAGAAACCACACTGCAGAGAAGGGAGGTGAGAGATTTGATCCTGGAGCCCGGGAAGTAAACACACAGAGAAGCAGAGAAGGCTACATTAGACACGGCAGAGGCCCCGGAAGAGAGACTAGCTGTTTGCCCCATAGTCTACAGCTGGCCTTGTGGAGAGAGCAGAGTAGCTGAGCCCGAGAGAAACAAGCCCCAGAAAGAGAGGAACCCCGGAAGCCTGAACCCTTGCAGACGTCGGCAGCCATCTTGCTCCAACATGTAGCAAAAGACCTTGGTGAGGGAAGGAACTTATGCTTTATGGCCTGGTGACTAAGCTTCTACCCCAATTAAATACCCTTTATAAAAGCCAACAGATTTGTGGTATTTTTCATCAGCACCCCTTTGGCTGACTAATACAAGGGTTCTTATTTGCTTGTTCACTATTGTATTCCTAGTGCCTAGATCAGTAAATAATGGTTGAATCAGAGAATGAATGAATTACTTGACTGGCTCTTCAGTGTTTTGTTTCACTTTATCATAAAACTCAGACAGTAATACTGAACTAGGCCCATAGGGCAGGATGGGATGTGTAAGGGAAAACAGACAAATTCTCTGTCCTCCAAGAATTTATCATATTAAATCAGCAGTTCTCAAACATTTTGGTAACAAGTCTCCATTATACTCTTTAAAATTATTAAAGAACCTAAAGAGCTTTTGTTTATGTAGGTTATATCTATCTATATTTACCATATAGAAATTAAAATGGAGAAAATTTTAAAATATTTATTAATTCATTCAGAAACAAAATAATAAACTCCATTGCATGTTAACATAAATAACAAATCTGATAGAAAATAGCTGTATTTTCTTAAAAAAATGTGAGAAAAGTGGCATTGTTTTACATTTCTCAAATCTCTTTAATGTCTGTCTTATTAGAAGACAGCTGCATTCTCATGGGAGCTTTTGCATTCAATTTGTTGCAATATGTTGCTTTGGTTAAACTACATGAAGAGAAGCTGCTCTCACCCAGACACATAGTTGAAAAAGGGAAGCGTATTTAATAGCCATAATTTAATTACCTGTTAACCACTAGGTCAAGCAAAAATTATGTTCCATTTTTTAAAAAGCAGCTAGTTCAGCTCACAGTTCGAACAATTCCATAAGTGTTTTTCCTCAAGAGGATCGTTGTGTTTCAGAATGTAATAGAAGTGCTTATGTGTACTTCTTATTTCATCACACGGAATATTAAAAAAGATGTGTGCTCAAGGGTCAAGATTTAACAAACTAAAAAAAAAAATCTACTGCTTCATTAAGGACATTCTTAAGTGAAACTGGTTCTGTTGTTGTTTTTTACTGCAAGTAGTGGGGGTGAAGAAGAAAATAACTACTGGTAAAGTTTGGTGCCGTGGCCTTGATTCGTGCTAGGGCTCCAGCAGTTTCTATTGCTTTGGCACCATCAGTCCAAAAGCCGACATAGTGAAAAAGGCAAATAATATTTTAGTCTTACTGTGAAAATAGTTTTACTTCACAGATCCCCTGGAAAGGGTCTTAGGGACACACATACCACCACTGCCACCCGCCCCCAGGAGTCTGCAGACTACCTTTTGAAAACTGCTGAAGTAGGCAATCCCTAACAATTCTTCTAGGGCCTATGTGTCAATAGTTCTATAAAACTGAAATTCTTGTTTTTTATTCAACATTTCTGTTTTTTTATTCATGTTAACATTTTACAGGTGTTTGTACTTTACTGTGCAGTGTTTGTCTCATAAAAGTAATTATTGATGTGGTTAAATTAAATATGACTTACCAGCCAATCGTTTTAGATGCCTTCTTAACTGCATCTCTAGTGCTATTTGCTCATTCCCATTTGTTTCCACACAGCTTTATAAGCTAAAATCTTGGAACTATGAAATGGGAAAGAATCTCAAAGCAAAGTCAGACTTGGTTTAGACAAAAAAAAAGATATGGAATTTTGGAGGTCATGAGAACCATCTCCTTAAACCTCTCTTGTGAGGGAAAGAGGACCTGGTAATAACCCTGTCATTAGAGAATCTCATTTGGTCTGGAATGGGACCGTGGCAATTTTTAAAAAGCTCTCAAGATGATTCTACTATAAGCTTCAGGGTTGAGAACTGCTGATCTATACCAACTTTATTTTCAGATGAGGAAACAGAGGCCCAGAATATGTAAGTAGCTTATGTCAGATAATACAACTGTCAGGAAGAGCCTGAAACCTGGTTTTCCTATTTCTCTACTTTATGAGTTTTTCTCCCATAATGGCTTCTGTTAAAGAGGTAAGCAGACTGTTCAAGGGTGCAGGGAGAATGGCAGAAGACAGAGCTAAGGAAGGTGTGCCTACGGGTGGGAAAAACCAAGCCTGAGTATGGAGTGCAAAAGAAAAAATAGGCAAAGAGCTTAGGGAAGAGTGTGATGAAAGTGAAAGAGGCAGATGTGTAGGAGAAAGAGAAGAAAAGGGAAGGAAGTGGTGGAAAAAATGAAGAAGAGAGGTATAGGACAGAGATGACCAGAAACAAAGAAAAGAAAGAGATATGAGGAGAATAAGAAAGAAGTAGATGGGAAAGTCACTGAGGTAGAATGCAGCTTTCTTAACACACCTTTTAAGGAAGGGAATGCATCATGCCTTGCAGTTACCATCCTGTTAAATATTGTGAAATTGACTTGCTGTTAAATGGGTTTGACCAGAGAGGGCCAACACCAGATTTCCACCATTTTACCAGTTCTCTGAGCCTAATATTAAGCAGTCACCTATGGCTTTCCCCCAAGTAATGGGTTAGTAAGCTATTAGAGAACCAGGTGCTTTCATTAGCCTCCCATGGACAATTTAGACAAGATGTGTCAAAGTACTTGGCAATACACATGGAACCACATGTTATAGCCAGGCCAATGTCTTCACTGTCTCCACAAGTGGGCATGCTCATGCCTCCATTCACTTGCCATTCCTCAAGGGCCTGTTCAAACTTTTCACTACCTACGTTAAACTAAACAAAGCCATTCTCTAGAAAGTAATGTATAGCTGTTATTTGGAAACACCAATGCCAGATCAAAGCCACCTTAATTAAGTAGAACCTAAGTCAATTGTTCTCAATCTTGACTACACATTTAGAATTGCCTGGAAAGCTTATAAAAATTCCAATTCCCAGGCAGCATTCTAGAGCAATTAGATCAGAATGGGGGTGTGGACCTATTTTTTAAAGCTCTCTGGATGAGTCCAGTGTACAGCCAAGGTGGAGAACCACAAATCCAGGCGTTCTTAATGATAAAAATGCTGGGGAACATTATATAGACCTAGGGTATAAACAATATGCTTGTTCATTCCCAGCTGTGCCCAAGAAACTAAGGTAAAATAGTAATACATATATTCCCAAATCTACTGGTAATACTAGGTATACCTATTTTCAGGACCCATAGGAAGATGGATAAAGCCCAGTGCAGGAGGCAGCTAATAGATGTTTGACTGAGACACTATTCTCTCCTGGTTTCCACCTATCTCTCTGGCTATTCATCATCCTTCTTTGCAAACTTGTCTTCCACTATCCGCCCCATAAATGTTGATATTCTTCAGGGTTTTTCCTAGGCCTGCTTCTTTTCTTACTCTACATATACCCTATAGAAGTTCACCCACTCACATATCTCCAATTATCACCTACTCTTTGATCACTGACAAATACATATGTCTAGCCCATTTCTCTCTCCTGACCTCAGCTTCCTACTAGACATCTCTGAATGGGTGTTTCTCAGGCATATCCAGAGGTAAATTCAACATCTCCATTTCCATAGTTTTCTATCCTTGCTATCATTTTGAACTCCATCCTATGTCCATATTAAAATGAATGGTATTACCATCCACCCAATTGCCTGAGCTAGAAATCTTGACTGATCCTTCATCTCACTCCCCAAGTCTCCTTAACCTGCCTCTGTCCTCAGCAGTGCCTCTCTTCAATCTATTTTCTATGCTTCAACCGACGTGATTTTCTAAAACACAAAGCTTGTTATCTCCTGCTTAAAACTATTTAATTAATTGCCTCTGGAATAAAATTCAGATTCCTTAAATGGTCCACAGGGACACATATGATTTGGCCTCTACATACATCCCCAGCTCCATCTCTTGCCACCCTTCTTTTTGCATTCTGTGCTCCAGCCAAACTGAACTTCTTTTGGTTCCTTGAAGGTGGTTTATTTCTGCCTCATCTCTGGTTGTGTTCATTGCTGCAATCCCAACACTTACCACAGTATTTGGTACAGAGTAGGCACCCAGGAAGTACTAGTGGTATGTGTGTGCATGAGTGAGAGAGTGAATATGTTTTCAGGCACTTAAAGCCTTCAATGTTCTCCTCCCTGATAATGAGCTGATTCTCCAGCACTTATCTATTGATCCAGAGCAATAATATTTCTCTTATGCTGCCTGACTCAGGTTTCTATTTTTCTTGACCTTGGCTTAGCAAACCTGACTCTAGCCTCTTACGCTATTGTCTTCAGTTCCTGATGTTCTGCCACCAAACCTGACATTCTCCTTTCTTCCCCCTCTCTGGTAACCTGATTCATCTCCACTTAACTCTGATTTAAGAGTTCAGTAGGATGGACCATCAAAATCCTCTATTTCACATTAGAAGCTTTGTCTCTTTCCAGCATCACCTCAGTGGTTTCCACCTGACCTGCTTCTTTAGCCATTCTGTTTCAGTTCTCCACTAATCCAAAGGAAGTTAATAAAACAGATAAAGAAATAGTTATGTCTGTAATGGCTTTTCAAATGACAAACTGAAAATATCTTTTCAGCTCTGCCTGGGCTCTTACTCTTGTTGAGCCTTTGCTTTTGTAACAAATGGGACTTTTCTGTTTTCAGTTTCAGCTTAGACCCCAAAGCTGAGGTTATTGGGTATAAAGTGCCCATGCATCTTAAAGGGTGAGTAGAGCTAGATCATCAGTGCAGGACTTGCTAAGGGATATCCCTAAATCTGTCCTGGAGCCATAGCAGATGAAACCCATTGCCCATCTCTTGCCTTCATCTATGATGGGGCTGGAAAGTTAATGAGAGAGCAGATTGGTAAATTAGACTGTGTTTGAAGAGAGGTGTATCAGCCTGGCAGTTGGGACAGGAGAGAGGTTCTTCCCTTCTACCCCAAGTGAGAAGGCTCCTTGGTCCTGGAAGCGCTATAGGAGAATCTGAGAAGAGTTCTTGGGAGAACTTGACATGTGTCTGCTAGAGTTTGGCAGGCACAGAGTCCAGTACCTGATCCTTATCTGAAGTCTAAAGAAGAGGGTGGCTGGAGCTGTCCCTAACAACTGAATGAGGTGAGAGAGCTACTATGTTACCAAGTTACATCTTTACTGAGGACCAAGCAAGGGTGCCTATTTCCCTGGGCTACAGAAGGTAAGATAACCAAGCTTCAGTTGTCTTAAAAGAATCCATGCCCCCCCCCCGCCCCCCAGCACAAAGAGGCTGTGCGAGATATATCACCAGTGTAGAAACTCA
Organism: Tolypeutes matacus; assembly: GCA_026826555.1. Lineage (NCBI taxonomy): Eukaryota > Metazoa > Chordata > Mammalia > Cingulata > Chlamyphoridae > Tolypeutes > Tolypeutes matacus. Next base: position 3,692,983 of record JAKSZT010000380.1, on the reverse strand, counting down.
GAGGAGTTTGAAATGGTCAGCCAGAGAGTATATTGTCTGTATAAGAAAACAGTATAACATGCAGGTTCCCAGCAGGAAACTATTTGGAAGAACCCAAAAAAAAGTCACAAGAAAAGGAGCCATGATTTGGACATTTCCCTCAGAGGGGACACCAAAACCATATTACAATAACACCAGTCCTTAAGGCACTTTGCCCCCATTTTACCTTTCTTTCCCTCTGCCCCTACGGGAATCAGTGAAGAAGAAGATGAAATACAAAAAACAAAAAACAAAACATATACCCCCTTTCCCTTCTGTAGATTTATGATATGTCAAGCCTAAACTGGTCAGGATATGAATTGAATTGGATAAAAGATTAAAGTTTTGATATAAGATTGGACTAGATTTTTAATATCTGAAAAGAAAATTGTTCATTAGTCTCCAAAAGCTAAGAAATCTACTTTGAGATGACATTCAGAGACAGGAAGTTGAGTTTGAAAGACAATGGTTAAAAGAAGGATAAAGTTGTTTTCTGTGTGTGCTCCACCAAGTTGAACCCTTTCAAAAAACACTTGTAGGAGAGCCAATGTAGCTCAAGTGGTTAAGTGCTATGTACGAGGTCCTGGGTTTAATCCCCAGTACCGCCTAAAAAAAAAAAAAAAAAAAAAAAAAAAAAAAAAAAAAAAAAAAACACCCTTGTACTCTACATCTAAGATGGCCTGTGTGGAGTGGGTAGAGTGGGAAGAACCTCACTTGTGAAGTAAGTTTAAGGTGTAACATGTTAACTTTTATCAAACATTCCAGAACTATAAACCCTGATGAAGGAAGTTCCCTTCAAAAAGAGTCACCTCAGAAGGCTCTCCTGTTCTTTTACTGATGTTGCCTTTGCTCAAAATATCTGTGAAACATCACTTTAGGAATTGCTCTCTGAGTATATGGCACATTTTTTGGTATCTTATCAGTCACAAATATTTATCCTTTAGTGGTGCATTGGGTTTTTAGAAATGGCCAAAAGTTACTTGGAACCATGACTAATAAATGGAGTAGATATTTAAACTGGGAAGTTTCACTTGGGGTGAAAAAATCCCAAGTTATGACTGTGACGTAGATGGGAATGGATTTCTTCCATGACTTTTACTGGCTCAAAAGCTAATTCCAATTTAAATGTCCAAACTGTTGTGAATCATGGCGGTGTAATTTGATGCTTCAAATAACAACCTGGAAAGAACTTGAAGAGCTCAAATTGTCCTCAAACTCTAGTTAGGACTGCACATAAATCGTCTAAAACAGGTAATAGTGTGAAATCTTCAGAGCAGATGCCATCCATCCCTCAGTACCTGTTTTGTTTTGTTTTTTCTCGTTTTTTGTTTTTAAGCCAGTTCTTCTAGTTTTGATGTCCTGGCATTTAAATTTAAACTCTTACGTCTAACCCTATTCCTCTTACTTTTTAAACTATACATTTCTTCTTGCCCTGAAAAGCTAAGTGATCTCCCAGCCTCCTTTTCTTCAGACAAAACAACAATCACAGCCATTGGACAACAATTGCTCTCATCATTCAAAAAAAAATAAAAATGGTCATTTTGAAATTCAGAATGATTATTAATGACCAACAAAATCAGTATGTCCTCCATTTGCATGTAAAGTCCCTGCAAAAGGGTTCTCACATTGGCTTTCATTGTTCTGTCCAATTTCAAAATTTCCAGATCCTACCAAAGTCTACCAGACAGCTTCCTAGCTCCCTCCATTCCTCAGAGTGAGCAATAGTCACTGAGCTATCCCAGGCCTTCAGTCCTTGCTTAAGGAGGAAGTAGCCTTCTAGTTCCTCTGCTGCCCTGTGGCTGGAATGATCTGAGGATTTCTCCCCATCTTGAACACCAATCAGAAACACCTCTGACAACTCAGATCCTGATTTCATCAAAGAGTTAACTTGTGTTTGGAACCTCGCAGGTTTATTCAATATAAAAAACATATGTCTAAAATTGACATTTGGACCAATTTTTGCATCCATTAGATCCCAGATTTAGAAGAATTGCATGTGATTAACATTATGAAACATAAACACAGTGTTCCAGTGACTCAAAAGAAAGCCAGGAAATTTTGTATTAAGGCATTATTTTATCTTCATAGTGTCCATTGTGACTCCCATAAATGCCTCCAAAAACCTACCTTCTTCTATAAAATCCTACTTTACACTGTTTGAACTTCAAATTATGGTGATGCTTTTTGACATCACAGCTGCTTCATTTGCAGTCCTAAGCCACTAACTGGAATCTTTGTTGCCCACACTGCCTTTAAATGCATCCAGCTTTGTAGTAGTCAAAGTCAAACATCCACAGGAAAAGAGTACCAGTTGAGATCCATAAACTCATAGAACATTGGAATTAGAAGAGACGTTGGAAATCATCCACTTGCTATAAATGAGGATATTGAGGCTCCAAAAAGTGGCTAGGTCTTCAGTGAATGTCAAGATATCAAGGGAGCAGATTAAGTCCAGAGCATCTGCTAAAAGGCAAATGGACTCAGACCATGAAAGAGAAAGAGTACATTACCAGGTCGGCCCTCATCCCAGAGAAGTTGTAAGGCCAGAAGCAATAAAGGTCAAAAGAGACAAAGCAAAGGGAAGCTTTCCCAGGGTCCACAGTCTGTTCTCTGAATCCCAGAGAGAAAGAGAGAGAGAGACAGAGAGAGACAGAGAGAGACAGAGAGAGACAGAGAGAGAGAGTTAGCTATTGTTTCCACCCTCTAAAAGATAAGATGATAGTGTAGAACCTTTTGAGGTTATCTTATCCTCCCCCTTTATTTTAAAGAAAGGGCAACTGAGGCCCCAAGAGGATGTCTATTATTATAAAGATTATTAGTGACACATATGAGCTAAAAATTTGTCACTTCAACTTCCAGTCTGATTTCTTTCCATTGTGCTACAAGAACTAATACTATTGAGTGCTTATAATGTGCCAAGCACTATCCTATACAAAATATATCATTTAGTCCTCTCAACAACCTCTCGAGGCAGGCACTTTCATCATCTCCATTTTTCAGATAAATAAACGGAGGCAAAGAGTGGTTAAGGCACATGCCCAGGATCAAAAGCAGAGGCAGAATTCAGACCCAGGCTGACTCGAGTGTGACTGAGCCTACCATTCCCCACTCCCTTCAAAGGAAGAGGTGCTCCAAGACTTGTGAGCTGGTCGTTTGTGTTGTAAATTATCCTTCAGGGATCTGATGTACCTTCTCCCCATTTCTGAAGCTTTATACTTCATAAATATTTTAGAGGTTGTATTGAAGAGAGAAGATGGAATCATACGAATCATATATCATCTTAAAAGGAATTCTAGAGATTCCCAACATAAAGGAAAGAGGAAAGTTTTCTTCCCCTAAGTTCTCAAATACCTGAAGATCTGCTCAGCCAAAGAAATAGATTAGGAGTCAGCCATGTTGAAAGGGCAAACATTGCACGTGGCATGTCTTAGGAAGGGTCCTCATGAAACTGTTTCAGGTGGAATACTGAATTAAAGCCATGAAAAACAAAGTGGAAATATGAGAGCCTCTGGGGCTAATTCATCTAAAAATGCATTTCCTTTGCTTAAGTGTCAATAGGAAAAACAACCATTAGTTATTGAATGCTTACATGAGTTGATTCTTTTAATTTTCACAGCTCTATGAGTTTATCTATTCTTATTATCATCACCATTTATGGATGTGGAAAATTAAGGCACAGAGAGAGAAAGTAACTTGCTAAGGGTCACACAGTTGGGGATCAGATGGCAGAGCAGAAGCTCCAAGTCACCAGATGGCTGTGTTGCACTTTGAACCTTAATTATCCAGAAAAATAACGGTTCCATTTCCTGTGTCACAGGGTATTGGTAAAGAAAGCCCACATTTATGGTAAGGCTGATGTGTAGATACTTGTGGAAAGATGAGATGTGGAAGACTGAGATTCTTGTCCTATATTTGAGAACTTGGACATCTTTGCATAGAAAGACACCCTTTGGGAATTTTACCTTATGCATATCAATCATGAACTACCCAGGTTTTTAGCCTGCATGTGCATAAAGGTTGTCTGAATACCAGGCTGAGAGTAAAATAGATCACAGCAGCAGCTACCAACTGAGGAAGATACCCCTGGAGGGCAGAGCTGCAGGAGGAAAGATCTGATGCCACTTGGCAGCACTAAGTAAAAACTTGGAAATATACTTTTTCCCCATCTCCCTCTCCCCAGCTCCCATAGCACAAAAGGATGCTGCAATAAGGGAGACTCTAATATTTTCTATTCTCGGAACAACAGACCGCTGGTTCTAGAGTTCCTCCCCCATTCCCTCTTGTAGCCCTTGAAATGGCCCCTCTTTTTGAAGTTTTCCCTAATTTCTACAGTCAGAATGAATTGTTCCTGCCTCTGTGCTCCCAGTACTTTTGCTTTTGATCTTCCATGGTAGTCACTTATCTATGTGTCTCCACCGCTGGGGCATAAACTGTTTGAGGCTGGGAATCAAGTTTCCCACATGATGTCCTCAAGGCCCACAGCGCAGTGCCTGGCAAACAGCATATATTTCGTTAATGTTGTAGGAAGGGAGGGAAGAAGAAAGTAGGAGAGGAAACGAGAGAAGAAATGAATGGCTAACAAATTAGGGCCACAGGGCTAGCCCCTTTCTTCCTAAGGTGCCTCACTGAACGCTCCTTCTGTTAACTTCCCCAGTCTTCACCTGCCCAGGAAGGTGAGGGAAGGAGAAGGAAGGGATGCATCCTCCCCCATACCTGCCATCCTGAAGCCCTGCTAGAGGCTGTGTATGGCAGGCTGTATATACACTGCAGGGTAGGGAGCCAGAACCCAACAGCCAGTCGAGGCAGAGCAGGAACATTCCAAACATCTCTGCGCTGCCTCTGTAAAGCAGAGATGGCTGGGGCCTTTCAGGGAGAGAAATCAATAGCTTGTGGATTGAGCGCTAAGAAAAAGGATGGATGCTTTCCTTTGTGACCGCACAACACTTGCCTCAGAATCCCTTGTGCATGGAAAAAGCAAGGTCAGGATTACTTCCACTAAAGCAAAGGTTCTCAAACTAAATCCTCAAGCCATCAGCATCACCTGGGAACTTGTTAGAATTGCAAATTCTTGCACTCACCCCCAGGCTTACAGGAGGAGGGGCCAATCTGAGTTTAAACAAGTCCTCCAAGAGATTCTTTACATACGTTAAAGTTTGAGAACAGCTAGAGTATTCAAAGTTCCCCAAGTGAGTTATGGAACACACAGGTGAACCTAAGTAAGTCCTGCTGGGCTTGGTACTTCGAGTTTCCACATACCCTATCCCATTCCCATCCCACCTACCTACACACCCTCCATTAAGTTTGTCTGTACATACAAATAAAGCACCCAGAAGGAAACCAAAAGAAACCAGTGGGCACCAATTTAGTTGGCAGACTTAAAATCAGAGGCAATCCTGGCAATCTGTGAGGATCAAGGAACTCTGTGCCAGAGGCATCAGGGATGGTTCTAATCATTTAAGTGCTATTTAACTAGGTAGCTCTGTCATTAGCAGGGGAATAAGGAGTGTTGCTTGATTCATAAATGTTACATTATAAAGTGTTATAAAAAAAAAGAGGCTAAATTTATTCTGGTAGGTTAATCTTCCTAGCTGCTAGATTGCACTTTTTAAAGCTCAAAAGCCTTCTATGACTCCCTAGTTCCTAACCAGTTAAATGAGGACTACTTGCTCTGGCATACAAATCCTTCCTGATGTGGCTACAAATCTACTTTTTCTAACTGTCACATTAAACACAGTTATTTGTGTCCAACTAAAGTGATTTTTTGGAAACAAGGCAGAGCATCTCTCCATTAATTAATGAAAATGGTTACTTACACATCCCATTTATTCTAGTAGCTCCTAGCCAGCAGATCCTAGGGGCCCTTGGAGCAAACAGAACAGTGTCTTGCAGATAAGAGGAATATAAAACACATATAAATGTTTATTAATATTTGTTTTCATTTTAATTTTGACAGGCTTTTTGAATTATAAAAGTAACATAAAAATGGGTAGAAATTCAAGCAGTACATGAGGGCATAAAAGATTCCCTCTAAACAGAAGTATCAGCAAAAAAAAAAAAAACAGAAGTATCAGCTGTTAATGGTTTCTTATGTTCATTTCAGAAACTTTCTATGCATATGTGAGAATATATTTATGTGTGGCATAAACCTTTTAAATAAATGTTTTACAGTTTGCTTTTTTCACTTAATATGTTTTAGACAGCTTTCTATGTCTGTAAAAATAAATCTTAGTTTTCTAAGGATATGCATTCTTTTATATAATCTTTAAATTATTAATAGACATTTATGTTGTTTGCATTTTGGCTATTGTAATAATGCTATAAAAAACTTTCTTATATTCATTCTTTCAAATGTTCATCAATATTTATTGATCTTCTATATGTGATGTACTGTGTGAAGGGCTAACTATACATAGCTGAATGCCCTGTGGAGCTTACAATCTAGCAGCAGAAGTATATAAAATAAACAAGGAAGTAAATATATAATTATAAATAATGATAAGTTCTATGAGGAAAGTGAAGAGTGCCACTATAAAGTAACAGGGAATACTTACCTTGTCAGGATAGCCAGGGAAAGACTTTTTGAGAAGCTGTATTTAAATTGAGACCCAAAAGATAATAGAACATTCCAGACATAGGAAACAACATTTGAAAGCCCTAAAATGGGAAAGAACTTAGTGTCTTCAAAGAACTGAAGAGAAGCCAATGTGACTGAAAGGTGATGCATGAGGGCTTGAAATGACATTGGAGAGATAGGCAGACACCAATTATACAAGATTTTGTAAGCCATGATAAGGAGTTTGGATTTTATCTGACATTCTATGGGAAGCCACTGATGAATTTTATTCAGGGGAGTAGTGTGATCAGATAATAATAATTTTTTTAAAAACAGATATATTTTAAAGATTACTCAGCTGCTCTGTGGGGAATAAACTGGAATGGGGCAAGGATGGACATGAGACTAAGAAGGGAACAGTGCTCCAAGCAATAGATGAAAGTTTGAGCTAAGCTGGTGGCTATAGATGGACAGATCCAGGACTTATTTAAAAGCTGAAACTTCCACAACTAATAGGAATGGATGTGGGGATTGAGAAAGAGAGACCTGGACAAGTGATGCGTGGTGGAGCCATTTACTGACACAGGAAAGAGTGGGGGAAGAATAAGTTTGTAGGGGAAGGAGGAATCAAGGGTCCACTTTGAACCTGCCAAGTTTGACATCCTTCTGAGAGAGCCAATTGGAGTTAAAGTATGCAATTTAATCTCAAGTCTGGAGCTCAAAAGAGATGTTTGAACTGAAGATACAAATTTGTCCACATATATAAAGCCAGGGGAAAGGATGAAGGGTTGACAGTGCAGGAGAGAAACAGGATAAGAGATGAGAGATACAGAGATCAGCCTTCCTTAGGAGGAACAGCACTTCCTACATGTTCAGGAACAAAAGAAGGATACAGAGGCAATCAATCATAAACGGGGTGGTGGGGAGATAAGAGAGCTTCCAAACTGTGGTTTCTTGTACTGCTTGAAGCATAAGGTAAGGTCATCAGTTAAGAAGAATGGAAGTGAATGGAGAAGAGGATTTGAGGAGAGAGGAAATATACAAAATAGTCATCTTAGAAATTATAAAAGCAAGCTTGATGGAGAAACTAGAGAAGCATCATAGGATGACTGGTCGTGTTCTGCCCCCTGTGAAGTTTGAGTTGGTGTTTCAAATGAAACCTGTATACCTGATTGTGTGATTTTCTCCAGCTATATTCAGCTGCTTGGATACAAGAAGGAATGAAGGATATGGCTGGTTAACGATATCTTTGGGCATTTTTGTAAGTCTGTAGCAAAATTAGCTATAAGTGAAATGATTGAGTCAAAGGGTATGTATCCTTTAAACACGATAGATAACATTATCAGTCAATATTTGCAAATTTAACTGGAAAAAAACATTGTTTTCATCTCCCTTAGTCTATTTCAACATAACAAATATAAAAACATAACTGGATAATAAAATTATTGAGACCAATAACACAGAAGTTTCAAAACAGAAAAGTTTAATACAATTTAAGGATTGAAACAAAAAAATATTTGCATTATTCTCATGTGTGTGTGTGAAGTTGGTGCTACATGTGTGTTGGTTGAGTATGAGCTTTGGTGTGTGTTTGTAAATAAAGGGTGACACACCTTGCTCTGAATGGACTCAAAGACATTATGATTGAGCCCAGGGTGTACTGTAAGTGGTTTGCGGTTATTACCACAAATTTTTCACAATGTCTTCCCACTGTGCAAGTCTGTGTCAGGAAAATAGAGTGGTTTGGCTAGAGATGACTGGGATTTGCTATAAGTTGGGTGGAACAGTCAGATTTATGGGGCTTTTTCTCTTAAAAATATATGGCCTTCCTTTTTTATTTACAGTAACTTTAAAGTCCATTCTAGGCTGTTGCTTCCCTCTCGCTTGGCTCCCCATGTTCTAGTGAATGCACAGCACATCTCTCAGAAGGATTGCACTCCCATTTGACAGATCAGAGAGAAAACTCAGAGTGATTTGGTTCTGAAATTCTTTCTGGGTGTCCATGTTTCCGTACTTTTCTCCTTTCACTTACCAGTCAAAGGTTATTATAATTAATTGGGTGTCTGTTCTCTACTGGCTCCCATGGTTTGATCTGCACACACTTAGCTTCACTGATGGAATCACCATGTGGCCTGGGGGTTGCAAGCACCATCCATCCTCCTGCTGTACTACTCTTTTTTTTAAATTCCAGATCGGTCTCTGAAAATGCTAAAATGTACATCATATGCTTTTTTGAGAAAATAGCTCAGAGAATGTAAGTGTCTAGAATTATATAAAGTTCAGTTTTTGGAACTTCAGTGTGCTTGAATCTAAGCCAGTCAAATGAAGTAAAAACTGGCTGGAGGAAGGCAAACATGGGAGAGTGATGAGTGACTCGGGGCTGAATTCGCGGATGCCTGCTGTGAGGCAGTCAGGGAGGAGGAACCATTTAATTGTAGTCTCTCTCATCATCACTGATGATCTACAGACAGGTGTGAAAGCCACCATTATGAGCATGTAGGTGATACTAAATTTAGAGGCATTCTCCAAGGCAGAGAAGATACACATAGATAGTACACAGAGAAAAAAAAGTTCTTTTCAAAGCTGCCCCTATAATATTTAAAAATACATAATATGTTTGCTATAATAAAAGTCCAGAGATTCAGAGAGTGCCTGTCCTTGCCTGTGATCCACATGCCACACCCCTGAAGGGCCTCAAATAAGTAATGTGGGATCTTGAAAATATAGTTGGTTTTACTGTCCAGCTCTGTAACTGCAACTATCTTCCCTAAGAAGAACCCTAGGATTCAGAGGTCTGGTTTTTAAAAGATGCTGGGCACTGCAGTGGCTTTGTGAAAAGACACTGGTTCACTTTTTTGGCAGATATTTATTGAGTGCCAGCCATGTGCCAAACACTGGGCTAGGTTCTGGAAATATAGCTGTGAAGGAAATATATGTACTCTCTTGCCCTGGAAGTTCAGAGTCTATCTAGTGGAGAGATAAATAATAAAATAAACAAATAAATAGAATAATTACTACAGATTGTGATACGCATCATAAATGTTTAGGAAGCTCTGGGGAAGGGGCTATTTTAGATAAGGTGGTAAAGACAGGTTTTTGAGATGGGGCACTTAAGAATTCCCAAAGGATGAGAATGAGGTAGCCTCAAGAAGAGCTAGGACAAGAGCTTTCCAGTGAAGGGGCCTTAGAAGGGAGAGGATTTGGAGGATTCACAGAACAGAGGGAAACTGGATGGAGTGAAGTAGAAGAGTGCTATGAAATGGGGTTGGAGAAAGCAGTAGCCAAATCATGCAGGGACTGGAGATCACTCTAAGGAGCTTAGACTTTAGTCTAAGAACAATGGGAGTCCATGAAGGAACTTAACAAGGAAGTGATATGATCTAAGTTTTAGGGAGAATCATTTTAGCTACTCTGTCCAGAATGGATTGTAAAGGAGCAAGAGTGGAGGCAGAGAGCCTAGAGAGGAAGCTGTTGTGGATTAGGTAAGAAACTGTGAAGGCTTGGATGAGGGTTAAGGCTGTGGAGAGGGCAGAAGAGGGCAGCTGAAAGATACATGTAGAAGGAAGAAATGAAAGGACATTTGGAGGGACTGGATGGGGAGGGATAAGAGGAAACAGAGACACCAAGGGATCAGCTTCTACATTATGCCAACCCCAAGATGGTATTGTCCTAATCACATCAATACTGTACTGCACAAGAACTCCTGAGCCCCCAAGAGTGGGTTTGAGCTCCCCTGAAGAAATTGTTTCTGTCCCTCCCCAAGCAAGAGTAAACTGGCTAAAAATCTTTATAAGAGATTCAAATGGATAAACCCTGAGCCCCCTTCTAGAATGCTAGGCCCCAGAAATGTGTACTAGCTTCATCCCCCAGACCCAGTAAGCCCTGATCCTAATCTAGTCATGATCACACAAAGACAGTCCTTCACCATCATCTGCTTTTATGGTTAAGATTTTTCTCTTCAGGTCTCTACTTTGCATTTATTCCTATTTGGAATTCCTAACCCACCCTTCTTCCCATTAGTGTAATCTGTAAACTTAATGATGTCCATGTTCTGTATTTTAGCTTCCTGATCCTTCAGAAGCCATATTCTCTGGGTTTATTTTTGAAATCATAGAGCAGATGGGCATGCTGCATGGGCACTGGATTTGAACCCAAGAAATGTGATTTTGGAATAAGACTGGTTTCCCATGATTAGTGCTGAACTGTATATTATAGGAGTTTAATTTAATATAGGAGGTGGTGTTATCATCAAAACTAAAACTCACATCAAAATTGATCCGATACATGTAATGATGTGATTGTTATGTTGCAGGAGAAATGACATTTGTGTAAATGACATACATACATTTCTGTCTCACAGCTACACCAGAGTTGCAGTTTTCCTTATCATCCATGTAAATACCAATTCACAGTAAAAGACAAAGATTCTAGTTAGTCCTTACTTATTACCACTGTACCTCATAGATTTGAGATTTCCCGTGCCACATCAGTCTTCTCCTCTATCTCCCTTCCACCTCCAGGTCTTTAAGTAGTGCACATAACTATTCTCCACGTTTGACCACACTAGGAGGGTAAAATTAGTAGCAACTGTGGCTTCTGAGGCCGTGGACTTTGTGCCTGAGGAATGATGGCATTCATCATATCCCTGCACTGAGGGGTGACTAGGGGGGATTTAATGTTGGGAAATTTTATCTTAGACAATGCATTTTGGAAACTATTCATGTAATCCATGTAATTTTGCAATCATGGGAGCATCCAGCATACAGAATTGTTACTCTTACTGAAAAGTTACACCAAAAAATTGAATTTGAAACATTACTCCATGGTTGGGGTTAAAAGCTGCTAAACATCACTCAGGTCATGCTGCCAAATTCCTGAATTCTTTTCTGGAGGTAGAATATTGAAGAGTCTACCAGTCTTGCCCTCCAGAGTTCACATGCCCCCCAACCCATCCCCACTCCCACATTTCACTTCCTGCCCTTCTGAGATCCATAGGCCACAGAGGTAGATGTTGGTCACTATGGTAATCCACAGGCCTGCTTTGCTTTCTCTGAAACTTGTGGGCCTCACCCATCAGACTCCCTTTTCAGCAAAGGAAGAGTCTCCTTATTCCTTTAATTAGCCACCACCATCTTTTCTGCTCTCCTTACATGGCTTTTCCTTTCATAGTCAAAAAAGCCACTTTGGATCTCCCTTGGGCCTATCTTCCTACCAAGTAGTCCATAAGTCTCTCTTCTGTTTTTCTGACTCCCACTCCATTTTATGGTATATGCATGGGAAATATATAACAAGAAGGGGATATTGTGATGCTGTAGAGTTAAGAAAAGTAAAGACTGAATTGGGCCAGCTACATAATTTGCAAGATCTAGCACAAAATGGAAATCCACCTCTACTTCAAAAAGGTGGAATAAGCACCGTTAAAGGTACTTAAACGTAAAGCTTTTCCTTTCTTCCAGTCTCTCTCAACTTGTCACAGTTTTTTGATTTGCTATGTAATGTGGTTCTAAATTAAGAAAAATTAAAAATTTAACTAATTTGCATGAATTTTACCATTCATCTTTATATTGTGCTATGCAAGATTTAAATGCAAATAAAACATTTAACTTGTATGCAGCATTACCAAAATTATACAATTTGTATTTCATAGCTTGTACAAGTACACATATCATTCTTACAGAACAGTGGAAACACTGTACAAAACTAACCTGTATTGTTTTGTTTTGTTTTTTTCACTTCTTGATATGCACACATTTTATCCACACTCACTACCTCTAGCTTACTGATAAGTAAGGAAGGACTGAAAGGAAAAGTAACTATGGGTTGCCCTTTCCTACTCTGCTATCATTTTCAACAAAAGTGGTTGGCTAATACAGGGAAGAGTAATACAGGATATGATAGGGTTCTTTTGTCATTTGTGTTTCTTAGAATACCATTTACTTCTTCATACTTTGGAAACAAGTTCTGGTGTGAATAGACTTTGGGCTGTCAGTAACTCCTCCCCTTACTCATTCATAGATGTGACACACTTACTTGTACTCACTTTGAGTCTCATTGAACTCCCACATATCATGGGTCTACCAGAACACTGTGCTTCTGGGCATCGCAAACATTCTATGTTAATTGGGTAGCAAGAAACTGTGAACATGCATATTGTACTTGTCCACATGTTCCACTGTCCCATTGTACTTCATTTACAAAACACAAGTTCAAAGATAAAATTACTAAGAACTTCAAGTAGGCAGTAGCAAGAGCATTAAGCCAAGTGGAGGGCTCTTTGAGCACAGGCCCCTTCTGAGCATGGGGCCCAGTGGCGTGCCCCTGAAGCCAGATCTGGGATTGAGAAAGGATGGTAGGACTGGGTACTTGGGAAAAAGAACAAGCAGAACAGAAGCCCTTGACTCTGCCAAAAGAAATTCCTTATCATATTATGAAAGGCCCCTAACCTATTAGGCTTTCTGGTCCTATTTCTATCAAAAACATCTGAAACTTTGGTATCTCTTTGGCCAAGGAGATAGAGAAGGTAGGAGAGGGCTCTGCCAATTTTTTTTTCCTAGCATGTTTCTGATGTGGAAGTGAGCAAAAAGGCATTGAATATACTACATAGACTTTAATTCCTACTCATAAAGGGAAAATTTTAAACACATCTTCAGTGTCCCACTTATACTTTTGAAACAATTACTGGCACTTAAAACTGTGGAATGGTGATCAGAGCAAAATTAAGATAAAATTTTCCATCCAGCTTATTTTGTGTGGAGAGTGACTTTGTGCAATTCAAGACTTATGTCATTTACTCTTTTGCAAATGTCAGAATTATCAAATTATGTAACGGGATTTGTAGTAATGTCTTTATTCAGGGTTCAATCAGCTGTTTTCCAGCTGGCAGTTTTCTGAAATTGGACTTTCCTTTGAACTTTGAAAATTTTGCACATTTCAGAGAGTCCATATTCTATTTCATACTGGATTCCTGTGTCAAGATTGCATTCTTTCCAACTTCTCCATCAACTAACATTTCTTTATACAAAGTCTGTAAAACACTGTAAATGAAACTCTTTAGTTTTGTAATGATCTATTTCCAATATATGAAAATATCAATGGTAATTACTGAGTTGGTACTGTGGCTTCTCAAAATAAGAATATATATTGGCAAAGTATCTGCTCCAAAGCATTCATGTCACAAATGCTCGATCACCCCCTGCAGAATAAGGACATGTTAATGTCTGAAAAGAAAACCCTGCCCAATAGCTCTGTGCTGTGTCCACCAAGAGAGCTGCTTGGCATCCCTTGTCTTAAAGCAGTATCCGTTTAGGAAGAAATGAGCCACAACCCAGGAAAATCCCACTGTATGGAGACCACTTTGGTTAATTTTGCTTCTAGTATATTTTCTGTTGGGAATTAGCCAGTTTGGCGGTGTGGGTTTGCCAGATAATTACCATTTATTCTCTTCACTACCTCTGTCACCTGCTTTCGAGATTCCCTGATGGCAGTGAGCTTTTTTCCACATGACCAATTTTCTCTCATCCTGGAACTGCCTCCCACAGCTCAAGTGCTTCTTTGCTCTTCATACATGCCAAAGCACCTATCAGCGCCCGTTACAGGATGTGAACGGAAAAGAGATTCTCTGTCCCTCCCCAGCTTGATGCTTTATATTCTTATTCCTATTTCTACACTCACATGCCCTGGCGTTGGGGTGCAGTAATATACTCTGGAGATTGCAAAAGTTAGCCATTTTTTAAAATCACATAAAACCTGATAACAATGAAAATATCTTCAAAGTTATTATGATATCCAGTCTCTTCATGAAGGATGGATCTGACCTTGCACTTTGAGCGTACTTTGCCGTGAGGCCTGGATCTATACGAATATGTGCTTCATAGAGCAGGGTCTGGAGTACAGAGAACCTTAATGAACCCCCATAAAAACAGCCAAAAAAAAACAGCCAGCCTATTTCTACATTTAAACCGTAAACTATAAGATTATTTGGGGAAATTTCTTGAAAATCAGGTTTTTAAATCTCTCTGTGGATGGCTCTAAGGTCCGTATGTTGTGGCCTGCCCAGAAATTTAAGTTCTGTTCAGAAGTGAAGGGAGAGATGGAGAGACTGACCTAGGTATCTGCAGGCACGAGGGGTCCTGAACTTAGAAGTGCCCCAAGCATAGAAAACCCTTCTAAAAGTTCAGAAAAAGTAAGGGGAGGTAGCCCCTTCTCCCTAACCCAGCTGAGTTCTGGGTGTATTTGTCCTGCAGAGGGTGGGTTGATAGAACAACTTTGGTCATGCTTTCCCACCAGTCACACATTGTAGCCATTTTCAGGTTTAGCCATGCATGCCCAATTGAATTAAATGCTGTTTAAAAAGTCTCCAAAGCAGAAAAACATCTTTCTCTGTTTTTTTTTTTTTTTTTTTTTTTTTGGGGGGGGGGGGCTGCATATTTTTTAATGAGCATCTGCACAATAAAGATGTGCTCTTATGTTGAGTGAAGCAAGCCAGGCACAAGTGGACAAATACTGTATTATTGCATTATTATGAACTAAATATACTGTGTAAACTCATGGAGTTAATAATTAGAATATAGGTCAAAAGAAGAAGGAGGGTAGAGAATGGAAAGCTGAGGGTTAATCTGTGTAGAATTGTTAAAAAGGTTGTTTGTAAATCTTTGGAAATGAATAAAAATGGTTAAAGCATAAAAAAAAAAAAAAAAAAAAGTAAGATGTGGTTTGTAGCTTGTTTTCCAAAGAGAATCCAATTTGTATCCCATAAATGTTGCTGCTACTCAATTCTTTAATTGAAGCGGCTGCAAAATAGCCTGTGGACGGCACAATGTTTCACAGGCTTTCCTGGGCTGTGTGGGTGGAAACTTTTGTGTTGTGAATCCCCTGAGCTTGTCAGAGTTGCTGCCAGAGGGTCCTCTGTGGGGTCGTTTAAGTTGACCCTGCAGATAGTATCATATTTGCATTTTAGAAAGTTCTTTCTAGTTGGGAGGGGTCAAGGAAAGCAGATGGGAGAAATATGGTGGTTTGAATGACACTATATTTGCAATAGAAATGGAAATAAGTAGAAGAACTTCAGAGATATTTAGGAGATAAAATGGATAGGATATGGGTTTTGATTGCATGTGTGGAATGAAGGATAACTGAGTGAAGGGATGCTGCTAGATTTTTGACTTAAGCAAAGTAATGGCATCAAACACGGAGGAAGAGACAGTTTGGAAGCTGGTGGGAGGAAGGGTGGAATTGATGCATTCGAAGTGCCAGTGTTGTATCCTATTAAAGATGTAGAAAAGGCAATTAGAAACAGATCAATTAAAATCAGACACACACACACACACACACACACATCCCTTTGGAAGTAGAGAAATAACTCCTGTTTATACCGAAAGAAGTCAGCAACAGAAGTATGAGTACATGGTTCTTTAAAAAAAAAAAAAAAAAAAAAAAAAAATTTTTTTTTCCACTTTAAATTTTTATTCTTGTAAGTTTCAAAAATATTCTTAAGCAAAAAGAAAAGAAGGAAAATCATCTATAATGCTACTCCCCAAAGATAACTACTGTTTTCATTTAGGTGTAGTCTTCAACTTTAACTTCACAGAAAGACATTTTATTTCTCATCATAAATAGGATCATCCTATTTTAGAGCCTGTTCTTTTTCTGCATACTAGGATGAACATCTTTTGATAGCATTAAATATTCTCCTAAAGTATAATTTTTAATGACTGCAAAGTAGCAATAGTTGGAACTACAAGAATTTATTAATTCATTTTTATTGTACATTTAATTGTCTTCAGGGATTTTTCCCCATTAAAAATAATGCTAGGGGGACGGATGTGGCTCAAATGGTTGGGCGTCCGTCTCCCATATGGAGGGACCCGGGTTCGATACCCGGGACCTCCCGGTAAAAAAAATAATAATAATAATAATGCTGCGGGAAGCAGATGTGGCTCAACTGATTGGGCTGCCCTCTACCATATGAGAGGTCCAGGGAAAGCAGGATGGCCTGCGTGGTGAGCTGGCCCATGTGGAGTGCTGGCCTATGCGGAGTGCTGGCCCACAAAGGAGTGCTGGCCCACACAGAATGCTGGCCCGTGCTGAGAGCTGGAGCAGCAAGAAGAGAGACAATGGGAGACACAGCAAATCAGGGAGCTGAGGTGGCGCAAGAGATTGAGCAGCCTCTCTCCACTCCGGAAGGTCCCGGGATCAGTTCCGGTGCCGCCTAGAGAGAAGACAAGCAGACACAGAAGAACACACAGAGAGCAGACTGTGAGCCCAAAACAATGGGGGGGGTGGTAAATAAATCTTTAAAAAATTAAAAAAAAAAAAGAATACTTGTAGCAAGTTTAAAAAAAATAATGCTGTGATGGCCATTGAAAAAATTAAGATTCTTGGTATAAGAAAAAAAGGGAGAGAATCTAGTGAACTTAGGCACAGAATAAAGGGGGGGTTGAAAAGCTGAAGCACCCAGCTTGGGAAGAACAGGATCCAGAGCAACACAGGGAATAGAGATGGCAATGTTTTCAAATGGTCAGTCTTCTTAAGGGCCACTCCATAGAATAAATCTGCTACAGTCACTCTTAGGCTATTTGGCCATGCCACTCAGTTTTCAGATTCCCTGGAGATAAAGTCTAATTGATCTAATATGATCATTTGCCCACCTCAAGGGAGATCAGAGCTCCTTGGTAAACAGCATACAATCATGGCTGAATCATTTCCCCAAAGAAAATCTAGATGCTATAACAAGAAGGAGAAAGAAATGATACTGGGCCACAAAACAAACAATGGCCACTGTAACCATCTTACAGATAAATCTTTGCACATATCTATGATTATTTCTTTGGAATAAATTATAAGAAGTGGAATTGTTGGTCAAAGGGTATACAGCAATTTCAGGCTTTTGATGCATATTGCCAAGTTACTCTCAGGAAAGGTTATTTCTGGCAATTCATTATTGATATTAAACACTAGGCAATGTTTCATTGGCATTCTAGAGCTTTGTGATTTGAACATCCAAATTGCTGAAACAGGAGTAATTCAAATGCATTTTGCCAAAAATAACTCTCATTGCAAAGGTATAGTTTAGTATATATATTTTTACAACAAACCTATCAGTTCTCTCCCTGGCTTTTTGAACCCAGAAGACATCACCTATCTTGTCCCAGTGAGCAAATAAAGGCATGCCTTTATAATTCTCTGTGCAAGCTTGTGATTGTTTTCACTTGCAGTATGCCTGAAATTCTGACTTCACCCCCCAGTAGTTCCAGCCCCTTTTGTGTGATGACCCTCTGGACTATAGCTCTAGTTTGGAGGCCTCACAGGTCTTCATTCCACTCAATTCTCTGGTTTGGGTATCATCCCCCACTATATTGGGTTAGACCTTCCTCACTAAGGCCACTGGCTGTTCCACGGATCCCAACTAGGCCAATGCTGCCTCCCACCCTTACTCAGGCCTGGGATTTGTGGGTCTGAGTGCAGAAAAATTCTGTAATTTTTTTTCAAAGTACATTACTTTAAGTCCAGTTGTAGGTGAGACTAGGTAAGAGAGGCAAGGGGCAGGGAGCCAGACCAAGGGGAACAATGGATATCTCTAGGCCATTTATTGAGCACCTTTTATCATAAGTGCTGTGCTAGGCTGAGGGGATACAACTATGAAAAAACATAGTCCCATCATCGTGAATTCATAGTCTAAATGGGGAGAGACACGCGAATCAGATAATCCTATCTATAAAGGCGTAAGTACAAATTGAATCAAATATCCTAAGGAAAAGAAACATTTCTATGAGAACATTAATACAGAAATCTGACTTAGCCTGGGCAGAGAATAAGGGGCAGTCAAGGAAGTCTTCCCTGGGAAAGGTACTTTTGAGTTAACATCTGAATTAAGTGTTAACATCTGAATTAAGTGTTAACAAAGTATGTGTGTCTCTGTTTGTGTGTGTATGAATGTGTGCATGTGTTAGGGGAAGGGGGCATGGGAGTGGAGGGTAATTGGAGAAACAGAAAGGCCCTGTCTATAATGGAAGGGAGAAAAAGATCAGTGTGTGTGAGCATAACAGGCCAGGTAGAGGAAGGCGAGAGAGTAAGGAGCCAATTTGTATTAAAAACAAACTCTAGCTTGCAAGCAATGAGAAGCTTCTTCACAGTTTTAAGTGGGGTGGTTTAAAAAAAAAAATGGGTCAGAAGGTATTTCATTCCCTCCTGAGAGGAAGTGGGGAAAATTACAGCTTTTAGAATTTCCAAAGATGCTTTAGTCTTGTGCAAACTTTCTGGATCTGCCTTGCAGCAGCCTCTCTGTGAAGGAAGTCAGAGCAGCAGGGCTCTCTCCCTTATATGTTAGCTCTGGCATACTACCACATCTGATGCAAGGATCATCAGTGATATTCCCCTTCACTTCCCTTTGGCTCTCCAAAGTCAAATATCTAGATGAAGAGTGGCTACTGATGGAACATCTGTACCCATAGAGTTAATTCTTTTGAAAGTCACAGAAGAGGCTCCGTTAAGGAAAAATATTTTTCATTCCCTTGTCACACTTCAGCACATGTATGCTTCCCAGAAGCAGAAAATATTAAGATTAAAAAAGCTTATACACCTGCAGCAAGGCCTGTTAATGCTCAGGAAAACCACGACCTTCAAATCTTGCAAAGTTATCCATTTACTCCCATTTATCCCTGGAAGCCCTCCTATCAGCTTCAGGAGGTTCAAATATTTATTGAGTACTAATACCTATATTCATAGGCACAGGGGATGCAAAGATAAGCCCTGATCTCAAGGAGATTCCTTCCAACCATCCTTAACCTCCACCCAAAATCCTCACCTCTGCATATATGCACCACATATACACATACCAATTATGTTTTGGGGGCAACAAAGAACATAGAATATAACTATTTTCATGATGTGAAAAAAAGCCCTCAGGGAATAGAGAAGGATAAGCAACATGTATTAAGGACTTTTATGTATCAGACACTATGATAGATGTTTATAGATATATTATCTCATTAAACCCCTGTGAGGAAACTGAGGTTCAAAAACAATAAATAACTTTCCAGGATTTGAATATGTATCTTTCAAATCTAAATAAATTACTTCCCCACTTTTGTTTCCCTGTGGAGCCTTCCCAGAATCCCTCAGTCAAAAATAATTGTTTTCTTTTCTTAACTCCCAAAGAACTACTAGTGGTTCCTGCTCATGTGGTGTTTACTTCAGCCAGCCTTGTTCCACAGAGAGTTGTTTACATGTATCTTTGCCCCCAAGTTCCTTGAGGAAAGGAAGATGCCATGTTCATCTTTGTATCCCCTAGGCCTAACCAAATACCTTTTACACCACTAATATGTGCTTAGAAAATGCTTGAAGAATGAAAGATTGAACTAATATATCCACACATCTCACTGGGTTGTTCGTAGCAGATGAGTATCTAACATATGCAGGACCTGGGGCACAACCCAGCACCCCTTTCTCAATGCTGCTCTGTCATGTAGCATAGGGGTATTGTGGCATGCAGTGTAGACAATCCCAAGCCTAAGCCCTGATCATACCTCCATAAGCAACTGGCTCTTGCCACCTTTCCCACCTAGTGATGCACGTTCCAGAGCTATGGTCCATTCTCAGGAAGACAGACTCCACATTGAGCAAGCCCTGGAAACAAAGTGGGCATGTGCCTTTGGTTCTGTGGACTTCTTGACCCCATGGAGGAGATTGGTCTTCTAAATCAAGGATCCCCTTGCCCAGCTCTAGATTAAATAGTAGGTATGAGAAGTAGTAAGTCAAGTAAATAAGTGAATAGAGACAAGATATTTCTTAAACACTCATCGGATTTATGTGCACTGAAAATGATAAAAAGAAACAGAAGTAAATTTCAGGGCTGCATCAGGAAAGAGTCAACCTATTCAAGTCTGTTATTAGTTATTGTCACTCTGATCCTATTTTTTGTTGGACATGTTCTTTACTTGTTTATCCTTGGCAGGACTCGGTTTTACTTAGCTTTTGTGGGTTGAGGGTGGGGTTGAGGATAGAAGGAAAATACTTCTGTTGTTGCTTGTGCTGCCAATAGCCATCCCATCCTCCAAAGTTAAGGCTTTGAGCATTTGAAAAGCTCTAAATCCTTTTTTTCATGCTCGTTCTCTATATCCAATCCATCACCAAGTCCTATCAATTTTATCTCCTAAGTAGCTCTCAAATTCCTCTTCTCCCTAATTTAACTTCCCTATCTTCAAAGCTATCATCATCTTTCTCCTACACTAGCCTCCTAAGTGGTTTTCTCCAGTCCATTTTCTGCACAGCCTTGAAAATCAACCTACTAAATGTAAATTGATAATTTTATTACTTTCTCACTTAAAACTCTTCAAAAGCTTCCCATTTCTTTTAAGATAAATCCTAAAATCCTGAACTGGCTCTTGCCATCTTGATCTTGTCCCACTTTTACCTTCACTCACAGAGCTCCAGCTGAATTGTTCTGCTTTCATATTCTCAAAAATTCCAAACTCTACCATCTCAGAGCCTGAAATATACCCTTCCTCCTGCCCAGAACACTTTCTGTCCCCTCTTATCTTTTTACTTAAGTCTTAAATGTCACTCAGTGAGAGACTCCTCCACTGACTACCACCCCCCATACTGGATCATGACTCCTATTATATGATCTCAAAGAATCCTTCCCTACTCCATTACAACGAGCACTACTGAAATTAAATAATTGCCTAACTCATTTGCTTAAGGTTTAAGCTTAAGGTTAAAAGCTTCATGATGTCAAAAATTGTGTCTGTCTCATTCTATATCCTTAATGCCTAGCACAGAGCCCTAAACATAGCAGGCTTTCCCATAATTGAAAGGCTAGGTACTCTACTGGGCACTGGACTATAGGAATGGATTAGGCAGTCTTGGACTTCAAGGAACACACAGTCCAGCAATTTGTCCAGTAAATTCTGCAACCTTCTGTTGGTTTCTCTTTTCCTATTTATTTTAGTTCAACTCACTCCACATACTGCTTTGTCTAGCTTGCAAACAGAAATTGACTTTTTGACAAATACTGAAGAAAAAGAAAAGATTTTAAACCCCTGTCTTTTTCAGTGTCATCTGTTATTAGTTTTCCCTTTCAAAGTAATAAATGGACGCTATTTTTCTTCAATCTGTTCTCATGTCAATATACTTAAAGAATGCCTGTCTGTATGTCTCTTTGTCCTTTGAAAATTACAATGCATTCCTTGCTTTAGATTTTTTTTTTACTATTGACATAAAAAGCCATTATGATTGCCTTCCTTCTTGATGACTTTTGTTTATTGTCTGAAAATTCCTCATTATATTCCATTTCTTATGTAATTTCTTCTTTTTTGTTAGATATGGATGTGCATTCTTTATTTTTTCCAATCTGCTCTACACACAAATACAGTATTTTCTCTTTGCATATCATTTCCTTAAGAAATATTTCCAAATTGTTTCATTCATTTAATTTTGTTTATGATTATATAAATGGCACATATTTATTGTAAAATAATAGAAAGAAGGAAAGAAACAGAAAGAAAAAGAAATATAATTTTATTCTGCTGAGAGCTGGTTTACATGAGGGAGAAAGATAAGCAAAGATAGGGAGGCGGGGTGGAGTTAAAAAAAAAAAAAAAGAGAGAGAGAGAGATAAAACAAGTAGGGAACTGAAGAACAAGAGTGAAAATGGAGTCCAAAAACAGTACAGAGACTTCAGGTGAAATTGTCACATTCACCTTGGATTTGAACCTACCATCAACTGACTTACCCAAATTCTCCATTCCCCTGAGGAAACCGATAATAAAGTAAAAGTAACTCAGCATAAACCTATCTCCCTTTGGGTAAATCAATGATGTCATCTTTATAAAGGAAGTAGTGATAAATGCACACATAATTTTTCTTTTATTATCTTTTAATATATTATTTGACACATACAAAAGATTATCTACACCTACATGTTACTCTTAAAGCAAAATAATGCAATCAGCACCTGCAAATTCACCAGCCAACACCAAAACTAAAACATTACCAATAATACCCATCAACCTTTGAGCTGTCTCACTATCCTATTCCCCTGATCCTCCTGCCCCACCCAAGGTAACAGTATCCTAAATTTTATGTGTAACAACTTATTGGTTATATCCATGTACACACAATTTTATTACAAATGTGTGCTTAAACAATATATATGATCTAATTGTGAACATATATTTTTAAAAATGAAGAGCAAACATTTGCCTACAGTATATGAAAAACACCCAGCTATTACCTAGACTGCACGCTTTACCTGGGCACACTGTCCTTGAATTGGGGGGGGGAATGAAGGCTTTTTTGTCCAGCGATATATTCTTGGACATGGAAATGAAGAAATTCATGACAAATGGTTTTCATAGAATACCGAAAGGACAGGCAGGGAGAAAAAAGGAATGTAGAAGCACTTTGAAAGTGCTTCTCACTAGGAATGGAAAATTAATTGGCCAACAGAGCTAGTCTGGGACTTAACACTGAATTGCAATGCTTACTACTGAATAGTTAATTTTAAAACTCCTAGGAATAAAATGTTTTCTGATATCAGTTTCTGAATGGAAAAGCTTCCCATGTTTTCTTCTTTTAAGATTAGTTTTCATTATAAGAGATCTAGGATAATTTCTTAATAGAAAAACACTACATGACTAAACTTTCACCTTCAAAGCTAAAGAGAGAGGGGGGAGGGAGAGAGAGGGAGACAGAGAAGGAGAGGGAATAATACCTGCCCCCTGGGAAAGCTTTATTTTAGGTTCCTTTCATATTATGTATAAGAAGAAAGACCTAATATTGTAAAATGTAAATTTTCTTCATTTGAGCTATAAATTCAATTACAAAGCCCCAATACATTTTCTTTAGATACTTGATAATCTGATTCTGAAATGGCTTTTACTGAGCAAAGACCCAGGAATAGCAGTTATTCCTGAAAAAGAATAAGACAGGAGGGCTTATTCTACCAGATTTCAAGATATGTTATAAAATAATGGATATTAAAACAGAATGGATCTGTAAAATGTGACTTTTTTATAACAACAAAAGTAAAATGTTGCTTTGTTAAAAACAAACAAGCAAACAAAAAAAAAACAAAAACAGAATGGTATTGGTGTAGGGACAGGAAAATTGACCAGTGAGACAGAATAGAGAGCCTGGAAACAGACACATAAGAGTATAAAAGTTTGATATATGACACAGAGGGCATTATAGATCATTAAAGAGAGGAAAGACTAGAATAAATGATTCTGGTAAAACTGAAACTATCCATACGGGAAAAAATGAAATTGGATAGCTATCTCACACCATACCCCTAAATCAATTCTAGATTCTTTAAAGAATTAACCGCAGAAGAAAAAACTTTAAAAGTGTTAAAAGAAAGTATAGAATGTCTTTATGACTTATACATAGAGAAGGACCTCTTAAACAACACACACAAAAAAAACCCTAGACATTTCATGCCCACTAGATTGGCAAAAAAGTAAGAATGAAAATAACAGGTGTTGAGAAAGATGTAGAGCAGGGGAACTTACACAGATATTACTGGAGGGAGTGTAAGTTGGAATTTTAGAGTCACTTTGAAAACTGTTTAGCACTATCCTGTAAAGTTGACTATTTATACACCTGTATATGACACAGCAATTCCACTTTAGGAATATACTCTAGAACAGAGCTTCTCAAACTTTAATGAACATCAGAATTACCTGGAGAGCCACACAATTTCTGGGTTCCACTCTAGACATTCTGATTCAGTAAGTCTGACGTGAAGTCTATGAATTTATGGTTCTTAGAGGCACCTAGGTGATACTGGTCCCCCAATCACAGTTGGAGTCAGACTTATCTAGTTTTTCACTGTATATTAGGAAACAGGAGCAGGAATAGTCAAAGCAGTATGGTTTGTAATAGGGAAAAAAAAACTGGATACAACCCAAATATCCATCAGCAGAAGAATGAATAAGTAAATTGTGGTGGGGTTCACACAATGAAGTATTATACGACATTGAAAATGAATGAACTGTAAGTACACATAACAACCTAGATGAATCTTAGAAACATAATGTTAAAAAAAAAATAAAGTCACAGAAAATTACATACATACATGATGCCACTTTCATAAAGCTAACAAATTGAATAATATATTGGTTAGGAACAAATATATAGATAAAACTACATTTTACATTCCTGGTGAAGTTCAAATATCAGGGATAAACCATGGCTCCTGTAAGCATCGTGGAAAAAAACAAAAACTAAAAATATAAACAAATAGGCTATCTACATATAGAACAAAAATCATGCTAGCTTCAAAATTCTCTGCAACAAACACTAAGAAAAATGATTTCAAAGTTTATTTGAAAAAATAAATGGATATGACTAATTAAGGGAAGTTTAAACAAACAGAAAAAAGTATAATGAAATGGACTTGACCCTCTAGAGTTTAAAATGTAAATTATAAGAATTAAAATGATCAGGAATTGCTATAAAAATGGAGAGTTCAGTAGAAAAGAATAGAAAGTCCAGGCTCAGAATTATATATATTTCTTAGCAATATGATATACATAATACATAAATAGCAAATATATATAATTTATTATATATAATTATATATAATTTATTATGTTGTAAAGATGGCCTCAGTGGTAGTGAATAGGTTATTTACTATATGGTACTACAACGACTACTAAATTATTTAGAAAAAAAAATTTGCTAGTACCATACACCAAAAGATTTTCAATGAATTAAAAGGTTAAATTAAATAATAATGATAATATAAAAGAACTAGAAGAAATATAAGTGAAAATTCATCTAATCCTTCTGTGAGGAAGGACTTTCTATGAATAAAAGAAAAAAGATTAAATCAAGATACAAAGATTGATCTATTTTCCTATAAAATTTTTGAAGTTTCTGTGTCAAATCATAAATAAAAAAAGACAAATTACAAACTTTGACAGAATGTTTGCACCATATACATTCCAAAGGATCATTAGCACTAATATTAGAAGATATGTTACAAATCAGTAAGAAAAAGGTAGACATCCCACTGGAAATATGCATGATGTGATAGTCACTTCACAAAATAATAATCACAGTCTTCCTGAGGCCACTTAAAGTTAATTAAGGTCAATGGTTGGGCAAGGCTTGGAGCCCTCTAATGAAGGCAGATGTGGAACTATTCTGGTGGCAAAGGGGCTTTGAGACTTTGTTCTGATTTACGCAGTTGGTCAGATATTTTTAAGCAGTTAATGTTATAAACGGCCACATGTTAAAAAATAGACAAAGACAATTATGAGACTTCTGTCTGGAAAGATGAAGGCTGAGAAAAACAGAATTGATGGCTTAAGACTTTGGATAGTGTGCACTGAATACTATATTCTCTGAATTCCAGGATGGGGGTGAGGGGGTGTTGGGTAAGTCCCTGGACATATTTAGGACAAATTAGGAAGCCCTGTCTTACATGTTGAAGTTATCAATACTGATGTCTTTACCTCATAATAGATGATAATAGATTATTAATACAAATGCAAATTTTATATTTGCACCAAATACAAATGCAAAACATGTTAAAAGCAAAAATAAATTCAGGTGGTGGTGGGTGGGCTTTTGCTAGTTTAGATAGATGTGTGGGTTACAGATTGCATAGTTATTGATCAGTTACAAATGAACACTGGAATGGTTAAATGCATCACCTTTTTTTTAATTTTAGAATTTTTCATTTTATTTTAGAACTATTGAGGATAGCCAAGAAGTGGCACGATGCTTTACAAACATTTCTCAGTTTGTGTTTCTGGCTCTGGAATCGAAGACTCTGGGATCCTGCCTAGAGAAGCTTTATCTCCCTCCCACCACACTAATAGTCTTTAGTGACAATATTTGGAAGATGTATTTTGGATTCTTATACTGAGGACAATCCTAAGGATTTGAAATCTTCCATTCTATAATTAGATAGAAGTCATAAACCAGTGTGAAAGTTGTAGGAAAATCAAATTGAAAAGTTAAGGACTAAACTGGCAGTTACAGGGAAAACTTGGATTCCTTTGTTCGTCTGCTGCTCTGGGTCCCCGCCACGTGCACACTTCATCTAGTCAGTGAAATGGCCGCCTTAGACTGCCGGCTTTGTCCTCACCCCAGAGCGAGCGCTTCATGGGCTGGCCTAGAGGGTTAGGGGCTCATTGCTGGCAGGTCTCCACTCCTAGCGAGAAGTGCTTTCTGGCCTGAGACTGTCTGCGTTGCTGCAAGCACCTGGACATGCACTCTCTGACTCTCCTCTCTTCTCCTCAGGACTACTGGCTCTCTCTCCTTTACAAGCGCCTGATCGGCCCCAAAGTCTTGGCCGTGCATGTGGCTGGGCTCCAGCGGAAGCCGCGGCCAGGCCGAGTGATCCGGGACAAACTAAGGATTTATGCGCACTGCACAAACCACCACAAGTAAGTCTTCAGAGAGATGTAACAGAGAGACCACCCCCAAGGGCCTTCAGGCTTCCAGCCCTTTAGAATTCTATTTAGCATCCCTTCAAGACTTACCTCTGTTCACTGATCTTCCTTAGTTGAAAACTGCCTCTGGAATCACCGTACCTGCTCTTTGCAGCGTTTCAAATGATCTATGATAAATAGCCTTTGCTCCAAGCAAACCCCCCTTTCACACTTACAGGATATATTCATAAAAGGTTCATAAAACACATGCCATCTGTTCATTTACTTATTTGTCCAACACATTTTTATCTAGCATTTTCTTGTTGCCAGTTTATAATGCCCACGAGGCTTTCCAAGGTGAGAAGTGCAGAATCTATTCATATGGTTCACCAGCAGAGATTGAAGAAATAAATCTACATTTCTGAGTCTATGACCGGTCACATGATGGAGAGTGGCACCACTAACTAGAAACCTAGCTCTAGGCCATTGTGTCCTCTGCGAGGATCCCCAGAATTGAAGGAATGCCCAGCAGAAGTCAGGCCAGCTTTAGAGGCATTTTCAGTAGTTCAAAAATCTTTTTTGCCTAGTTTAAGGGTTAAGAGACTAAATAAAACCTGGGCTTTCTTTCTTTTGGGCTGAACTCACTGTGGTAATGTGGTAATGTGGAGTTCTCTTTTTGAGCTGATTGTCATTAAAGTTGCCTTTAAAACAAACAGGAAAATTTATTCCAGTAAATAAACAAAGTTTGGCAGATAAACTATTTTTAAAGCATGAGGACCATAACATAAAAATTTTAAATGGGCCTAGAGAAAAACCATTTGACCAAATATGGTTTTGTTACATCACTTCCTATTTAAGAGGCCTAGTAAGCAGTCCTGGAAAAGAGAACTCTTTCTCTTAACAGAGAAAAACAGGAGGTGGGGAGGGCAGTGGCGGGGTGGGGAGTAAGCATGTGCCTCCAGCCAGGTCTTCATTCAGCCCCAGGCCCATCAAGGGCTGATCAAGGGGAGTGGGTAGCACAAAGAGCTCTGAGTGGTCAGGTTACAGCAGACGCTCCTTGGCCTTCCTTGATGAGAGAGGAGCCAAGCCAATTAATTTATCATGATAAGATTTTTCAAAGAATCACTCTGAGCAGAGGGGGACCAGGGGGCCAATTGTCTTGTCTGTAGACACAAGTGCCTATTGTGGATGAAGGGAGGCTGGTTTGGGCACAGGCCAGAAGGCTTTCAACATCCTTTTTGCTCAACAGGAAACTAAGTCCAATACCTGACAGAGAGTGACTGCTTTATGGCCTTGGCCTGGAGTTATCTGATCACCACACAAGGAAACATTGTATTCCTTGTCTCTGCTCTGGCCTGAGGTAACCACCCAAAAGGTGGACCCCAGCCTCAGAAGAGAAAAACTGACTCTTGGCACCTTCAGTCCCTGTTGGAAAGTACATCAGTCTGTGGCCTTTATACTACGACCTGAGGATCCAGGAAAAAATTGTTGGTCACATAGTGTCATTTCAAATTTCCCCCTAATCCTCTTTCATGCTCTTATGGGAAGTTGTCATTAAGATTCTGAGTATACCGTGAACTCAGGGCCATTCGTTTCTGTATTCTTGGTGTCTCATTTAGTGACTGGCATGAAGAAGGTCTCTGTAAATGTTTGATGAATGAATGAATGTAGAAATAAGGCATCAAGATGTTATTGTTGATTGACAGTTATAGCTCTCTTCCCCTTTGATAGCACCACATCAGCCAGGAGGAGGTGGTGTGATGAAGTGGTTAGGAGTTATTCCATTCACTAGCTTGAAACCTCAAGTTACAGAAGTCATTAGGGTTCAAGACTCCCCTCTCTGTATCACCAGCTCTCCTACTTTCTATGAGGAGTCATTCCAGAACCTCTCTGTGGAAATAGTACCTCTGTGCTTCTGTCAGCACTGCCCATCCCTCTCCCTAGTGAAAAAAGAAAGAAAAGATTTTATTAACCTATTCTACACATGACAATCATAGGGAAGAATGTCTTTTTGTTCCTCTTAGATCCCAAAAGAAAGCCCACAATGAATGCACTGAGATGACTAAGGTTCTCCTCCAGATGGGGAGGCACAAGGTTGGGAGAAATGGCCCTTCTCCTCTCTGGGAAGCCATTTGCCCTGTCTGTGCCCCCACAACCTCCACAACCATCATATAGAAGCACAACTGATCCACTTAGTTATGTGTGGCCAACGAGGCCAATAACACAAAATGTGCCCCATAATGGACATCTTGACTTCATGCTCCTCAACCTTGAACAATACTCCAAAAATATATGTCCTTGGTCAAAACAGGGATTGCGTGAGAAAATCTGAACTTACTCAACAAAGAAGGTGTCTACTAAAACAACAGCTCCTGCACTTCAAGTGTCTATTGAATCCTTGCTCTTTGCCAAGCACTGTGCCAAATATTTGTATTTGTATTATCTTATTGAATTATGAAGGTTCTACAGAATCACCTCTATATGCAAGTAACCAAATTAATGATGCAAATAATTCTGCATTTGGAAAGAGCCCTTAGAGGTCATTTAGTCAATTTCCTATTCACTACAGGAACCCCTTCTACAATCTCCCTGACAGATAATCTTGCAACTCCTCCTCTCATGGCAGCCTCTTGCATTGTGGGTCTTTTGTGATCTAGTAGAGAGTTGTTTCTTACGATTGATTTAGGAGAAAAAGTTAGATATTCATACCAACGCCAATAGGTGCCTTTCTGATTTCTGTTTTAGAGTTAACAAATTAGGATACTGGCAGAATGGCAGTTCTTACCCTAAATCTTCTTGTTCAGAGAACAAACAAGTTTTGACTGGGAAACCTTTTTATAAGCCATTCTGTTGAGATAATGTATGTTTCTGGGGAGGAGCTGAGACTCTTAGTCAAATTCAGAACCAATTGGAACCTGGTGGATGTTGAAGCAAAAGCGAGCCTTTTGGGGTTCAAGTTCATTTACTATTGGCAAAACATGACTTCCTGTTTTTCAGAAGAAGTTTTTTTAAGGATTAATAAAATAAGGTTCCTGAGACTTCTTGGACATCAAATGACTCTTACAAAACAATATTTTGATGAGTTAAGTGTAAATGAATCAGAAACATGTGGATTAAATTTCCCCTAAAATACTCAGGGGTTTTGAAATTAAGGGGAAAAAAATATTTGGCAAAACATGGCCTGATTCTTACCGAACCCAAAATCCTTGAATTAGATTTGGATTCAATGGACCAACCCAGTTTGCAAGCACATTGATTTTCACTAGGAGTGTCCATAGATTCCAAAGCATAACCTTCCCTTCCCTTTCCCAATCTCCCAGCTTCACCGGAGACATCTCTAGAACAGAGACTGTTTTCTATCTGAAAGTCAAGTTGTACCTCCCATATGACTTCCTCCACTTCCTACATCCAGGATATTCCAATTCCAGCCTCCATTTCCTGACTCACTTCCTTCTCCTGCCTTGGCAACACAGAGATGTCAGGTAGGAAGATGAACTCCAGATACATGGATTCTCTGTTGGTAAAAAAATCTTACCATGAGTGAGGCAGAGACTAAGATAGATGTTCTACCCAAACACCTTCTCCCAGAAAGGTATGCTCACTAAGATAACGAAAGGCAAGTTGGACTTGGTGGCATAAGTCAGTCAACAACTGCCTGCAATCCAAGCCTTCAGACCCCAATTTCTTAGGTAACAGATACTCATCCAAGATTATATTTCTGTGGGTAGAGAATATACATTCCTCAGGAATAGGAATGCTCAACACAGTACTTTCAAGTTGGTGTGGCATTTCCCAGCAAGGAATATGTCTTCACAGCTAAGAAGCCTCTGCTTAATGTCCTTGTCCTTCAGTCAAGGCAAGGAGAAGGATATCTGAGGCAGCTTTCAAGCCAGTTACTACCTGAAGAGGTTCCCTGAGTTCTGTGAGAGCTTCTGCATGCTGGGCCCTGGGCTGGCTTTCTGTACTGGTTTGTCTCCCCAGAGGGACTGTGTAAAAGGAATCAGACCATTGCCAAGCAGCTTTAAAAAAAAAACAGCTTTCCCTGCAGCAGTGCTGTGACTTCAGGTCTCCCTCCCACCCACCACTTCTCCACAACCCACCCTTCTCCTCTGCAGTCTCCAAGGGCTCGTTCTGCCCCAGCTCTGCAGACGAGGAACTCATAAATGCAAGCACATGGCTCTCTCCTCCCCCACGGCTGGACTTTGAGACTTGTTTGATAGTAGTTAGCAAAATAGTTTACTGTAGTCTAGCAAAATGGGTACCCATCCTTGGCTACTTTTGCTCACACTCTGAAGCTTGTAGTATCTGTTGTTAATGGGGTATACCTCAAGTTTGCACACAGCTAAGCTGAGCTTAGCCCACCAATGGAATACAGTCAGTGTTCTTTAATCGACAGGCTACCAGCATTTTTCCAGAGCTCTTATGATATAAGTCTGCTCAAATAAATTGGCATACCCTTCTGGCCTAAATCATTTGGCTGGAAAAGCAGGGGGTTGAGAAGAGGGGCCAGAGGAAGAGGGACCAGCTAGGAGAGTCATTTAATAACTTATCAGAACATAAATGCAGGCATCCAAAAAGACTTGGACTCAATAATGTACCCTTATTCAGATGCAAGAAAAATCATCTGATACGCAGCCAGTAGGGTATACTTTTGAAGTTCTTCTCATAACCATAATGGATTGCTCCAGGCAAGTGTTTTCCAAATACAAACATATCTACCAAATACCCTGGAAAGATTTTTTAAATACAGATTCCCAGGCCCCACCCCAAATCTATTAAATCTATTGCATCTCCAGGAATGAGCCCTGAAAACTATATATTTTTTTTAATTCCAAGTTAATATATTGACTTGCCCTTGGTCACTCAACTTAGCACCTTCGGAAGCAGACACGAGTGACCCAGAAGCTGAAGGGTACAATTTCTACTGAAGAACGATGTTTTCCCCTAGGCATTGGCTTAGAATTTCTCTGAACTCCTCCTTTGAAGGTGGGGCCAGGTCACTTTTTCTGTTTCCTCTCATTAACCCATCCAGATGGGGCCCTAAGGGACCCCGTAGAAACAAAGTCTTTTTTTCTTCCTGAGAGAGAGAGAAGGAAATCATTATAGATTTGTTGATGCATGCTGAAAGGCTCTTGCATATGGGCATATAGTTCTTCCAGTCTTCTGAACATTTTTTGCTGGTTTAGAAAGGTTCCAAAATAGTGAATAGTTTTATAATCTTGGGGTAGGTAAAACATCAAAAGCAGAAATCAAAAAGAAGCTAAATACATTTCACTACATAAAAATTTTTAACCTTATACATGAGCAAACAATGTAAACAAATTGAAATGGTCAAAGAAAACTGGCCAAAATGTTGCACTATACATGCAGACAAAAGATTGCTATCTTTAATAGTTTTTACAGATCAACAGAAAAATGGGCAAAGGACATGAACAGGCAGTTCACAAAAGAAAAAATGAAAATGACAAACAGGCAAATGAAAAAATGCTGAACCTCAATATGAATTTAAAAAATACAAATTAATACATTGAAATCCCATTTCCACCTCTCACGCTGACATTGAAAGTTTAATACCCAGTGTTCTTAATGGTATGAGGAAAAAGACACATACGTAGCTGGTGGGAGAAAACCAATACAAGCTTTTTTGGAAAGTTAATATTTATCAAAAAGTTTGTACCAAGTTAAAATGATTTTATGTCGTGTATATTTTACCACAATTTTAAAAATTAATTACTTAAAATAAGTGTGTATCAGTCAGGAAGGCAAGATTATGCTGTGATAAGAAAGGACCCCAGGTCTCCATGGCTTTCAGTAAGAAAATGTATTTCTTGTTCACACTACTTATCCATCATGGCTTAGCTGTAGCTCTGTCTATATCATCTTCATTCCAGAACCCAGAGTTGCCTCTATCAAGAACGTGGTCAGTCTCCTAGCAGAGGGACAGAGAGAGGGAAAAACATAGGCTCACTCTCAAATTTTCAGCACAGGGCTTAACATGTCCACTCACATTTCATTGGCCGGAGCAAGTCATGTATAACAGAGCAGTGATACAAAATCTTCCCACAAGTAGGGGCACCATTGGGAATGAACCAGAAAATTTGGTGAGAAATAATACAATGTGCATTCTGTCTGACCAGTGATTCCAACTTCTAGGATGCATTCATCAGAAATAATCATGATGTATACAAAATTTAGGTACATTGACGTCCTTCACCACATAATTTATAGTGGAAAAATCTGAAAACAACACTAGTTCCCAAAAGTAGGGGATTAGTTAAATAAATTATGGTATATTTCTCTGTACCCTTTAGCATTCTTCTACAAGTGGAAGAATATTTAGTAACATGAGAACATGTTTAAGATGTTTATTGAGTGATAAAAGCTGTGCCAACAGTGTGATCCTAATGTAGAAACTGAGTAATATGTATGTGAGTGTCAAAGTACTCAAGAAATATTTGTCAAATTAATAAACTAAAAAATACTGGAAGGAAGGATATTTACCAAAATGTTATCAGTGGCTATCTCAAGATACTAGAATTATGGAGAATTTTCCCTCTCTGCTTTGTGTCTTTCCATGTTTTTCCTTTTTTCCCTTTGTAATCAGTGTGATTTACTTCCATATTCAGAAAAAATATATATAATTGTGTGTTCTAAAATCATTACAATAAATTTAAACAAAAGCACAAGAAGTGTGGTGGGAACTGGGTATATTCTTTACAGGAAACCACAATAAAAGGCCTTCCTGTCTGTGAAGGTCTGTGGTGGCCAAGAACCATAAAATAAGTGTCCTTTTCTGGCATAGTCCTGTTTCATGCAATCGGTCTATAAATTATTTAGGAGCATCTCACTGACCACTTTGCTTCCATCTTTTTCATTTCACTCTCTCTGGATCTCAGCCACAACTATGTTCGTGGATCCATTACCCTTTTTATCATCAACCTGCACCGATCAAGAAAGAAAATCAAACTGGCTGGAACTCTCAGGGACAAGCTGGTGCACCAGTATCTGCTGCAGCCCTATGGACAGGAGGGCCTGAAGTCCAAGTAAGTGCTGCCTTGTAAATAGCTTCCAGAGTAAGTGCAGTGGGAGTTGAGGGGGAGGGAGCTAGAGTCACTTCTCTGCTGAATACATCAAATTTGCTCCTAATTCACTCAGGGGCTCAGTGGGATGGAGTAGTACCAACAATGGTCTGCAGTCAGAGGACTGCTGACTCCTTCTGGGACCAGGACCCTAGTCAAACCCCTCCCTAGCCCTGGCTTTGGATTCCTCAAATGTAAAGTGAAATGGTAGACAAAATATTTCTTAACAGGGACATACTTGGTATTTGGGCAAGACAGTTCTTCATTATTTAGGATTACCCCGCACATTTCAGGCTGTTTAGTGCCAATGGCCTTGTTCACTAAATGCCAATAGTGTCCCCTCGACATTGTAACAACCCAAAACACTCAAGCTGAGAACCATGACCCTTCCAGTACCAATACTCTGTAATGCTATGACCCTCTGTTTGTCATCATCTACAAACCTACTGGGATTTAGAAAGGAAGAAAAAAGAAAGAAAGCACTGGACTACAGGTCAGAACTTCAGAGATCAAGTCAATTCTGCCCCTCACTAGACAACTTTGGATATATCAGCTCTCTGGTTCTCAGTTTCCTCATCTGAACATGAAAAGAGAAGTTATATTCTAGAGGCTCTGTGATCCCTTCAAACTCCATAAACATATGATTCTGTGATCCTCCACATCTCCCTCAGTCTCTACTAGAGATTATTGACAACAGATCTCTGTCAACAGAAAGCAGCTCTAGGCTACAGTGAGAAGGGTCTGGTCAAGGGCAAGGCCAGCCCAGTTCCCCGAGCGAGGCCTCCCAGGAAGGGTATGGAATGCTGTACAGACTGGGGCGTTCCCATTCCATTTTCCATGTTTACCAAGTTTAACAAAGCTGTAAACTTGGAGCAGGTGGCTTGCACTCCCACAGCTGCCCACAAATATTTGTGCTATAATTGTTTGCTGTTTCACTGCAACCTTGGTGGCTTGCATTTGGCTTCCAACTCCATGTGCAATGGAAACAAAATACAATCTGGGAAGTCACTTATTGAGTCTCTTTAGGCCACCCTAGATATGTATTTGCAGTCTTGGTTCAAATACTGCCCCTTTTTTCTGCCTACATGTGCATTGCTTCTACTTTCCTTTCTTCTCAATCTACTTATATATGTGCTCTTTCCAATTCCCAGTAGTAGTTCATGACCAGTGTGCTCAATTCCTGGTCCTCATCCTAAGCAGGAGACCCGGTTCTGGTTTCAACTTCTCCACTAACTGATTGTATGGCTTAGGCAAATGCTTAACTTCCCTTGGCCTCAGTTTCCTCATCTGCAGAATTCAAATGTTGCTCTATAATTGGTAAGGTCTCTTCCAGCTCTAAAATTCTCATCCTAGGTCTAAAATTTCTGAGGCTCATGGGTGGGTTTAAGTTTCCTGCTGCTACCATTCAGCAATGATCTGCAAGTCCATTTCTGGTATTGGTGCTAACTCCTCAGCAGTAACTGTGACAAGCTGGCATCCTCTGGAACAGAAGAGCTTATGGATGAGCCACCTGACCTACCCAGTGTCAGGAGAGCTGTGTCCCCCTGTGGAGGAAATTGGCCAAATGCTTTAGTCTGACAGGCCTAGCTGTCAATCCCTGCTCTGCCACTTGCTGGTTGTCTGTCCTTGGGCAAGTTTCATAATCTCTGTGAGGCTCAGTTTGCTCATCTGTAAAACCTCTCACTAGGAGAGGAAAAAGGAGATAATTCATATAAAGTTCCTGACACATAGTAGATGTTTCTAACTGTCCATTGCCTTCCTTTTCCTCAACTCAGAACCCTAGTTGGGGAAGAGGAGGGAAACAATTGCTCTCCTAAGCGTGTTCTTCAAAAGTGGAATCTTCTCAGATTTTTAAGATACTATATTAACATGACATTTGTGAAGATTATGATAAAAATAACAGGATAAGAATGATATAAAAGCAAAACCATGAAACAGGAGGAGATGGTAGTTAAAGGGTGGCATCATTTTCATGAATTTGTTTTCCCACCAGCCACGGGCACAGGCCTTCAAGCCTATTTATCTCAGCTCTATGTCCCTGCCTCCAGGATTGCTCCGCTGATATGTGAACCCAGCCACACCTTGGCCCAGTCCTTAAGAGTGACTGACGTGACTGTCACCACCTTTTGTTAGGCTGTATGTTTTCATATGCTGTCCTATACCTTACCTTGTCACCATATTGGTGAGGAGTTGTAGTAAAGCTTTGTTGAGAATGTATGAGAGGGACAGAAACAAAGAGAATTTCATTCCACAGTGGTCCTGAAGAAGGATTTGGTAAAACCTACTGAGATGGAGTCAGGGATAATGTTATGTAATTGGAAGTACAGCTGGATGTTACAACTGAGTATATACCTAACAAAGTCCCTGCCTGGCAGCTTAGAGTCCAAGATGGCACAGCACAGGAAGTACAGTGGAGCTGGAGTCAGAAGGCCTGAATGTGAATCCAATTGTTACCATTTTTTTGTTTGAGCTAAACCTGAATTTCCCTTACCTGTCAAATGGAGTTATTATGAGAATCAAATTAGAGCATAGAGGTGAAAGAAAGCCTTCTACAAAAGTAAATTTCATACACTCAGGCATATACGTACATATATAAATACAGACACACACATATGATTTTCCATATGTTGCATTAGAGTTTTGGACTGGAAGTCATGAGGACTGGATCCCAACTCTAATCCTGCCACTAATTCACTGTGTACCTTTGGTCCCTTCACTCACTTCTCTGAATCTGTTCCTCTCCTGTTAACTACTGCTAATTGCACACCTCTCCCGTTCTAGACTTCAGTGACTCTGGCCCTGTGCTGTGCTATCTTAGACACTAAGCTGCCATGCAGGGACTCTGTCAGGTACACAGCTCAGCTGAAGCATCCAGTGCCTCTGCTCAGTAACTACTAAATAAAAGCAAGAGGTTCTGGGATGGGGGTCTCACAGGAAGGGTGTGGTTTGGGTACAGTAGACCATTCAGAAAAGAATGAAGGGAAATGCTAAGAAGTGATTCTAGCCTTTGGTGTCTCTTTCTCTCTTTTATAAGCCTCTGGGCCCAGACTCTATGTTCTCAGTCTGCAACCTGAAGCCATATTAGCTCAGAATAGGCATGGAAAGCTCTGGGAGCAGGGGAATCTATAATCGTTTCTATCTGGAGGAACCAGGAAAAGGATATAGAGCATATAAGTACCTTGTTCAAGCCAACAGATGGGCATTTGGCCTGTGGTCTCAGGAGTAGGGTGATGCCAGCAAACTTTTTGATTGGTTGGGAGCATGGTAATTCTCATTCTCTAAGAATTGCCATCAGGGCTGGGAAGATTTGAAATCTCTGAAAGGGTATCTCCATACTCAGACACCATGTGAACTCAGGGCTAAGGTAGGTCAGGTATTGCAAAAGAAACACACTGGGGGCCACTAATCAAGCATGGCCTCGAAATCCAAGTTCACAAAGAAGTTTCCTGTTTCCCATCACAGTGAGTGAACCAATCATAAGATCCACTACTCAAGTCTCAGCTCCTTATATAAAAGATTATTTTCATTCTAGGAACCAGACGAAAGGTGGGACCCTACATCCTAGAAGAGAAGAAAAGGCAAACTTTTAGAAAACCTCAATGTATCCAAGAGAAGGACATTCTGGGTCTGGAGTGCATATTCTTTAAGAAATGACTGAAGGGAATGGGGAGAGTTTGTTCAGGGAAGAAAAGTAAGATAAGTCATGGGGACTTTCTTCCACTATTCAAAGGGCTCCAAGTGAAAGAAAACAGATTTGACCACGATTAATCCAAAATGACAGAAAACCAGGGAATAGAACTTAAGAGAGATATTTCACCTCAACTTGAGCTCATTCCTAAAGGCTTGCCTGGCCTGACTAAGGGCAAGATAGGCTTTCTCACGAGGCAGCCCATTAGTCAGAGCATGATCAGCCATCTTAGAGGGCTCTAGAATCCCTTGCTCAATGGGTGGTTAAGGTAAAAGATCACCATTTCCCATTGAACTCTAAATCTCTATTATTTTCCTCTATTCCCCTTTTCCCCAACTCCACTTCTCTTTTGGAGCCTGTAGTTTCTGTGTTCACCAGTAAAGTAGAGTCTTCCAGCCTCTGAAAGGCCAAACAGATTCTATGCTGAAAGAGGGAGAGGTAATTAACATCTGACTAGTTTTTTTTCCAGAAGACACCCAGCTGTTAGTCCCTCCCCTGTTATGTTCTCTGGTTTCTCCTCTTCTTGGGAGGAAGATTACTCCGTTCATTCCCAAGACAACAGTTCCCATTCTGGTAAGTCTAGGAGAAGAGCACCTTTGGAGCAGCTCTACCATCTACAAAGGAGCAATTCTGCCCTACTGTCTCATGTGATCACAAATCAACAAACACTGTCCTCTAGGAAATCCATTCTACATGAGAAATATCTATAAGACCTTTCAAAAAAAACAGACAGCTATATGAAGTTGGCCCAAACAAGTCAACTTACATCAGAAAGCAAGAGCACTCACTTTTTCTGAGAAAAGTCAAACCAGGAACAGGTGCTTGGTCAAATCTCAATGTACTCTCTTATGTGTCTTGTTTGATTCCATTTGGAGGGAAAACCATCCAAAAATTAGAAAAGAGGAAACCATTTTCATCACATTGGCTGTTCCATTCTGACACACTGACCTGAGGGAATCAGCAAATGCTAAGAATCCTGGTGTAGAATAATATTCTGAGGTGATCTGGTTCATTCACCTGCCCTCAGACAGGCTGTAGAAGACATCTGGTACCTAACCTCCACTTCTCCTTCCTCCTAATCCAGGATACTTTCTTCACCATGGTGCTACTTCCACAGTCAATTATTATAAAATTATAATTGACAAATATACTGTATGAATAACTGAACTCTTATTACTGTCTGGGTTCATTTCATCTCAGGCTCTTTATATAATGAATACATCTGAAGAATATTGGGTTACCCAAAAGTATTCTCTCCATCAAACCAACTCACCCCAGTTCCATTAACTTGTCTTCACAATTCCTAATTTTAGACCTTTCTTAGAAGTTCTTCTCTGAGCTGCTTCTAAGACTGTCTCCCATCACAGAATTTATTAAAAGCAAATGTTGTTCTTGGCCAAATTTGGGAATAGCCTTCTACTTCTATGATCTTTTCAAATGTGAAGGTTATTAATTACCTGGAGTAACTGTAAATTGGTTTAATTTGTGGTCTATAAAAATCATTATCAGTATTTTATATTCTGATCCCATACCCACAGGCACTGCCAGCATCCCTTCACCTAATGGATCCTACCCTCAAGGGTATATTTCTCAGGGAAAGATGCCAACAGGGGAGACTTCCCAAGGAGACTGGCAAATTATTCCTTCAACCGTTTATCAACTTTTATTGAGATCCTACTTTTTAACAGATATAACTTCTTTCTCTTCAGCAGTCTCTTCTGAAGTGGAAATTAATCTGACTAAAAATTTAAGTGAATTGTGGTCTTAAAACTCTTAAGAACTCAGGAATTTCATAGTAGAAAATTAGGGAGGGAAATCTGAACGCAACATTCAATATGAATGCTTAGACCAGAATGGCCAATGATCTTTACTTCCTAATGCTAGGCCATGCCATCATCTGGCCTTCGGGAGCTATTTAATGGGAGATGTTTGAGGGTGGGGAGGGAGTCTCTGAGCTGTCTGCCCTCAAGAGCTCATCTCTATTGTTAGAAACAACGAACCAACAGGAAGCAGCCTGTAGGTGATGCCATAACAGAGATATAGAGTATTTCTGCTTTGGGGCTAATGGGTTCCATATTAAATGTCTAACTTTAATATCTCTGTGTGCCTCTCCATGACCTTAGATTCAAGAATCTCAAGGCTCCTATGAACCAAGAATCTTATTGCCTAACCTGTGAAGTAATGAACATCTTTTTTCCTCTTTTTCCACATACTGCTCGTTTTTCCATCTCTCTGGGATATAACTTGGGCTTTGATTTCACCCTCATTAAACCCTATATCAAAGAAAAGCACTGGCATCTAACTGCATGCCTTTGGAGAGGTGTCAATTGATGTTAGCCAAACTGAATGGTTCTGGAAATACTCTGTTAACTCCCAGGTGCTAAGACTTTTAAAATATCTTCATGACCCTGTTGGAACAGACTGCATTATGATACTTCCTCTCTGGATTCAGAGCTTAGCTAAGGTGAAAAGCCCTGAGGGCTGAACTGGCTACCACCTGACCCACCACAACCCCTTAGAATGATAACTGGAAGTACCACTTTTAGTTTCCGAATACAGAAAGGCCTTGTCAACACAGCTGTAGGGGAAAATCTTAACCCAAGCATTTTATGCCAAGACTTCTCACCCCCACACTCAAAATCTGAAGACCTGTTTTCTGAGACCTAAGGGCCATTACTCCATTTATCCCAGCAGACTCAAGACACCTACGTGTTTAAGATATATACTGCTAATATTAGTTGGTACCTGGATTTTTAAAAACTCTGATCAGCTAGATGTATCATTACAGATTTCCATTATCTCTGTTTTTCTGGGATCATTGCAATTAGTTCTTTTTACATTAAACCATGCCCTGAAAGTTCTACAGATACTAAAAGATGACTTTATAGAGTAAAAAGTTAGAATGACTCTTAGAGGTTAAGAAATTTCTTCCATAATGTCCCTATCAAAAAGCCTTTCAGCTAGATGGAGCAGCTTATCTTATGACTTGGCCTACTCCAGAACTAAAACCAAAGGCTTTTTTTTTTTTCATTTCCACTCTTGCCTTAGAAAAATTAAGCAGACTATACACCTTCTTCTTTATAACATTTTTTCAATGTCTCCCCATAGAGTTCTAGTGTCTCAGCTAATCACTCTCAGCTCCTTCACTCATTTTTCAGGTAACCTGGTTTCCAGGTTGCTCACTATCCTGTTCACTCTGGAATGCATTGGGTTAGAGGACTTTGTCACATATGATTGTTCAATTTTCTTACTTCAGACAAGCTGATTTGAAGATGTCTGAGAAAGAGTAGAAAATGTGAACCTTTTGTTATTATAATTTGCCTCACCAACACAGAACAGTAACATTTTAAAATCATAACCTCATAGTGAAAAATAGTAGTTTTTAAGTTGTATTCTTTTAGTTATTAGTGAGGTTAAAGATTTTCCATGTCTATTAGCCATTTGTATTCCTTTTATGAATTTTCTGTGTCCTTTGCTCATTTTTCTATTTGGGTGTTCCTCTATTTTCTTAATGATTTGTAAGTTTTCTCTTTCAAAGGAGATTTCCCCGTTGCTATCTATCATATGTGTTGAAAATATTTTCTCCAGTATTTTATTTGATATTTTTTCAAACATTTCACTTTTCAGGTATTATCTTGACACACAGAAGTGACCCCTTTTATATAGTTTAGTCAATTTGTATTTTGCTTTGTATTTTCTTCCATGTGTATGGATTTATCTTTCTGAAATCAGAAAAATATGCATCTTTACTTTCTTCTAGTTTCTTTTTTGTTTCATTTTTATATTCATCTCTTGGCTCCATTTAGAATTTGTTTTTATGTACGGTGAAAGTAAGGAGCGTAGATAATTGTGATGTTCAAGCCAAGCGTGAATAAGGATACCTGTTTAACCCGTGCCCGCCTTCAAGAACTGGATTTAAAATACCAGGGGAAAAAAAAAAAGAGGATTCTTTTTTAAAAAGCAAGGCTTAGAATGGAGACTTCTTTTACCTGGAGGAAAAGGCCCTGCTGGTACAGATACAGCTATACCATCTGCAGCCCTTTTGAAAGGCCATTCAGAGCCTCTCAGAGGAAAGACAGACAAGCCACAGAGGCTTGGAGCTCCAAGTGGCAAGAAAGGTGCCTGCGACTGGGGAGATTTATGAGCTGACTCTGAGGAAGCAGGAAAGTGGTACTTATTTTAAACACCAACATTCACGCTAGTGTTCCAGTTAGGAAGGTCTGAAATAGATGCTGTAAAAATAGGAATATAAATACATATAACCATATATATTTATAAAAATTCTTATGCAGTTCTGAGGCAATCAGTAGAAAATAGAAAGAGAAACAAATATGTAGAGAAATGAGCCTTACAAATCTTCAGTTAATGCAAAGTTGCTCATGGAAACTTAGAGGAGTTTGGATTCTGTTAACTCTTGTGCTAATTTGGGGTGTTCTGTGACTCATAAAAAGACTAGCTATAACCAATGTATATATAGTGTTATCTAAGTAAATAATTTTATATACACATCCGAAAAAGGGTGAGAGTACTGATATATTCTAAATCCCCTTATTTCTCCTTTACTGAAGAAAGCTTGAACTACTTTTTGTCTGTGGAGAGCTATCTGTGACACAACCCAGGAACTGGGAGAAGTCTAAATGGCTTTATAGAACTTGCCCTTCAAGTTCAGAAAAAAAGTTTTTCTTTACAGTGTTAAAGAAACACAGAGCACTTGTTATGGGTATGAATCCTTCATCTGACTCGATTCTCAATTCACCCTATAAAGTGCTATACACATACTTCCCTAGTACACACTGAGGAACATATTCATCTCACCAGTGTACAAGCTAGAGGGAAAAAGGTATTGCATGAAGCCATTCTCTTGAAAGAGCCAAAAATACTCACTTCAGTCTATTCAACAACAACAAAAAACCCAGACCTTGTCCTTGAAAGATTCACATCTTACTTTTACGTTAAAAATGTGCCTCCTGCCAGGGTGCTCAGAAAGAGTTTTTTAAAAAGCTCCTTTTAGTCAAAATAATTTCAGAACATAATAGAAAGTTATTTGATTCCTTTCTGCCCCCAGCTGCAAACATATTCCCACCCCTTCTTTTATCCCCAGTTCCCAACCTTGGCTGCACATTGGAATCACCTAAGGAGCTTTAAAAACCCCAATGCCCAAGCTGCACCCCAGAACAATTAAATCAAATTCTCTGGGCTGGGACCCAGGCACCAATATTTTTTAAAGCTCCCCAGATGATTCAAATATGTGGCCAAGGTTAAGAGTCACTATCCCTCTATAAAATGCTGCAACAAGATCCTAGCTAATTTGCATCTTTGATTTCTCCCAGATTACATTCTTCATTCAGGCACCAAGCCATTTTGCCAAAGGTGTGAACATGCCATGAGCCCCTGTGAGTTCTCAATGCTTAAGTGGAAGGATGAGCACTGGCTCCCCACGGGTTTTATTGTTTATTTTGTTTTAACTCCCAGATTAGTAATGTGCAGATCACTGAGCAGATTAAAGGATTATAAAATGCTTTTATGTTTTACACCAACTTGACAACTTAAACCAAGATGTTCAGGAATCCCGGGTCTTCACTGTTATTTTCGGAGAGTTTTTCATTTGTTCTCAGCTCCAGAATACATTTTCTGCCAGCTCAGAGCAGCTGGAATCTCTCTGCATGGCTGCCTATCAAGCCTGTGATCTCCCCTTCCCACCCCCACCCGCTTGGGGATCCATGTTGCAGCAGGGATTTCCATTCTGTCCCAAATGACCCAGACTAAACACTGGTAAAGGAGCACTTTTGGGTAAAACTAACATGTTTCTGAACAGCTGACTCTAAATTCAGGGGCAAGGACGTAAAATGTGAGGCAGTTCTGGTGGACTGAGAAGGCCCTCGTCCCCTCCTATCTCCACACTCTGCAGAGACTGAGGTTTGGGCAATTGACAAACGTGAGCCCCATGGAACTGAAAAGTCCCAACCCAACTTGTCCTTCTAACAGGGGCTGGGCCCTGAATCAGTGTTTCTTTGACTATCAAGCATCAGGAAGCCAACAGCAGGATGTGGCTCATTCTAGAAAAGGGGCCTGGATCTCCAAACTGTGTACCAACTGCCAAACACCAGCAATCACTCTGCAGACTACCTCTTTCCTGTTTATCTTTACAGTAATGATTATCTTTGCGCTTTGTCATCTGTGGGTCCTGGAACAGAGCTTTTGCCACTGGAGATATCTTTTTTTTTTTTTAATTTCCTTTTGAGAGCAGCCTGCCCACCCTTATATTTTGGGATGCACTGTGTCAAAATCCAAAAACTGATAAGCTTATTAAATCCTTTGATTTAATATATTTTAATGACTATACAGGGTACCATGAGCACATAGTAATGGAACTAATTTGGGGTGTGACTTACCTACTCTATGTTATACTCTTAAATATGGAAAACCTGTTCGTGCACATGTTGTTCACACACACATGCACACATCTGCCTTCCTTCCTACCTGACTCTCTTCATCCGCCTGCAGACTGCTATAAAGGGGATGCCCCTCATCCCCACATTGCCTCTT
This sequence comes from Tolypeutes matacus, assembly GCA_026826555.1. Taxonomy (NCBI): domain Eukaryota; kingdom Metazoa; phylum Chordata; class Mammalia; order Cingulata; family Chlamyphoridae; genus Tolypeutes; species Tolypeutes matacus. The sequence continues at coordinate 3,648,718 of JAKSZT010000380.1, read as the reverse complement.
CCAGCTCTACACAATTAGGGCTGGGGAAATTGGTCCCTATCCACAGAGGATACATTAACTCTAATCTCTAATACAAGACAGACCACAAGAGGGCTAAACATAGGAGCAGGGGAGGAATGAATTCTGACCTGAGGAAGCTGTGAAGTCCTCAGGGCTTTGGGACAGTAAGCAGGAGCTTGAAGGATGAGCCATACTTCTAAGGAATGCTCCAGGTAAACAGATGAGCTAACTAAAGGTTATGTGCTCAAGGCACATTTTGTTTGGCACAGCAAATAATCTCACAGATATAGAGGATAGAAGGCTTTGTGGGGTAAGGGGAGAAGCCATAAAGATATATTAGGGTGGGGAGTGGATGTGGCTCAAGCAGTTGGGCAGCCGCCTCCCACATGGGAAGTCCCAGGTTTGTTTCCCAGTGCCTCCTAAAGAAGATGAGTCAACAGATGAGGGAGCCATGGTGGGGGACGGGGTGGGGGGATAAAAATAAAAATTTAAAGAAGATTTATTAGGGAAGGACTACAGAAGACCTTGAAATCCAGGTCAAAAAGGTTGATTTTCCTTCTCTCCCCTCTCTTTGTATAATGTTTTTATGATGTGGCTGACCATATATTTGCATGTTCAGTGATTTCCCCATCTTAGGGGGCAAGGACTAAATCTATTACAATTAAATTGGTACAACACAAAGAACCATAGGGCTATAGGTGAGGCCCCACCCCCTTTTTTTTAAACAATTTATTGAAGTATCTCATTCATACATGAACATACATAAACAATAAGTGTTCAGTAAACATCGTGAACTTACAAAACAAACATGCATAACATCATACAGGGCTCCCACACATCACCCCACCACAAAATTTGTTAACAAATATTTAAATATATTTAAATAAAAATATTTAAATAAACATATTGTTAACATTTGTTAACAAATGTTGAGGAACATTTGTTAACAAATCATGAAAGAGCATCATCAAAGTATTACTACTAACTATAGTCCATATCTTATTCCCCTATACTTTTTTTTAAAGGATTTATTTATTTATTTATTTATTTATTTTTATCCATTTTTACCCCCCCCCATTTCTGCTGTTTCTGTGTCCATTCGCTGGGCAACTCTCTGTGTCCATTTCCTGCCGTGTCTTCTCATCCTTCTCCTCCTGTCTTCACTGGGATTCGATCCTGGGAACCTCTAATGTGGGAGAGAGGAGTCCCACCGCCTGCGCCACCTTAGTTCCTGGTTTTTCGGTGCATCTTGTCTTGGCTCTCCCTTGTGTCACTCTCCTGTTATGTCATCATCTGCTGCATGGCGCGCAGGTCCTGGCGGCACACCCGTGGGTGATGCCCCTTAAATGCCAATTGTGAATGACTGTGACTGTGGCACCGATTCTTTACAATGGGATAGAACATAGTTAACTACATACTAAAGTCGCCATGGTTTTTATGGTTCCTTCCTATTGTGTCCTGTGGATTGAGTGTATATGCTATGACATGGAGCTTTAAGATGGTTCTGTCATCTGTTGGGAGGAATAATATCAGTATAAAGCCCTGTTCCTTAGCTGGGCTCTCATCTTGAATGCTAAGTGTTCTAAGTATTTTAAGCCTTTAAAAGCTTATGGTAGGGGAAGCGGCTGTGGCTCAATCAGTAGGGCTCCCGTTTACCATATGGGAGGCCCTGGGTTCGGTTCCCGGGGCCTCCTGGTGAAGGCAAGCCCGCCCGCACGGCGTGGTTAGCTGACCCAGCGAGCACAAGCAGCAAGGGGGGAATAAATGAATAAATAAATAAAATCTAAAAAAAAAAAAAGCTTATGGTAGGATCCTATTATGGCTCTAGATCATTGTTACACAGACTTGGGTAGAATACGGATCAAATCATGGCCCTCCAGCCTAACTACACACAGGAAAAGCCTATAATCCCTTAACAACTTGCCTATAAAATCCCCCAGCTCTGCTTGCATAAAGAAGTCCTAGTGTTTTCTCTGGTCAATAATACAGAAGCTAAGTCAAAACTCCTCATGGTTTCAATAAGCCCCTGCGAGGTTAGGGTGAAGGGAAAAGGATCTTATCAGCCTCAAAGCATCTCAGTGGCCAGGAACTTCAAATAGGGTGTGGGCTATTGGAGGGATAAGAGGAACAGGAAGGTTTCTTCCCCACTTTTTCTCTCCCTTCCCTTCCTGTCTCCTCTCTTTAACAACAATAGACTCCCAGAGAGCCACACTGGAACTCCTAGAGTGGTTGATCCAGTGGAACTCAACATCATTAATGGAACCACTGTCATAGACAAAAAAAGTCATGGAGCCAAGCTGTATCAAAAACTAAGAAGTGGAAACAATTGTCTGTCAGGCAAAATGACTCAAGCATACAGACATCCTAAGGAAGAGAGGCCTGGAGAAGGCACAGACACCCAGGTGGGGCCACTGGACAAGGCCTAGTGGAGGAGACTACATCTAAGCAGGCCTAAGGGAAGAAGGGGCGTTTGGACAGACTCTACCAGATTCCAGGGAAAGCAGAAGCACAAAGGAGAAAAGCCTCAGGACACACCTGAGAGGAAATGATCTCCCCATGACCCCTGAGGAGTAGGACGTCCCAAGAGAGGGTCTTGAGCAACCTAGAACCTTTGCCCCAGTGGGGCATGTGGCACCAGGAGATACCAGCCTGCAGCGGCCACTCCTGACCAGCCCTCCTCGCTGTGGCAGCCCACACTCACTCACCGGAATCGCCAACGTCTGAACTTCCTCTCCAAGCTGCCCCAGATGCACACCGAGCCCGGAGCAGCGGAGGGGAGCAAAGCCCCTCTGTCCTCAAAACGGCTGCGCACCCTCCGGGCTCTAACCTGGCCCTGACCTGGAGAAAGCCAGGGCAGCTGCACATACCAGCTTCCTAACTCAGTGCAGGGGCCTCGAGGGGGCAGCTCTGGCCCCTGATGCCTGTAAAGCGCAAACAGGTGCGCAGCCCGCGGGGTGGGCGGGGGCGGAAGCGGCCAGGGACCCGGGAGCCGGGAGCCGCGTCTCCGCGGCGCAGCCAACTCCGCACCTGCGCCGGGACCCCTCCTCTTTCTGCAAACTGGCCGGGAAGCCCGTACCCCCTCACCCCCCCACACACCCCCCCAGGAATTGCAGCTCGGCTTCGCACGTTTTCTTAATATTAGGCAACATTCCAGGTCAGCCCCCTGCCAAGTGGACCGCAACAATGTTTTTGTGGGGATTTGATTGATACTGTGGTTTGTTCCTCTGGGAGGCCAAGTGAAGGGCACATCTCCCGGCCTTCCCGGGACTGGGAGTGCGGGCTGGGAGGCAGACGCGTTTCGGCTTCCTGGGAGCCACTGGGGTGTCCGGCTTTCCCGGCACCGTTATGTGGAACAAGAGTGACCTCCAGTGGCATGTGGGAAAGCACAACGGAACTAGAGCCGGAACTAGGAAGGTTGTGCGGGTTATTGAGTGGCAAAAGGAGGCGACCCCTACACGCATTCATGTTATTATTCGTTGTGTCCCACCCCACCCTCCTCTTCCCGTCATCTCTTTCCCTGTCCTCCCCTCTCCTCCTCTCCTTCTTTCTCCTCGCCTCATTTAATAGTCCAGAAACTGAGACCAGAGCTGGCCTGTGACATTTCCAGACCTGCGTGTTTAATGCCCTGGGGTCAGGACAGCAGCACAAGTATCTGGCTTTCCAGTACAATGTCTGCGCCTTCTGGGTGGTAGTTCATCCTTTGTTGTGGGCCTACTGTGTGAGTTGGTGGAAAGAAGAATGCGGGATGGATGAGATGTGGCCTTCCCATCTAGTGGAGGAGAGGGACAGGCAAGCAGCAGTCACAATTTCGTGTGATGAGTGTGTGACTCAAGAAGACTGGGTACTGCGGGAGCATGTTGGACCTGCAGGACAAGCAGGTATAAGCCAGGTGAAGGAAGCTGGGGGGTGGGGATAGTGTGGAAAGGGTTCCAGGCAGATGGAACAACTTGTCCAAAAGCCCTGAGATTAGAGAGACTGTGAAGAATGGGAGGAATTGGGGCATAAAATGAAAGAGGTAGTGCCTGGTGGGGCCCTGGAATGGGTCGGAGCTAGAGTGAGCCTCAGGAGCCTACAGAAATAGGTGAGGGCCTGCTTCCTGAGGGGGTCTTTAAGGATTTTGGACCATGTCCTAAAATCAGCAGGGGCCACTGAACATTTAGGCAGGTGAGTGTCATGGTCAGATTTCTATTTGGCAGGATGGCTCTGGATATAGCATTGCTTTGCCTGGGGTCAGCTGTGAGGCTGTGGGTAACCCATCCTCGAAATGTTCAAGCCAGAAGGGATCTTAGGGTTCATCTAGCCTGTCACCCCTCATCTTACAGATGGAGAAACTGAGGCTCAGAGATGGCAAATAACTTTCTAAAAATAGCTAAGATGAAACCAATTAATTGCTAAATCCCTTCACCCTCCATTCAAGGTCCCAAAATATGCCAGCCTGAGGCAGACACTGGCTCCCAAGGCTGCTCCCAACAGTGCACAGATGTCCCTGCCTCTGCTCCCACAAAAGCTCACCCTGTGCCAGCAAATTATCTTCAAGACTGGGGAAGGGCATGCTCTCTTAGACTCGCTTCCCCAGGACCTCAGAACAGTTGAAACCTTGCTTAAATATTCTGAGTATCAAGAATCATGATAAGATGCAAAGCCTAGAGATTAGAGACAGGTGGTGGGAGGAGGGAGAGTGACCAGGCCAACCAGCTCCCATGGAGACCTGGGGAGCAGAGGACAAGGCTCCAAATTGAGACATTGAATCCCATTTCAAATAACATGCAAAATAAAGAAAACAAGTTTAGATATTGATAAGTAACTCAGACTTTGTAAAAACAGATGGTGATAAAATGCAGTTGTCCTAATATTTGAATAATTTTAATACCTTCAGCAGCCCAGACAAGCTAGGGAATTAAGAGAAAATAGTTCAACATAGGCTGAATCATGTTGCATTTGGTTTGAAAAGTACTGGGCCAGTAAGGAGGTCCCACATGTGATGAAAATATGATAAGAAAGGTTTTCAAAGAAAGAAACATGATCCTGGTAAGTCCCATCTGGAATTGGGGAGAGAACATGACATAGCAGAAAGAGATGTCAGCCTGAATTTGAAACCAGGCTTAGCCACTTATTATGTGACCTTGCCCAAGCCACTTGACCTCTCTGACCCAGTCTCAATAGTGAAGTTATAATAATAATAATAGTACTTGCCCCATGTACCTCACAAGGCTCTTTGGAAATCACATGAGGCACAGGAGACAGGACTATGGCTGAGGGCATTGGTGCAAATCTCAGCTCTACCACTTCTTGAGTGTACGGCATAGGTGAGTTTTAGACCCTTCTAACCTTCACTTTCCTCATCTGTATTATAGGGAAGCCAACACCTGCCTCCCATGGTTGTTGTAAAGATTAAATGAAATCATAAAAGTAAATCATGGCAGAGTGCCTTTGGCATGAACATGCTTGGTGATTGGTGATTTCTACCATTGGTGTGATTATGTTTGCAAACTTACAAACTGATGTTAAATAAATGAAAGATTATTGTACTATTTAGCATGATTTGACTTCACTGGGTAACAGAATAAATATTAAAAGAAGACTATCAGGAGAAAAAAATAGAATAGAGGTGGTAAAACACATAATCTATCATTACTAACAACAGGACTTTGCAGAAAAGGACCTATGAGGACTCAAGGACCCCCAAAACCTTACTAACAAAATTAACTCATGTTGCCTTAGCCAAGAGATGGTCATTTAGATCTTTTTAAGGATGAAAAACACTAGCAATGATCAGTGGCTTCGTGTCAGGTTGGGATAAGGTATCTAGTGAGAGATCGAGAATCAGCAATAGTTCAGGTCTTATCTAACATCCCCATGAACCACTGAGAGCAAGAGTAATTGGTACATTAATGAAATCTGTAAAGACTTTCAGTGAACCTCCAGGGAGCCTCTTCAAAGCTGTAGAAACTCAACCCAGGAGGACTAGAAATAATGAGGAAAAAAATCTCAAAATTCCATTCACTTATTCAGAAAATAGTAATTTAACCCCTACTGTGTGCTAAGTACCTTGTTAAGCACTGAGGATTCAGGAGGTAAAAATAACCTTTTCTCATCAAGTTTACAGCCCAGCAAGGGAAAGAGGCAAGGAAATCACTACAATTCAGGGTGATAAGGGCCATGGTATAGGTAAGTTTTGGGTGCTCAGGGAGCCCAGAGGTGGGACTCCTAACCCAGCTGAGGATCAGAGAAGATTTCCTGGAGGAGGCAACACATGAGCTGCCTCAGGAAGGATCCACTGCAGTTTGTCAGACAAGGAGGCCTTGTGGAGGGAGCATCATACACAGAGACCCCAAAGTGGAACTGTGTCCCTTAATTTGGTCACACCGGAGGAAGGGTGCCTGGCCTCTCAAGAATTAAGTCTCCTTTTTAATGTCAAAAATGTCATGGTCCTCCTGCATCACAGTAATTGTTCTTTTAAAATCTATTGGTTGGAAAGGGCACATGATGTCCCCTTCCCCCGCAAAAAAGCTATTAGTGGTTTTATAATAGTTTAAAAATGAACTTGTGTCTTAATCCCAACAAAGTCTACTTGGGTTTACATTTGAAAAAATATTTAGTGCACTTTTAAATTAACTTGAGTATGTTAATCTCAACAGCAGCTACTTACATTTTCATTTGAAACATGTTTACCTCATCTATGTGCAAGACATTTTTTTCCATTCTAAAACAATCTTTATCCGTGTATATATTGATGAAATCCTTACAAGAGCTGCTATCTTGACCCCACACCCACACCCAGAGGTCTGTTTTCCAAGCAGAGTTGGCATAAAGGAAAAGATCTGAGTCTGGAGAAATAGCTGGAGCTATGCTTCATCATCCACACGAAGGTGTAAGTAAGCGAGGGGGAGTTGTTGGAGGATTTAAAGCAGTGCAGTGCAATCAAAGTGACATTGCTCTGTCAGCCGTGTGGAAATCAGAGGAGAGGAAGGCAAGGCCAGGGTCAAGAAGATAGGTTTCAGAGGCCTTTTCAGTAGACTAGATGAAAAACCAAAAAGCTCTGAACTGAAGTAGTAGCAGTGACTGGATAGAAAGGAGAAGATTTGAAATATGGTAAAAGGTAGAATTGATTTGACTTAGTGACCCCAGATAAGGGAATTCTGGGAAAAGTCTTGGATGACTCCCAAGTTTCTCTCTTGGGAATTGGGATAAATGGTAGTCCTATCACAAAGATAATAAAGGCAGAGATAAGACAGGATTTGAAGGGAAGATTTTGAATTTGGACATTGTAACTTTGAAGTTCTGGTGGGACACCAAGTGGAGATATGTAAGTTCAGAAGAAGGATCTAAACCATAGATACAGGTTTGGGAAGCATCAGCATGTGGCTTGTAATCAAAGTCATGTGAATGTAGCACCCAGGGGGAGTACATAGCATGAGAAGAGCTCCAAGGAAAAAACCCCAGGAACCCCAGCATCTGAGAGGCAGGTAGGGGGAATAGCTCCCCCTCAGCAAGGAAGCAACATCTCAAAATGCAGGAAAACCTATGAATGAATGAGAGATCATGGGAGCCAAGGAAAAGGAGAGTTTTAAGAAAGGGACCATGAGAAATGTCAGTGCCACAGAGCAGCCAAGTACAAGGACCAAAGAAAATTGATCTACCCATAACAGCAAAGAAGAAAATTGCAATACCGCCACCATATCTGGCTTATATGGCTCCTCATGATTTCAAAGCACTTTTGTATTTTTTATTTCATTTCATTCTTGCTGCAGCTTATATGGCATTCTTACAGATGCAAAAAAATGCAAGACAGTGAGGTGAAGGCACTTGCCAAAGCCATCCAGCGAGTTAGTGATCTGGCTCCTGGAATTAGAGATTTCAGTCCAGAGTCTTAACCATGCTCCCTGGGTTCCACCCACACCTGAGTTAGCTTGTTAGCCATCCAACAAGGACTAGCATGGAGCCTGTTCTGACTGTTCTGTTACCAGTATAGGTTCCAAAAGCCTTGCTTATCACACTTTATTTTGTACTTCCCAGAACCCAAAGATGTCAATACTCTGGAAACATCTGAATCTAAAAGAGTATTACCTAATTCTGCAGGGAGAGGGTTTACACCTAATTCTATAGATAAGAAGGACCAAATCAATTGGGGAAGCACATGACAATATGGAAGAACTTTGAGGAAAATATGTTGAGTGAAATAAGCCAGACACAAAAGGATGAATATGGTATGGTTTCACTGATATGAACTAAATACAATGAGAAGGATTTATACTATGAAGTGTACGTTGGTGGGAGATGGAATGTGGGTTGAGAAGGTGAGAGCTGATGCTGGATGTATGTAGAATGTTTAATAAGTTCAATTGTAAATATGTGGTAATGAATGGACTTGATGGTAACACATTATAATGAGTGTAACAAACACTCTTGATTTATGGCTGTGATTGTGGCTGAAAAGAGTAATCTAGAGAGGTTAATGGTAGTTGGAGGACAGCTGGAGAATAATATAGGAAATGTATAACAATGATTTTGGCAGTGGATGAGGATTGTGGTTAATAGTATAAGTAGAGGAATGTTTTTCTACTACAGGGTGTTAAGAGTGTGGTGATACATGGGGAAAATATAACTAATGTAATTTATAGACTATAGTTAACAGCAGTATTGTAATGTTTTTGTAGCAAAAGCAAAAAAGGTACTATATTAATGCTAAAGTAAAAAATAGAATATGGGGTTTGGTTCTGTAAGATATGAATATGATTAAGCTTTTTTTTTCACTTCATTTTTTTTTCATTAATAAGGAGACCTTGACTATGTCATTTAACATAATCTGAGTTCATCTGTGTATCTTTCTGAACACTGGAGGAACAATTGAGTTACTTTTTGGAATTAGATGAGATAAAAGTGCCTGGACAGAAATTTTTAGAGTAATGATTTCATAACTTGTTGAGCCATCTTTTATCTATTTTATTTTTTTGAATTTGAAATAAAGTTTGAAAAAGAAGAAAAGAAAATACATTATGAAGATGTGTGTGGGTGTCTTTTGCAACTGACCTCTTTCTGTGCACCCGGCTTCACCAGGGAGAATCGCTCACACACGGAAGAAAAGCTCCCTGCACATTTGATGAGGTCAACAGTGATCTTCAGATCTTGATTCTCCCACCCAGAGACTTCCAGAGGCAGGCCTGACTCTGCAAACAGGAGTGCTGTGCTCATTTCTGACAAAACCGGCAATGCCAAGAAAAGGGGGCTCCTCCCCCTTGGCCTACCTAATCTGGGCTGGGCCCAAACCTATCCATGTGGGGCCAGGCTTGGAGCTGCTTCTCTGCCTCACTCACCATTGGGAGCAATTGACAACATGCTAATCTCTGGAAATTCGCTGCTCTGTTGGGCATGAGTCTGATTATCTCTCTCTAAACCTGTTCATCATTCATAGCACAGAAGGAACACTAAACAAAGACCTCTATACCAATATACAATATCTGATTATCTTTACAACTCAAGTAATATCACGCAATGTCATCACAATGAAGGTTGGGCAAACCCCAGAAACAGTTATCACTTTGCAATGTTGATTTTCTGAGGGTGACACACAACTTTATTTCTAGCTGGTGGCCTGGTTCTGGACTTTTCTACTGACCCATAAAACTGAGCTTCAACCTGGGTAGTTGATTGTCACACTCCAGCCAAGAAAAGCTGGCAAGTTGTCTGGATCTGTACTCGGGCCAAGTATGGGTGCCATTTTCCCTCAGGTCCAGCCTAAGATGAGCTGTTAAGCTGTTTCCCTTTTCTCTTTAAGTTTGTTGTTTATATTGTCCCCCTTCTTAAGGTTGAAAATGGCTGGCTACACAGGAAGAATAAAAGCAAGCAAAATAGGTGAATTGTGATCATAAATACCTTCTCTAATATCTACTTCATTGTATTGCTAAAATAGAAACATCTATTAAGCATTAGATATGAAGATTAATTTTTAGATTAGGAAGAACTGTTAGATGTCCCCCTTCAGAACAATCCTAGGCAAGGAACATGATGTCAGTTCTCCAATCTGTCAAATAAATTATTAAGTTAATGAAAGATACCAGTAAAATAGAAGATTTCCGACATCATCTTAAGCCTATACATCATTCCACAGGTAAAAACTCTTTGGGTAGAAAAGTCAAGCTGTGCTGCTAGTATGAGTTAAAAAGAAAAGACATGAGATTGTTTATGGCTTCTGCATCATAGAGGCTTTTCATTGGTCTAGATGATTTGTCTTGGGAACATGTGTTTAAATCCTTGCTCCCAGACCATGGAGGTATATGACCTTAGGCAAGTCACTTAGCCACTTTATGCAAAATGGGGATAATAATAGTCCGATTTCTTCAAAGCATTGTTAAGATGATTGGATGAGTCATTAAATGTAAAGCAACAGTGGCTGGAGAGTTGAGGTGGGAGCCAGTGTTGCCTCTTGCCTCACTGTCCCCTAGCGCTGCCCAGACATTGCACCTGTCCCCAGCACCATGAAGACATGGACTTCAGAGCACGCCTTTGACCACCCATGAGAAACTGTTACAACAGCTGCAATGCAGAAATATCCAAACACTATGAACCCAAGTGATCAGACAGACTTACAGATCCCTTTGGAAAGTTGCACAGCCAAAGACTCCTCAGCACAGAGTAGGGACTGCCTTCCCTTGTGAAATATCTTATTGGTGAAGCAAGAACCAAAACCTATGTGCAGGAACATTCGGTAATTGATCCTGTAGAAAGAACAATGGAACTTAAATCTAATAATATTTCATTTGTAAATATGGTTTCAGTAGATGAGAGACATATACAAACCACATTCTCAAGACCCAGAAAAAAACTATTTTGACTCAAAAAGCCATAATCACTGTGAAAGGAGTCAGCCTCAGCAGTTGCCTGGAAGGACTGATGGCAAGTACAATTTCTTCAAACACGAACGAAGGCCGAAAAGCAATGGAATGGGTCACACATAAATCAAATGTCAAGACTGAAGAATTGATGGCTTTGGCAAGAGGGAGCATAAGGACACCATTGGCGGGGGCAGAATTTATAGAGAAATGATAATGAAAATTGTACAACCGTGGACCCCCCCCCCCCAGCTCTTTCCAAGCTAGAAATATATTTAGTTGTTATTTTTTTTACATTACAGTATATATTTTAGGTAGACTTTTTATAAGCTGACGAAATAGTATGTGACTTTTTGATCAAAACAAAGGAGATGCAGGACTTCTGAGTAAAAGAGACCACCTGAAATTAATATATTTTTAAAAGGACCATCTAGGGTTTTTTGTTGTTGTTGTTTACCTTTTTTTAGGGGATTTATTTATTGATTCATTCATTTACTTTTATCCATTTTTACCGCCCTCCTCATTTTTGCTGTTTCCGTGGCCATTCACTGAACAACTCTCTGTGTCTGTTTCCTGCCCCCTCTTCTCATCCTTCTCCTCCTGTCTTTACTGGGATTCGGAACCTCCGATGTGGGAGAGAGGTGTCCTACTGCCTGCACCACCTTAGTTCCTGGTTTTTCGGTGCATCTCATCTTGGTTCTCCCTTGTGTCACTCTCCTGTTACATCATCATCTTGCTGTGTGGCTTGCGGGGCCTGATGGTGCACCCGCGCACTGGGCCTGGGGGGCTCACCCACTCGTGGGACCTGGTGGAGCACCCACACATGGTTCCTGACAGCTCACCCCTTCACAGAGCCTGGAGGCGCACCCACACACGGGGCCTGGCGGGGGGCACACCTGTGTGTGGGGCCTAGCGGCCCCCGCGCCTTCTATATTTTTCTTTATTTAAATTTTTACCAGGAAGTCCCGGGGATCCTCCATATGGGAGACAGACAGCCAACCATTTGAACCACATCTGTCTCCCCGCTATATCTCTTAAAGCTGACCAAAGATACCTAGTGTTATAGTCATTTCCCATACAGGATGGTCATATAATAAATCAGGCTTAGTTTATCACCAGCATTCTAAAAACCAGACGTAGGGAGAAAAACTAGGTCTGGGGACACATGCATGGTTTCTAATATAGCGAATGTTTAGCCTACCCTGATTATCACAAAATCAGGTCAGTGAGAATATTCGCATGACCATCTAGTTTTAAGGGTTCCAATCATTATGGTAAAATTTTACGATTTTTTGAAAAATTATTTTGCAATTGGTATTGGTATACTGAATCTCCTTAAGGTAGAATTTTAAAGCTTTTCATATATTGGAACTTTACCTAGCTTGGGACCAACTCCAGAACAAAACAGTGTCACCTTTTATGTACATACAATTGCCCTACCGCATTAAACTTCAATAGCTTTCACGAAGGAACTCACTTTCAAAGGAGAAATTGTATACTTTTAAAAGCATATTGATTTGTATAAAATAACTTGCTCTGCTATCAACCACCATTAAAAACCACAGTGTTTAGATTTGATACTTAAATGATATTTTTGAGGGAAAATTATCATCAAAGTAATATATGACTCCAAAAAATACAATTTTATTGTATTAAAAGAGTACTATGTTGATTTGCCAAAGTTTTGTAACTTAGTAAAGGTATTACCTTCCTTGGATTTATACTTTGAAAAGTCTATGATTTAATTGCTGTACCATACATGGGCTGATTATGTTAACTGAAAAAATAGTCATTACCTTAATTCTGCAGCACTCTAAACTTAAAGAGAAAAATAGCTGTTCCCATATTTTAGCATTTCACATTTGCCTAACTTGTAAATTGCCATATGTCAAAATCATGGTTCTATAATTCCTAAAGCATGTTATGACAGGTTATTTGAATATTATTACTTTTTGAAGTAATTGTGACCAAAAATTACTCAAATGATGCCTTGATATGCAGCATAAATCCCAGGTACTTAATGTTTTTAATAATACGGTGCCACTGTGGGGTGTGGGGGGAAGATAAAAGAATAAAAGAAAAAAAATAGATTGACCTACACTAAACACTAAGTGAATTTCACAGCAGCTTTTGTTTTGGGAAATCCTTATTTTAGATGCCAACAGGCAGCTGCAGTCTGAAAAACAATCCAGTAAATGTATTTTGCTTTATATTTTGTGGAGATAATTATTAACCACTAAATAATATCTTTAATACTTACTTTTTTCACAAAGAGTATTTCTGTTAAAAGGCAATTAGCTCTTGCCTTTATTTTACAATGCTTAATGTACAAGTGATAAACATCCAGTCAGTTTTCCTATAAAAGAGATCAGTTAATATATGTACATAAACCACAGAAACTGTATATCAAGCTATTTAAAAATTAGTGTTTTTCTACTTAAAATATTATTTAGCTTAAGACTTCTTAGGACGTTTGTAAAAACCCATTAAATCCAGTATGGTTTCTGATTATTTTTTATAACTGAAGATGCTTTATGCAACTGAAATAACATTTCCACTCAACAACACTGCTAAATTTTGACATTTGATAAAATGTTGCCTTGTATAATTTCTGTAAATTTTATCTGTTCTGAGAAAAGTGTAATACCCCAATAATAAAGGATTTCATAGCTAACAAACAAACAAAAACTGTAAAGCTCCCAGATCAGAGCCTGGGGTATAGTAAGTGTCAGTAAGTGCTGTGCATGTACCAGACAGACAAACAGGCAATTTGGGACAACCTAGGCCTTGTTGTGATGACTCCATTACAATGCAATAATGGAGCCCAAACTGTTTTTCTCACTGTAGGTTGGTGCAGCTGAATGGTCAGCCCTTAGTGATGGTGGACGATGGGACCCTTCCAGAATTGAAGCCCCGCCCACTGCGGGCCGGCCGGACATTGGTCATCCCTCCAGTCACCATGGGCTTTTATGTGGTCAAGAACGTCAATGCTTTGGCCTGCCGCTACCGATAAACTACCCTATGCACGCGAGCTACCAGTGGGTCTGATGGACTGCTTTCCACTCTTCTGCCTTAATAGTATCCTTCCTTTTCAGGCATCTCCTTAGAAACAAACCTGTTTCTGCTTCCCCATCCTGCTGGAATCAACATAGACTTGCTCTCCAAAGAGACTAAATGTCATAGTGTTAGCTTTGCCTACATAGGTCACATCCATTCCAAAGAAAAATGTATACATCATCTGTACTAGTAGAAGGATGAAGGTATGTGGGTAGAGTTAGACATACCCACATACCTGCACCATGTAAACAGTCCTGCACACTCCCAGGACAAATCTTTCCAAACAGCTCTCCATGATCCTGGTCACAGAGCAATACAACTACAGACCTCAACCCTTAGCCTGTTGTTGCTGCCCTCAGCAGAAGATGAGGGAGGAAAAAACTGGGTACACATGCAGGAGCCCAATCCTCTTCTAAATCCTTCTCCTTTGTCTGTTTTCTGCTGTTGCCCTGGGTTTCCTAACACCCCTCTCTTTCAATAAGGGAGCAAATGGGTGAGACAGCTCTGGCCTGCTGGGTGAGCTGTTTATGTACTTTCACAGCTGATGTATGTGTGTGCATCTGGACTTCTGACACTGACATCAATCACTGGATAGTCCTCTGGGAAGCAGGTGCTTCAAAAGTAAAATTACAATCAGACTCCAGATTTTGTAAGAAGGTTCTATTCCTCTGTGACTCTAGATCCCCCCAGGTTTGAAATGGGAGTCAGGTAACAGTATTCATTGAGTGGAGAGCAATGTATTAGGCACCACAAAATACAATCATCATCCTTCATGTTGCTGTGAGGAAGAGAGTGTTAGTGAAACAATAAAACACCCTGAACCACCAAACACACACACACACACAACTGAACAAAACCAATTGGAAATGCCTTCAAAGTGAGAGAATCTTAAGAACTTGTTAGAGTAAGCCCCTCATGAGTTGCTTGATCCAAACCATTTTTTAGAAGTGGAGAGGTGAATCAAAGGTCAAGTAGCTGTGTCCCTCTCACTGGCATTGACTAGGCAGAAATCAAATCTGATCATTAAAGATGTCCAGGTCCATCTATCTCAGACCTGCCAATGTGAGCAAAGAACAGATTTTAGTTAGCTATTTGGGGGAAGAAAGGGGAATCTGGACTCTGAGGTCTGATGGCAAACTAGAGCCGGAGGTGGGAAGCTTCTGAGTTGGGTGATCAGCCTGCTCTGACGTAGGCCTGTATGTCTTCCTGGAGCCCTGGAAGTGTATGTGTGTGTGAGGGGGAGCTGGAGGGGCAGTAAGGCAGATGGGACATAGACAAGGATCTACTCTCCATGATGAGGAGCTGACATGATTCAAGGGGTATGTGGATCTTTGCAAACAAGCTGCATTTGAAATGACTTTCT
This sequence comes from Tolypeutes matacus, assembly GCA_026826555.1. Classification (NCBI taxonomy): domain Eukaryota; kingdom Metazoa; phylum Chordata; class Mammalia; order Cingulata; family Chlamyphoridae; genus Tolypeutes; species Tolypeutes matacus. The sequence goes on along the minus strand of JAKSZT010000380.1, from coordinate 3,633,469 downwards.
TTTCTGTGGACATGATTTTTCTCCCTCTCAGGATAAATGACATGAATGACACTTTAAAAAGGGGCGAGGAGGAAGATATTTCATACTGCTATAGGGTTCCAGTGAACAGAGTGATACAATTTGTGCTGTTGTGAAAGTATAGAAATGGGAAGAGGAGAGGTTGCAGAGGCCAGAGGCTAGGGAGATACCCAAGATGCCCAAGGAGCTGAGGGTTACAGCCAAGTCTGCAAAGTGAATGTGAGGCCTGAGGCATGAGGATGGTTAAACCAGAGAGGAGGTGAGTGTTCTCAGTTTGGGGAGAGAGGGAAGCTGACAGGCTAGTTGGTATGTGAATGAGGTGATGGACTGGCTAGTCCTGTGCTTACTCTCCGGTACAGGAAGAACAGCAGACAGGAGGTGCACGTGAGCAAGCGAGAAAGGGGCTGGGCATGGTCATGGGGTGTCTAACATGGGAGCAGCTGGAGAGAGAAGAGCAGCCCGGGACACTGCCGTGGGCCAGGCTGGCCCAAGGGGCCTCCTCTGCTCTGGAAGCAAGCCCCTCCCACTGAAGCACCAGCTCTGGGAGGCAGAGGGGAGCCAAGACTTGGGGGTGGAAGAGAAGGGAAAGCAGCGGCAGAGGGACAGGCCAAAGTAAGAAGCGAAAAGGAAAGAAACAAGGAATGAAGAGATTGTCCCCCCAAACTTTAAAAAGTGTGCAGATATGAAAAACTTGTCCATAGACTGGTGCAGGTGCAGCTGCAGGGCTGTTGATCATCCCGAGAATAAGCAGAGCTCCCCGCGGGCCTGGTTCGGGGCTGGTTTGCTTTTCATGCATGGCAGCCCCAGTTTCCCTGTGAGTCGTGGAAAAGGGCCACAGCCTGCCCAGAGGCCCCCAGGGGAGCACGCTGCTAAGCTCTGGCTGGCCCTGAGCCTGTCCTCTTAGCCGCCAGGCTCAGTGCTGCCCACGTCAGACACGCACCCCCTCCACCTCTGCATCGATTCTGCTAATCCAGTAGGGCCAGGACTTCCAGAACTCCATTTGAACACGCCTTCTGTAAATAAGTGTTGATTTTTCACTAAGTCTAAACTCACAGAACATAGGCCGTTCCTGCTTCTTTTGTCTTTCTCTTTGTATTAAAGGCTGCTCCCAAGAGGTTTAAGTTTTGTTTATTTTTTAGTTACTATAGAGGGAGGAGGGACTCGCTGAAATTTATGTTTGGAATTCTGGAGTTCTAACTTTCCAACTGTCTCATGGAAGAAGTATTTGCATTGTTCAAAGGATACTGAGAAACTCATTTGATCACATCACATTCCACAGGACATCAGTCATGACTCTTTCACTCTGGGGTGGGGGGGGGATAGTTACTAAACCAGTGAGGACTGCTCTTTATAAGGGGATCCCCTGTCACACTCACCCCAAAAACAGCCTGTGGCAAAACTCAGTATCATGGCTAACATGAAGGGAGCATCTTGCAGGCTGAGATCTGGGACAGAAGAGCTCATCCGCCAGCTTTCCCAGACCAGATTTTTCCTTCCTGAAACAAGACATGAATGAGATGATCTAAGTTTTAAGAGCTGAATTATTTTAAACTAAAGAAGGGGCTCGCTGAAAGGCTTATTTGAAAGGGTAATAATGCATAATGAGAAGCCTGGGCCCATTGTTGTAATGGTTGCCTGCTCCTCTTGCCTCTAGGAATGATTTTTCTTTCTCATTTCTTATCAAGAAGGCTCAGAACAAATTCTCATTGTTATTTGGAAAGTTCCAAATCTTCTAGTGCCCTGAAAAAGCTCCAACTGTGGTTTATTACCATTATCTCCTATAAGTGGAAAGCTTGAAAATACCAGAGCTGGGCTACAGTGAGACCAAGGCCTGCGATTCCCAGTACCTCAGTTTTCCCAAGTCCACACGCCCCTGCAGCCCCAGCCCCCACCGCAGCTGCCCAGTCCCCAGGTAGGTGGGCCCAAAGCCCTGTGCCCTCTGGCGGGAAAGAGGTTGTTGGAAGATTCTGTCTCTTGGCTTCAGTTCTGACAGGGCCTCACATGCTCTCTGCTCTGCGAAGCTTCTGCGGCCTCCTGGGGAGGGGGCAGCAAGGGGACCCAGGCATGTCTGTGAACTGATGTGCTCCCAGAGTGCTCTGGGGCAGACCCAGCATCTGCAGGTGTGCTCAGCTTGAACTCAACACCCCTGTGTTTGGGATGGATACAGCTACAGAATTCACCTTGGAAATCCATGGAGAGCAGCTTTATTTCTGAAAATAAAGGGGCAGTGTTTAATCTCTGCAGAAGCAAAGGTGAACCCAGTGGATGCCTATGACAATAATGACACTGGGACTGGGAAAGACTTTACATTTTTGAAATATCAATAGAGCAACCAAAAATGATAAAGAGGGAAGAAGAGATATAAACATTTTTCTTAAGCTTTTTATGTTGATATAATTTCAAACTTAACAGGACAAGTACAAAAATAATACAAAACCCTTATAGAAAACTCCAACATACCACCACCCAGATACCCAGATCCACCAATTTTAACATTTTTCCACATTTGCTGTATCACTCTAACTATTCATCTATCAGTTCATCTATATGTATTTATCTGTTCATGAATTTTCTTAACATTTGAGAGTAGATTATATATATCATGCTCCTTGAATTCATAACACTTCCCTGAACATTTCCTAAGAACAAGGATATTCACTTATGTAACCACCTTAAGTTCAGTTATGAAGTCCAAGAAATTTAACATTGATATAAAATTTACTGTCTATATTCCAATTTTTTCATATGCCCCAATAATGTCCTTTTGAGCCTTTTACCCACCACTATTAGATCAAATCCAGGATCGTGTATTGCAGTTATTGTCATTGTCTCTTTAGTTGCTTTGTTTTTTCTCTGTGGAAACATATATACCCCTAAACTTTCCCATCTCAACACTCCCAAGCATACCATTCAATGGGATTAATCATTCATTATGTTGTGCTACACTTACCACCATCCATTACCAGAACTTACCCATCACCCTAAACAGAAACCCTACACCTATTATGTTTAACGTCCTAAATCTACAACAATCTCGTTTGTTTAGATACCAACTTAACTGTGATAACATATGCAAACTATGTTCCTATATCCCTTCATCCCCCCACTTCATGTAATTTTTGTCACAAATGACATATCTATATATCTATACATTATGAATTTAAAACCATTTATTTATTATTACTTTTTATGCATTTGCATTTTAGATCCTGTGGGAAGTAGAAAGTAGAGTTACAAACCAAATATACAATATTTGGTGTTTATATTTACCCATATCATAACTTGTACTGAATATCTTTATTTCTTTATGCAGCTTCAATCAATTATCTAGTGTTCTTTCCTTTCAACCAGCAGAACTCCCTGTAGCATTTCTTAGATGTGTATATTCATGTCTCTTGTTAAATTTTGGAAGTTTTCAGCCATTATTTCTTCAAATATTCTCTCTGCTACTTTCTCTCTTTCTTCTCCTTCTTCCCACTATGTGTATATTGGTGTGCTTGATGATGTCCCCCAAGTTCCTCAGGCTCTGTTCACTTTTATTCATTCTTTTTCTTTCTGCTGCTCAGACTGAATGAGTTCAATTGTCTTATCTGATTCTTTCTTCTGCCAGTTCCAGTCTCTTTAGGGAATTTTTAAAAATTTCTGTTACTGTGGTCTTCAATTCTGTTTTATTCCTTTTCATGATTTCTAGCTCCTTCTTGATATTCTCTTTGTGTTCCCCTGTTGTTTTTCTGATGTCCTTTAGTTCTTTGTCCATGTTTTTCTTTAGCTCTTTGAGCACATTTAAGACCATTTTTTAAAGGTCTTTGTCTGGTATGTCCCAAGTCTGGTCCTCCTTATTTATGGTTTCTAACACTTTAATCGTCTCTTTTTCATGGGCCATAGCTTCTTGTTTCTTTGTTTTGTAATCTTTTGTTAACCTGGACATTTTGATGTTTTAATGTGTTTTAATGGAATTTAGACTCTGAGGTATCTGTTCCTTAAGCTTGTGTCCAGATAATGTTATGACAGAGATTTCCTTGAATGCCAGGAGCTAACAGAAAAAAAAAAAAAAAAAAAAAAAAAAAAAGGGAAGTGGGGGAGAAAACAACTTTCCCAGTCTTTGCAGATTGGCCTGTGTGAGTGGTCTCCTTCAGAGCTTAGCCATACAATGAGTTTAGAGAATAGCCAAAACGCAAAAGCAGAGGGCTTCCCCAGTCTTTTCTGTGCATGCTTCTTGTCCTGGGCAGGCACACATGACCCTCGGAATTCCCCCTTTCTCTCCATTTACACAGATATGAATGTCCTCATTCCCCAGGAAACAATGTTTCCTCGTGATCCTGGGTGCTACATTGTGTGCCCCACAGCTGGCACTCCTTTGCCCCATGCAGCTGCAAATTGACTGTTCCACAGCATTCTGTAAGAGACGTCTGTGAGCATGGTGCAAGCTCTGGACAGTGAGCTGCAATGTGTGTCCTTTTTTTATTCATTCAGGATGCCCTCAGACAGATGGGCAAAGACATGTATCCACCCTTGGATGTGCACAAAGATTGCTTTCCTTACACGGAAACTGGAACCAGGGAGCTATGCTGAGAGCGCAGGCCATCTCCTCACCGAGCCAGTGAGGGAGTGAGGGATGGGCCATCAAGGGTGCCACGAGGTTTCCCTACTGTTTTTAAGTTGCCCTTTTCTTGTTTCAGTGCTTACCATGTTACCACAACCCTTTAACTGTTTTCCAGAGTTTCAAAAAATGCTTCTGATAATTCTTACTGATTGTTCAAAGCTTTTGTGAGGGAACAGAGCCCTGGAGCATCTCACTCTGCCATCTTAGTTGGGGCATAAACATTTATGCAGCATGGCTTCCTCCACTTCCTGTTCTCGCCAGCCTCAGCACAGCTGCCTCAGTCTGGGCACTGCCCACTCTGTTTTCCACTAACTTATTCTCTAATTCCACAGCCTCCCCTCTGCTAGCCACTCTATTCCCAACCCAGAGCCAAAAACATCTGCTGTACTAAACTGGAGTTAAGCTTTGATTTTAGAATTCTTTTCCTAGAATGTACCAGGATTGAAAATAACTTAGTAAGGAGGACTCCAAAGAGGGACAGTGCTAAAATGAGGAATTTTATTGTTCTTTTAAGGCCCAAATAATTGGGATATTAGAATCACTGCTTCCAAGTTCCACTATCAGTGACACAAGAGCTTCCTTGGCTGCACTTTATTAGCTGCCCTGTGTTAAATGCCTTCTTCTGTACCAGACACCTTGTTTAATTTAATCATCAAAGGAGTCCTGTGTGCTGAGTATTGGACTCCAGTTGTAGATGGAGTATATCAGAGAAGTACCATACCCTGCCTGAGAACATACATAGTAGGAGAACCAGGTAGGGTTTGAACCCAGGTCTGTTGGATTCTAAAGCCTGCTCTCATTGTGCTTTGCTACCTGTCATCTGACTGGCCACAGCCAAGTTTCCTCATCTCTGGGTTGTGCACAGCCACCTTTCCTAGCATCCTGTGTGTATACAACAGAGAACTCTAGTAGTGCCTTTTCCCAGGACAATAGATCTCCGCAGCCTTTCTGATTTGGAGGTACAAACTAATATCTCTGATGAGAATCAAGTAGGGCTGTGACCAACCTTGGTAGAACTCTGAGCCCAGGCTCACCTAGGCCTTCCATGGTCCTCTTGGCCTGTCCCTCTCTCTCTCTCTCTGTTTTTCTGTAGAGAAATTCAAGGACCACACCCACCACCACCTTCCACCATATGTGATGATTCTTGGTATTTCTTAGTCTTGGAAAGTAAGTGGCAGAAACAGTCAGCACATACACATGCACACCCTGCCTCCAAAAGCACTGCCCCGCCACCACCATCCAGAGGTTTGGAAGTCTTTCTTTACCTTCCCAGACCAAATAATAAATCTATGTATGCCCCACAGCTGGCACTCCTTTGCTCCATGCGGCTGCAATTTGACTGTTCGCCTACACTGTTCTTTAAGAGATCTCTGTGATGGTAGTGCAAGCTCTGGAACAGGGAGCTGCAATGCGTGTACTTTTTCAATCATTCAGGCTGTCCTCAGACAGACTGGTGCAGACATGCATGCTCCTTGGTATGTGCACATTAGCCATTGCCCTAGGGGTAGCATTTGCAAAAAACACTCTAAAACAAACAAACAAAAAATAAATAAAAATACAGCAAATTGACTGCTTTGGTACCTGTTTCTTTCCAAACACAAGAACAACCCCTGGGAGTAAGTGGGAGACGTTGACCAACTTCCACATGACAGACTCATGAATAAGTCCCACTGCCCTACACACCCGTCAGAGAAAAAGGGCCCCTTCTTTACAGCCCACCACATGAACGTTACTAATTATTGTTCATGAAAATATTCTAGGATTCTTTTCCAAGTTGTAAATGTTATGTAATAAATTATATTTTTGGAACAAACAAAAAGAAACCTTAGTTTTATTCATCTGGAAGTTGACAAAATGAATGCAGGAACACCTCCCAGGAAAAGTTTCTTCTCTGTGCAAAGGATTTTAACAGGGGTTAATATTTTCTTCCAGAAAACAGATGATATTAAGGTTTATATGAGCCTGGTGATTGCAGAGAGTTTGGGTCCATGAAGTAGTTTATATTTTGAGGCAATGTTTTGTTAAGTACTAAAATGTGAATTCTCTAATTTTCTCTGCTCAGTATATTCTGCGAGGAGAGGGAGGCAACTGCTGTCCACACTACACTTTGAAAAATAAGACTGATTGCTTGGTGAACTAACACATGCTGTGGACCTCTGACTTTAAGGTGTGCTGCCCTCTCCATGAGCTCTGCTTTAACTATTATAAGTGAAGATTAAACTTAATAATTCTAGTTAGAGGTCACCGACTGCATAAAGTGACTGTTAGAGGCCAGAACAGATAAACCCACAAATCTCAGGGGCTTAACACAATGTTTATTTCTTGTTCATAGCACGTGATGGGAAATGTGGTCCCATCTAGATGTTTGGAGTGTAAGAAATGAAGTCCCTAACTGGGCAGCCACTTCCCAGCAACTATATTTCATGAAAAAGAAGCACACAGCTTTGGTGGAAATCTAGGAGACCAGAGAATGATTCAATGATTTTAGGCCCAGCCAGTTGATTTGTATCAAGTGAGTGTTCCAAAGAGCTAGTCTGTGGTGATACCTAAATTCGAAGGACTTTTTTTTTTTTTTTTACATACTCTGTAATGACCTAAAGAGGCTTTCATTTCCACCTATGCTATCCCTTAAGCCTTGCTTCTCCTCATACTTGACTGTTTTTTATGAGAAAACACTGTGTTGTTCCACTGCTATCCAGTTAGGATGCACATAGTACTGGATGCTGTGCCCTCTACTGGACACATTCAAAAAAGAACTGGAAACTTCAAATAGCGAAGTGGGTTAAAGGCTCGCTGAAGAATCATAGAGACCACAGCTATAGACCAAATGAACAGCCACACCTGGAAATCACAAAGCAGGTAGTTTGTGTTTCTGGAAATTTGTCCATTTCATCTAGGTTATCTATTTTGTTGGCATAAAGTTTATAGTATCCTCTCATAATCCCTTTTATTTCTTGGTGTTGGTAGTAATCTCCCCTCTTTCATTTCTAATTTTAATTATTTGCAACCGTTCTCTTTTTTTCTTATCAGTCTAGCCCTAGCTAAAAGTTCATTGATGTTATTGATCTTTTCAAAAAAACAACTTTTGATTTTGTTGATTCTATTGTGTGTGTGTGTGTGTGTTTTATTCTCTATTTCATTTATCTCCACTCTAAATCTTTGTTATTTCCTTCCTTCTGCTGGCTTTGGATTTAGTTTGCTATTATTTTACTATATCCTCCATTTGTGAGGTAAGGTCTTTCTTCTTTTTTTAATTTAAGCATGTAGAGTTATAAATTTCCCTCTCAGGAATGCCTTTGCTGCATCCTATAAGTTTTAGTACGTTGTGTTTTCATTTTCATTTGCCTTAAAATATTTCCTAATTTCCTTTGTGATTTCTTCTTTGACCCATTGGTTGTTTAAGAGTATCATTGTAGGGGGCTGGAAGTGGCTCAACTGGTTGGGCGTCCGTCTCCCATATGGAGGGACCTGGGTTCTATCCCCGGGACCTCCCGGTAAAAAAAAAAAAAAAAAAAAAAAAGAGTATCATTGTATAATTTCCACATAACTGTGTATTTTTTTCCAGTTCTCCCTCTGTTCTTGATTTCTAGCTTCATTCCATTTGTGGTCAGAGAAGAGATTGTATGATTTCAATCTTTTAAAATTTATTGAGACTTGTTTTGTGACCTAACATATGATCTAACTGAGAATGATCCATGTATACTAGAGAAGAATGTGTATTCTTCTTGTTGGGTGAAATGTTGGGAGAAAGAGCCAAAAGCTGTCCGAGGGACCTGCTTGGGGGTCAGCAGACCAAGACATTGCTACACAACTCCCAGAAGAGTGAGGGACTGAGATGAAAAACCCCAAACAATAAATGTGAGTTACCAAACCTCCCTGGGAGCCAGGAAAGGCTCCCCTCCCCCACCCCCAAGATATTAAGCTGGGGTAAAACTCCTGGCTCACTGCAGCTAAATGAAAGGGGAACAGACGTCTTCCTCCCTATCAGCTGTTACAAGGGAAAAGGGAAGGGGAGTGGGGTTGCTTTCTTCAATGAGTTCTGCCACAGCCTGCTTTGAATGTCAGCTCTGGCCAGACCAAAACACAGGAAAACATAGCTTGAAACACCTCCATGGAAAGGTGCATCAATGAGCACCACCTGCTGGCAGATCTGGAAATTGCATGGACAATAACTGCTTTTGGTTTTTCTCTGTGCCCTAACTCCTGGGAGAAAATCTGCACCCCATTAGTGAGTCCCTGGCCCAATTTTGATAACTTAAGCTGGGCAGTTTTAAAGACTATAATAAGTTGAACCAAATATCAAAGAAGAGAATGGGGAAAAACAATAAGGAAGAGAGAGAAATTGGCCATCAGAATAAAATCACCAACATATTCAGATGCCTAGACATCAGCAAAAATTTACAAACATACTAGGAAACAGGAAGCGATAGCACAGTCAAAGGAACAAACCAAATATCCTGAAGAAATACAGGATTAAAGACAATCAATGATAATCACACAACTCTCCTAAATCAATTCAAAAATTTGAAAGAAAATATGACTGAAGAGATAAAAGATATTAAGAAGACACTGGGTGAGCATGAAGAACAATTTGAAAGCCTGCAAAGAAAAGTAACAGACCTTATGGGAATGAAAGACATGATGGATGAGATTTAAAATATCAGAGGCACATAAGAGCAGATTTGAATTGCTTGAAGACAGAATTCGTGATTTTGAAGACAGAACATCTGAACTGGAAAAGTCAGGAGAACAGAAAGAGAAGAGAATGGAAAAAAAGGAACAGGGTCTCAGGGACTTGAATGACAATGTGAAACACACAAACATAGGCATTATCGGTGTCTCAAAAGGAGAACAAAATGGAAAAGGGGCAGAAAGAATATTTGATGAAATAATGACTGAAAACTTCCCAACCCTTATGAAAGACATAAATATCAATATCAAAGAAGGTCAACACACCCCAAACAGGATAGATCTGAACAGACCTACCCTGAGACACCTACTATTCAGAATGACAAATATAAGAGATAAAGAGAGGATTCTGAAATCAGCAAGAAAAAAACCAAAGCACACATATAAGAGAACCTCAGTAAGATTAAGTGCTGCCCTCATCAGAAACCATAGAGGTGAGAAGAAAGTGGTATGATGTATTTAAGGTACTGAAAGAGAAAAACTGCCAGCCAAGAATTCTGTACACAGCAAAACTGTTCTTCAAAAATGAAGGTGAGTTCAAAGTCTTCATAGACAAACAAAAACTGATAGAATATGTTACCAAAAGACCTGAATTACTAGGGATACTTAAGGGAGTGCTGCAGTGAGCACTGGGGTGAGAGACTTGGAGAAGCGTGTAGAAACGAAGATTATTAGGAAGGGTAAATTAAAGGGTGAAAAGACAGACAATAGTGCTGTATTAGTCAGCTAAAGGGATGCTGATGCAAAATACCAGAAATTGGTTGGTTTTTATAAAGGTATTTATTTGGAGTAGAAGCTTACAGTCACAAGGTCATAAAGAGTAAATTACTTCCCTCACCAAAGTCTGTTGCCACATGTTGAAGCAAGATGGCTGTTGGTCTCTGTGAGGGTTCAGACTTCCTCTTTTGGCTCCATGGTCCCAGCTTCTTCTGGTCTCAGCTGTAGGCTGGTGTAAGATTTTTCTCTCTCTGGGCTTTGCTGCTCTGGTCTCTCCACAAGGTCAGCTGAAGACTATCAGGCTCTCTCTCTTCCTGCAGCCTCTACCATGTCTATGGAGCTGTCTCTGTTTCTCTGTGTTCTTATCCTGTGTATTTACTTCCTGAGGCTCCAGCATCAAAAATTCCAACTCTCTCCTCTGCCATGTCATTTTCTCTGTGAGTCCCTACCCACCAAGGGGACAGAAAGAATATTTGAGGCAATAATGACCAAGGGGGTGGGGACTCCACTCCTACTGATGTAGCTGAATCAAAGCCTTAATCATAATTTAATCAAGTAAAAGTGAAACCTCTGAATATAATACAGTATGCCCAGAGGAACAGACTAGTTTACAAACATAATCCAATATCTATTTTTGGAATTCATAAACAATACCAAACTGCTACAAGTACGATAAGACAACAGAAAGCCAAAGGACAAGATGGATGAAGTAAGCAATGCCTTTATAGTAATAACATTGAATATTAAAGGCTTGAACTCTCCAAGCAAAAGACATAGAATGATAGAATGGATTAAAAAATATGAGCCATCTATATGTTGTCTACAAGAGACTCACCTTAGATATAAGAACACAAACTGTTTAAAAGTGAAAGGTTGGAAAAAGATATTCCATGCAAATAGTAACCAAAAAAGAGCTGGAGTACCGATAGTAATATCAGTCAAAATAGACTTTAAATACAAAACCGTTATAAGGGATGAAGAAGGTCATTATATAGCAATAAAAGGGGCAGTTCCCTAAGAAGAAATAACCATACTAAATATTTATGCACCTAACCTGAGTGCCCAAAGATACATGAGGCACACACTGGAAAAGCTGAAGGGAGAAATAGATGTCTCTACAATAATAGTTGGAGGCTTCAATACACAGCTCTCAGTATTGGGTAGACATCTGAACAGAGGATAAATAAAGAAACAGAGAGTTTGAATAATATGATCAATGAACTAGACCTAACAGATATCTGTAGAGCATTGTGCCCCAAAACAGCAGGATATACTTTCTTTCCAAGTGCTCATGGATCCTTCTCCAAGATAGACCATATGTTGGTTCACAAGATAAGTCTAAATAAATTTTAAAAGATTGAAAACAGTTTCTCTGATCATAACAGAATGAATCTGTAAATCAATAATGGATGGAAAAAAGGGAAAATTCATAAATATATGGAGAATAAACAACACACTCTTAAATAATAAGTAGGTCAAAGAAGAAATTGCAAGAGAATTCAGCAAATATCTTGAGATAAATTAAAATGAGGACACAATATATCAAAAGCTATGGGACACCTCAAAGGCAGTGCTGAGAGGGAAATTTATAGCCCTCAATGCTTACATTAAAAAAAGAAGAAAGAGCTAAAGTTGGAGATCTAACTGCACACCTGGAGGAACTGAAAACTAATCCCAAACTAAGCTGAAGGAAAGAAACAGTAAAGATCAGAGCAGAAATAAATGAAATTGAGGGGGAAAAAAGAGAGAGAGAATCAACAAAACCAAAAATTGTTCCTTTGAGAAGATCAACAAAATCAACAAACCCTTAGCTAGACTGACAAAGAAAAAAAGAGAGAAGATGCAAATAAATAAAGTCAGAAATGAGAGGGGAGACATTACAACCGACCCCACAGAAATAAGAGAGATCATAAAAGGATAGTATGAACAACTGTATGCCAAAAAACTAGACAATGTAGAGGAGATGGATGAATTCCCAGAAACACATGAACCACCTATAATGACCCTAGAAAAAATAGAAGACCTCAACAAACCAATTAATCACGAGTGAAGAGATTGAAACAGTCAACAAAAACCTCCCAAAGATGAAAAGCCCACAACCAGATGGCTTCACAGGTGAATTTTACCAATCATTCAAAGATAATATAATACCAATCTTGCTCAAGCTCTTCCAAAAATGTGAATAGGAAAGAACGCAACCAAATTCATTCTCTGAAGCCAGCATCACCCTAATACCAAAATCAGATAAAGATAATATGAAAAATGAAAATTACAGACCAGGATTTCTAATGAATATATACGCAGAAATCCTCACCAAAATACTTGCAAACCAAATCCAAAAGTACATTAAAGGAATTATACACCACAATAAAGTGGGTTTTATCCCAGCTATGCAAGGGTGGTTCAACACAAGAAAAATCAATTAATGTAATACACCACATTGTTAAATTGAAGAAGAAAAATAAAATGATCCTCTTGGTTGATGCAGAAAAGGCATTTGACAAAATACAGCACCCTTTATTGATAAAAACACTCCAAAAGATAGGATAAGAAAGAAGCTTTCTCAATATGGTAAAGTGCATATATAAGAAAGCTACAACTAGCATTGCACTCAGTGGTGAAAAACTGAAAGCTTTCCTGCTGAGACCAGGAACAAGACAAGGATGCCCACTGTCATCATGGTTAATCAATATTGTGGAAGAGGTTCTAGCTCCAGCAATTAGGCTAGATGAAAGAAAGGAAGGAAAGAAAGAAAGAAAGAGGGAGGGAGGGAGGGAGGAAGGCAGGCAGGCAGGCAGGCAGGTAGGCACAAAAGAAAGAAAGAAAGAAAAGCACCCAAATAGGAAAGGAAGAAGTAAAACTTTGACTATTTGCTGATGATATGATCCTATTCTAGAAAATCCTGAAAAATCCACAACAAAGGAACAGAATTAATAGATGAGTTCAGCAAAATGGCGGGATACAAGATTAATATGCAAAAATCAATAGCATTTCTTTTTTTTTTTTTTTTTTTACTGGGAGGTACCGGGGATCGAACCCCGGTCTCTCCATATGGTAGACAGACGCCGAACCTCTTGAGCCACATCCGTTTCCCAATCAATAGCATTTCTATACACTACTGATGTGTAATCTGAAGAGGAAATCAGAAAAAAAAATTTTTCATTTATAATAGCAATTTTTTTAAAATCAAATATTTAGAAATAAACTTCACTAAGGACATAAAGGACCTGTATTCAGAAAACTATCACTAAAAGAAACCAAAGAAGACTTAAATAAATGGAAGGACATTCCATGTTCATGGATTGGAAGACTAAATAAATTGTTAAGATGTCAATTCCACCTGAACTGATTTACAGAGTCAACACAATCTCAAAAAAAGTCCCAACAGCCTTTTTTGCAGAAATTGAAAAGCCAATAATCAAATTTATTTGGAAGGGTAAGGGGTCCCAAATAGCCAAAAATGTCTTTAAAAAGAACAGAGTCGGAGGACTCTCACTTCCTAACTTGAAAGCATATTACTTAGCTATAGTGTTAAAAAACAACAACAACAACAACAGCGTGGTACTGAAATAAAGACAGACAGGTTGACCAATGGAACAGAATTAAGAACTTAGAAATAGGCCCTCACATCTACAGTCAAGTGATTTTTGACAAGGCGGTCAAACCCTCCCAACTGGGCCAGAACAGTGTATTCAACAAACAGTGCTGGGAGAACCCGATAGCCATATCCAAAAGAAAGAAACAGGACCCCTATCTCACACCTTATACAAAAATTAACTCAAAATGGATCAAGGACCTAAATATAAAAGTGACCTATAAAACTCCTAGAAGAAAATGTAGGACATCTTCAAGATCTTGTGGTAGGCAGTAGTTTCATAAACCTTACACCCAAAGCACAAGCAACAAAAGAAAAAAATAGATAAATGGAACCTCCTCAAAATTAAACACTTTTGCACCTCAACGGACTTTGTCAAAAGGGGGAAAAGGCAGCTGATTCAATGGGAGAAAATATTTGGCAATCACATATCCAATAAGCATTTAATATCCATCATATATAAAGAGATCATACAAGTCAACAGTAAAAAGACAAACTACCCAGTTAAAAAATGGGCAAAAGACTCAAAAAGACAATTGTCCAAAGAAGAACTACAAATGGTGAAGAAACACATGAAAAAATGTTCAACATCACTAGCGAGTAGGGAAATGCAAATCAAAACTACAATGAGATATCATTTCACACCTATTAGAATGGCCACTATTAAAAAGTCAGAAAATGGTAAATGTTGGAGAGGATGTGGAGAGATAGGAAGACTTATTCCCTCTTGGTGGGAATGTAGAATGGTACAGCCACTGTGGAGGACTGTTTGGCAGTTCCTAAGGAAGTTGAATATACACTTGCCACGTGACCCAGCAGTACTATTACTAGGTATATACCCAGTAGAACTGAGAGCAGTGATACAAATAGACATCTGCACACCGATGTTCATAGCAGCATTATTCACTACAGCCAAAAGTTGGAAATAAACCAAGTGTCCATCAACTGATGAATGGATAAACAAATTGTAGTGTATAAACACGATGGCATATTATGCAGTGGTAAGAAGAAATGAAATTGTGAAGCATATGACAACATGGATGAAAGTGGAGGACATTATGTTGAGTGATGCAAGCCAGACACAAAAGGACAAATACTTTTTTAAAAGACAAATACTGTATAATTGCACTATTATGAACTAAATAAATCGTGTTAACTCGTGGAATTAATAATTAGAATATAGGTCACCAGAAAATAGAATGAGGGTAGAGAATGGAAAGCTGATGGTTAATCTGTGCAGAACTGGTTAAAAGGTTGTTTGTAAATCTTTGGAAATGGTGAAAGCACATCATGGTGTTTGTGACTAGCAGAGATATGGTATGACAGTGGTCAAAAGGGAAAGCCTAAGGACATGTATATTACCAGAAGGAAAGCTAAAAAATGTAACATGGGACTATATAACATAGTGAAACCTCATGTGAAATATAAATATGGGTGATATTGCATATAAAAAACTGTTTCTACAAAACATAAATACAAATAAACTAGAGAGAAAGAAACAGAATTGCAGCTATATACAGCAGGGGAAGCACAGAGATTGAGAGGTGTTTTTTTTTTTAATTTTTTTATTTTTTAGTATTATTATTATTACTAGAATAATGAAAATGTTCCAAAAATGATTGAAGGGATGAATGCACAACTCTGTGATTATACCACTTACCATTGATTGTACACTTTGGATGGATTTATGCTTTATTAATATGTATCAATAAAATAGATTTGTTAAAAAATAATATTCATGTATTTAATATACCTTATTCGTTGGTTAGAAAACTCAATATTGTTAATATGTCAATCCTCTCCAAACTGATATATAGAATCAATGCAATTGCAATCAAAATTCCAGCAGGCTTATTAGTAGAAATTGATAAACATATTCTAAAATTCATATGTAAATGCAAAGAGCCTAAAATAACCAAAACAACTTTGAAAGCGAAGAGTTGGAAGGCTAATAATATCTGATTTTAAGACTTAATATGTAGCTACAGTAATCAAGACAAGGTGATTTAGGTGCAAAGACAGGCAAATAGATTGATGAAACCACATAGTTCAAAAATAGACCTACCCATACATGAAAATAGATTTTCAATAAAGTTATAAAGGCAATTCAGTGGAGAAATGATAGTCTTTTCAACAAACGGTACAGGAAAATGGAATAGGCATATGCAGAAAAATGGACTTTGATCCACATCTTGCACTACATATAAAACAAATTAACTCAAAATGGACCATATACATAATTATTAAACCTATAAAACTTCTACAGGAAAACATAGGAGAAAAAATTTTGTGACTCTGAGCTAGGCAAAGGTTTCTCAGATACAAAACCAAAAGCATGAGCCATAAAAGAACAAACTGATAAATTGGTTAAACTGGACTTCACCAAATTTTAAAACTTCTGGTTTTCAAAAGACATTTTTAACAAGAATGCAAAGACAAGCTACAGACTTGGAGAAATATTTGCAAAGTACATATCTCATAAAGGACTTGTATCTGGAATATATAATGAGCTTTGAAAAGTGAATAATAAGATAATAAACAATACAATTTTAAAATGAGCAAAAGATTAGAACAGACACTTCACTAAGGAGTATATAGAGAAGGCAAAAAGGAAAAAAAAAAAAAAAAAAAAAAAAAACACATGAAAAGACCCTCAGTATCATTAGTCATTAAGAAAATGAAAATTAAAACTATAATAGTATTACTACGCATCTATTAAAATGGTTACAACTAAAAAGACTGACCATACCAAGTGTTGGCTAGGATATGGAGGAACTGGAAGCCTCATACTCTGCTAGTGGGAATGTACAATGGTACAACCACTTTGGCAATTTCTTTAAAAGCTAAACAACTACTAGACAATTCCACACATAGTAATTTACCCAAAAGAAATGAAAGCAGTCTGTGCATAGACTTATTTCTGCATATTCCTGTCAACTTCATTTGCAATAGCCAAAACTGGAACAAACCCAGATAACTATCAATATGTGAATGGTAAACAAATTGTGATACAGCTATACAATGGAATAGTACTCAGTAATAAAGTTGAATGAATTATCGATACATGGAACAACATGGATGAATCGCAACATAATTTTACTGACTGTAAGAAGCTAGACAAAAAGAGTATATCCTGAATGATTTGATTTATATAAAATTATAGAAAACACAAACTAATCTACAGTGAAAGGAAGCATGTCAGTGGTTTCTTGGTGATAAGAAAGGGGTGGGAGTAGGAGTAGGAAAGAGGGAAAATAAAGGGGAACAAGGAAACCTTTGGGAGTGGTGAGTATCTTCATTATCTTCATTGTGGTGATAGTTTCATGGGGAATACATATGTCAAATCTTATTAATTTCTATACTTTAAATATGTGCAGTTTTCTATATGTCAATTATAATCAATAAAACTGTTTATAAAAAGTAAAATGACAGTCATGATGAGTGTTGCCACAGACAAAGAAATTAGAGAGTTTCTCTGAGTAAGTTATGACTGAGTTTAAGACCAAGGAAAGGGAAGCAATTAATTAGGACAAAAGTGGCAGAGGGGACAGGGTGGTGAAGACAGCATTCCCCAGACAGAGAAGAGCATATGAAAAGGCCTGTGGCAGAAATGAACATGACATTTTCATGATTTCCTAAGAGGAAAATATGTTCAGAAAATAGATGCAGCCAAGGAACTGTGGCCCACTTAAGTGCCCTTCCTGGCTAGCATTGGGAATTGTAATTATCAAAGTTAGCAAGGGTGGGAAGGATCAAATTTAAAAGAGAGAAAAACTGGATGTGCTTGGGTCATAGTACATCTGGAGAACACACGATAACACATCTGGTGCATGCATAACAGAATAGCCAGGCTAAGTGTGTATAGGCATGCTTTCACTGCTTGGCCCATGACAGTTTGCAAAGGCTACAAGTGGTGTAACTGCTGCATAGGCAGTGGTCACCTGACTGAATGCCCCAACTTAAGAGCCATGCAGAGAGGCTCAGAAGAAATATATAATCTAAATAATTTATATTATTAAAGAAATAGAGTTTTGAGTTTAAAAAGTCTTCCAAGAAAGAAAAATCCAGACTCAGGAGACTTCACTACTGGATCCAAGCAATACTGCCAACTCTTTATAAGCTCTTCCAGAAATAGAAAAGGAGGCAGTATTTCCCCACATATATGAAGCCATTCTTTGAAGTCAGCATTGCATTGATACCAAAACCAGATACAAGTAAAGAAAACTACAAACCAGATATCCGTCATGAACATAGACACAAAATTCCTCAATAAAGTATTTGCAAATATAAATCCAGCCATACATAAAAAGATAATACAGCATGACCAATTGGGTTTATCCCAGGAATGCAAGATTACATTAGAAATGCAATGTTTCAAATGCGACATTAGAATATCAATCAATGTAATTCACCATATCAACAGACAAAAGAGCAAACATAAGATCATCTCAATGAATGCACAAAAAGCAATTTGACAAAATTCAACACCCATTCATGATACAAACTCAGCAAACTCAGAACAGAAGGGAATTTCCTCGACCTGATAAAGGGCATGTACAAAAAACCTACAGCTAATACCATACATATGGTGAAAAAGGGAATGCAGTCCCTCTAAGACTGGGAAGAAGGCAAAGTTATCTGTTCTCACCACTCCTATACAAAAACATAGTGGAGATCCTAGTCAGTTCAATAAAGCAAGAAAAATAAATCAAAGGCATACAGACTGGAAAGGAAGAATTAAAATTCTCTGTATTCACAGACACCAAATTGATTCTGTAGAAAATTTTGAAGATGTACCAAAAACTACCAGAACTAATAAGTGAATTTAGCAACTGTATGAGATACAAGTTCAATATTAAAAAATCAATTGTATTTCTATATTTAACCATGAATGGGAAATTGAAATTAAAAATAGTATAATTTACAATAATACCCCAGAGCATGAAACATATAGGTATAAGTCCAACAGTATCTATACAAGACCTGTATTTTGAAAACTGATTAATACTGATAAAAATAAACAAAGAAAACCTAAATGAATGGAGATACATACCATGTTCATGGATTGGAAAATTCTATGTTGTTAAGATGTTAATTCTCCCTAAACTGGTCTATAGGTTCAATTCAATCTCAACTGAAGTCCCAGAAGAATATATATATATATTTCAGAAATCAACAAGTTGATTCTAAAATGTATAGGGAAAAGCAAAGGAATGAAAATAGCCAAAACAATTTTGAAAAAAAATGTACCAAAGTTGGAAGATTCACAATACCTGATTTTAAGACTACAGCTTCAGTAATCAAGACAGTGAAGGACTGGCAAAAAAGACATGCATGCACACACACACACACACACACAGCAGTGGAACATAATAGGCTCATATATAAATGGTCAGTTGGTTTTAGACAAATATGTCAAGGTAATTCAATGGAGAAAGGATATCTTCTTGGCCAATTGTGCTAGAAAAATTGGACAGCCATATGCAAAAAAATGAATCTCAATGCTTCTCTTACATCATATACAAAATTCAACTCAAAATAGATCATAGATCTAAATGCAAAATCTAAAACTATCAAATTTCTAGAAGAAAATACAGGAGACAAATCTTTGTGGTAAAGAATTTTTTGAAAGGATACTGTTCTTAGGATTTCTGCTCTTTGAAAGTTACTGTAAAGGAAATGAAAAGACAAAGACACAAACTGGCAAAACATATTGTAAAACAGATATTTGATAAAGGATTTGTATCCAAATATAAAAAGAAATTATATAAATTATAATAAGAAAAACAACCTAATTTAAAAATGAACAGAAGATTTGAACACTTTACCAAAAAAAGATATACAGACAGCATATAATCACATGAAAGAATGTTCAGTATCATCAGTCATTAGGAAAATATAAATTAAAATGACAATGAGATACCACTACATACCTACTAGAATGGCTAAAGTTAAAAAATTGGACAATACTAAGTGTTAATGAGCATACAGAGCAACCAGAACTCTCGGTTTTGCTGGGGGAATTGTATAATGGTACAGCCACTTTGAAAAACAGCAGTTTAATGTACATTTAAACATACACTTATCATTCAACCCAGAAATCCCACTACTAGGCATTTACTCAACTGAAATACAAACTTGCATTCATATTAAACACCTATATGCAGCTAAAAAATAACTAAATTGGACTGCACCAAAATTTAAAACTTCAATGCTATAAATGATACTATTATGAGAGTGAAAAGACAACCCACAGAATGGGAGAA
Source organism: Tolypeutes matacus (assembly GCA_026826555.1). NCBI lineage: Eukaryota > Metazoa > Chordata > Mammalia > Cingulata > Chlamyphoridae > Tolypeutes > Tolypeutes matacus. Next base: position 3,613,581 of record JAKSZT010000380.1, on the reverse strand, counting down.
AATGTTTGCAAATCATAGATCTGATAAGGGACCTGTGTCCAGAATACATAAAGAACTCAACTCAATAACAAAAAGACCTAAGTAAAAAATAAGCAAAGGATTTGAATAGACATTTCTTCAAAGATATACAGAAGGCCAAAAAGCACATAAAACGATGCTCAATGTTACTCATGATGAAAAGGTTATTACTGAACAGATTCATATTTCAGGAATATTGCAACTTCTATTTAAAACTTACCCTTAGCATTAAATCATTTAAAGATTAATTCAATAAAAAAATCATACTGGTATTAATATCAGGTAAGGAAACTAAAGTTTTTAAAATGGTTTCATTCTCTGCAATATGCATTCAGATTTGACTTTGAAATACATCTGGTACTGTATAGAACATGAAGTGATTCATTCTTAATGGGTCATGAATCCAGTATTCTTTACCCTGACTTTTGGATATTAAAGTTCCTTTGTTTTCTATTTAAAAAAAAAAAGCTCAATATCATTAGTCACTAGGGAAATGCAAATCAAAACCACAATGAGATATCACTTCACACCTACCAAGTTGGCAATAAAAAAAATAAAAATAAAAAAAGATAATTATGAGTGTTAGGATGTGGAGAAATTGGAGCTCTCATACATTGTTGGTGGGAAATAGACCATACTAGCAGGGGAATAAATATGTAAACAGGAGCATATCCATTTGATGGAATTTATTCAACCACTGAAATTCATGCTTATAAAGAATTTGACACAAAAGAGAAATATGGTGAGTGAAAATAGCAGGATAAAGTATGCACAAACAGAATGATCTCAACTGTGGGCTGGGGACAGAGATGGGGCTGTGCCCTGCAGGTGTGGATGGAGTCCAAAGGTTTCAGCTGCAAGGTGGGCTGGGGAGGTTGGGCAGTGAGCGCCAGGGGATTGACACTCGCTTTGAGAGGATGAAATCTGAAGGTGGAAGAGGCATTGATTCTTGGCCCCTGACTTTCCTCAGGGGGTCCTCAATCTGCTGTATCCCCAGCCATTCTCTGCACCCCATTCCCTGCTGGGCTTTGCTCAAGGCTCTCACGTGGCACCAAGACATTGAGGGGTTGCTTGGGAAGATTTAGTACCTTCCACAATCTTCCTTCCCTTCAGCCACCGCAAGTATGCAAACAATTTAAGTAATTCTTGCAAAACACAGGTAGGAGACAAAGTCCCTAACACCACCCCCACCCCCACCCCCAAAATGGATTGGGGGTCCCTATGAAGAAATGCCAGCATGGCACCCTGGGGACAACAGCCTTCCTCCTGCAGGCTGTGCTCCTCCCCAGGAAGCCAGGGACAGTCAGAGGAGGGCAGCTTTCGCCCCAGAACCGTAAGCAGTTCTGCAAGTAATTCTACAGCCAGGGCCTGGGAGCCAGGAGACCTGGGTTCTGATCTGGGTCGCTCAGCAAGTTATTTCTTCTCTCTGAGTCTCAGTTTCCTCTTTTGTAAAATTAGGCTAAAATCGTACAACGGCATTCCCAGGGCCTCGGTGGGGAATCCCTTGAGGGAAGTGGAAGGGCTGAGCACAGTGCCAGGCCCGAAGCAGATGTCTCTGATGGTTGTGGGCGAGTATCCCAATTCTTCGGACGTCAGTGCCCTCCTCGATAACAGGAGGAAGGTGGCCTCAAGCGCGCAGGTTTCAGCGGTCGCCGCGCCAGGGCGCTGAGCAGGAGCCGCCCGCGCGGCGTGGAAAGTTAACGCCGGGCAGGGGCGGAGTTCGAACCTGCAGAACCCGACGGCGGCTTCCAGGCCCACCCGGAGCGAGGTGGTCACGTGGCGCGGTCACGTGGCCCAACGCGGAAGCGCGGCCGCGGGCTCCGGGCTGGCGGGGCAGCGTTTGGGCCGCGATCCGGTACGTGGGTCCCCTAGACAGTCCGAGCACCGCGCTCGGCCGCCCCCCTGCGTGGGCGGCGGGGCTTCCTTCGGGACCCCCTGTAGAGCCCGCCCGGAAGTAGGGGAGGGACCGAAGGGGGTTCCCGGGGACTAGGGCCACCCCCGCCTGACCGACCCCGGCAGCCGGGTAGCGGTTCGAGCCGGGCCTTCGCTTCCTGGCTGAGGGGCCTGACGCCAGTCGCTTCATCTCGGGGTCAGAGGTTTTCCATTTGCGGAGTGGGAAGGGTGCCGAGAGGCGGACCTTCCTTCCAGGGTCGCCCTGAGGTTAGGGGCACGTCGGGGTGGACCTGTAAAGACTGTGGAGTGCTGGGCAAACGGGGAGGCTGCCCTGGGGCCGGGACCCCTGCGGCGGCGAACTGCTTCCTCGCCCTCTGCCCATACTCACTTTGGGCCGTTAGTAAGGCGAGCTCTGAGGGAGTGGGTCCCGAAGCCAAGCTGCGGGGACGCGGGGGCAGCGGCCCTGGAAGGGCAGTTTGCAGGGCGAGGAAGCGAGGACCCGAGGTCCGGATGCCGAAAATCGATGCTGGGCGTTTCCTCCCCGCCCCCCCCCACCCCCCCGACTGGGCTTTGCCCCTAGTCCGGAGTTAATTCTTAAGAGCAAGTTAGAGAGGAGACCAGGGAAGCCACAAAACGACACAAAGCCTTTTGAAACATAGAACCCAAATCTTCACAGCAAACGACTCACGATTTTTCTGGGAGTATGGCCTCAAGGCCTGTCTTTCCGGTGTTGGTAGCAAGTCTTAGAGTAATGTAGGAAAAGATTCTGAACCCCTCAGTAGGTGGCAGCTCTAGTCTTGCCTCTTACTTGTTTACAATATTTTGGCTTTCTAATTAAGCTAAATAAGGCTTTGTATTGCTGCTGCCTTTTTTCTTCAAAATATGAATGATCCTGGGACCAGTCTAGTCTATCCTGTCATTTGAAGGAGGGAAGCTGGGAATTAAAAATAATGAGCCCTCACATCTCTATAGGAAAGCAAGAGTTTGCTAAGGGTGGGCCTCCCAGTTAGACCTCTGACTCTCACTAAGATGCTGAGGCTCATGGAGGTTTGAGTGACTTGGCAAAGCAGAAACTAGAACCAGGTCTTGGGTGTCTTTTCTATTAGGATTTACCGTCATTCCGGTGCATCATCCCAAGATACCCTCTCTTCTCCCTGGGACTGCTTCTTCCCATCTGTGTAGGATGTGCCCTGCTGTCTCCATCAGTCACTCATAGCATGTTCCCGGGGGCTGCTCAGGGCAGGTTTGCTGAGCTAGATCACACCCGCAGAGAAAGAGAGTGTTCCCAAGGAATCAGAGCAAGCTGGGAATTGATGTTCGTTGACACCTGCTATGTGCAGGGGCTGGGCTGGCCATGTTTGTGTTCTGAGCCAGACGGGAAGCTGGCTCTGCCACTCCCTGGCCCTGGGAAGTATGTTCTGAGCAGACTGCCCAAGGGACTGAGAAACTCTCAACCACTTAGTCCTTCACCAGCTTGCCCACTGCCCAGGAATGGCCATGAGTCAGCATGAGACCCTCTGCTTGCGCTCATGGCCTCTCTCTTTTAAGTGTTTGCAGGAACGAGGATGCTATGCAGCTCTTCCGTGAGCTGATCACCGAGTCTGTTGACAACAGGCCTTTCTGAACCTCTGGCAGGCTGGAAGCTCTGCTGTGCTCCTTGCCAAGGTAGATAATCCTGCCCAACCTGGGACAGCCGGGGAGACTGTGGGCGGCAGACAGAGCAAGGCGGGCAGTGGAAAGAGCGTCCCCGGGCTCCACAGAGCCCTCTTCTCCCCAAGCCCCCTTCCCCAGCTCTGCATCCTGACATCACCTTTGCCTCATCTCTCTTTCATGTCCTGGACCAGGTGGTTTTCAGGCTTGCTGAGCCTCTCAGCTATGCTCTTGAATCAGCCCCTTCCTCTCTACTTCCCTGGCCTCCACTGAGAAGTGGGCTCTCATCATCCCACACCAGGATGACCAGCCTCCATAACCCTAACCTGGCCCAGCTGCCACCATCATGCCTCTTTTCTGCTCACCAGCCTACAGGTTTTGAGCTACAACCACAGTTCCCTGGCCCATACCTTCCCTTCTGGTAAGGCTGACCCCGCACACCCCCATCTGTGTCATGCCCACCTGGGAGTCCTCTCTAAGTCCAAACTGGCCCAGAGCTGCCTGCTCCAGGTCCACGCGCCCTCATCCATCAACCTCCTCTTCCCACCCCTGCTGCTTGCACAGTCTGTTCTGCCTTGGTGTTTAGTAGTCATGGGGAATAGGCTGTATCCTTTTTTGGTCACATCGCCATGCTCAGGGTACTCCTCCCCACATTAGCCTGGAAACACCTTGAGATCAAGTACTCTGAGTTACATTTGATAAACCAGCTGGAGATTTGGGCCAAACACACAGGGCTCCTAAAGAGTGTGACTCAGTTCACAACCTCAGGATGCTTGTGATCCCACTGAGGATGCTGGACATGCCCACATGGAGGAGCTGGAGCTGAGCTTCCCAGCCCTGTCACGTCTCAGCACATGTATGACAGCATTGCACCTGTGTGGCACACCAAGTGACATGAGAAGCTTGACAGCCCCTGCCCGAGGCTGCTTTCAGCTGCAGGCAGCACGTCAGGGAGCTCTGGCCTCTCCAGACTTGGCCAGGCTGCCCCAAGGGTCCTGCTGCACCCAGGGGGCCAAGGCACAGTGCGGGAAGCTCCGAATTAAGGATGTACTCATTGGTGAATGATAGGGAATCGTATTTTGTATAATCAAGCATTGAACTGTGAGGCCCAGAGAGTATGTGCCATGGGCAGGGGTATTGGGCAGGACTGAAGGCACAGGTGGCTGTGGCTGAAGAAGCAGCAGCTAAGCAGGTGTGAGAAGAACCAGGGAGGTCCGTCCTTGGCAACCTTGTTTCTACCAAGAGCAGAAGGATCTTTTGGAAAAAAATTTTCTGTATTGCTGCAATACATTCCTCCTGACCTTGGAGGCTCCTCTTGTGGAGATGGGTTTTCTTTGAAGGAAACACATCTCTGCCTTCCCAGAGGTGGAGGGCAGGGGTAGGGGTTGGCACTTCCACCCTTCCTCCTGGCCAGGCACACATTGATGGTTCCCTGGTGCGGTTGCCTTTGTGTCCAGACCAAGAATTGGGTCCTTTTCCTAGTGTTTGGCTTCCGTAGGTCCCATGGTGGGTCTGATGCGTCGTGAGAAGCGCAGGATAATGCAGGGAAGAGCTAGGCTCAGCATCACACAGGCCTGGGTTCTGATGCCAGTTCTGTAAAACAAGGGCACCTGGAGGGCCCCGCCTCTCGAGCTGTTGTGAGGGGATGCCAGCACAGCAGAAGGACCCCCCACGCAGTGCTTGGTGCTCAGTGAGGGCAGTCAGTGTTCTCTGGCACCATGATCCTCTCCGTTAGCTAGCTGAGCACGTGGCTGTGAGAGCCGCAAGGTGACCTTGGCCTTGCTTTTTCCTCAGATGAAGTGCGTCCTGGTGGCCACGGAGGGCGCAGAGGTCCTCTTCTACTGGACAGACGAGGAGTTTGAGGACAGTCTCCGGGTGAAGTTTGGGCAGTCAGAGAATGAGGGGGAAGAGGTATGTACAGGACAGAGGCAGTCCCAGGAGGGTGGATGGGAGGGAACTGCACAGAACTGCCAGAGGGGCAGAGGCAGGGGACCCAGCCTGGGCAGTGAACACAGTGCACGTGATCCAGGGCCCCCGCTCCCGGGCATGGGCCAAAGTCATTTTTGTTTTTTTACATATAGACATTTATAACTCAGAAATAGTTGCCATTTTCCATTATATATAATTTCCACTACTTATATTAATAAAGGATTAATTGATTTTGAAACTTTTTTCCAGATTAATGTTGAATTTTCAAAATATTTTTATTGGCAATACGATAGAGAGAGTTCCTGTGTTTCTGCAGCAGCACAGACTGGTTGCCCGTGGACGTCCTTCCGGCTCTAATGGGCCTAATCCACCCACTTTAGCAGGCTAATTCATCATCAACAGCACTGATGCTTTTGTCACAGTCTTTAGGAGGAAAACAAGATGTCAGAAATCATAGACTTTCAAAGGGTCTTATTTACCGTGATAAAAAAACAACAACAGGTATATCCATTAGGCTCTTTTATTTTTAACAATGAATACATTTAATTTTTTAAATTAAGAATTTGAAAATATTTCAGTTCTACAATTACTGTTTCAGCTAGATACATAGTTGGGATCCAACCACTTTTACAGTTTTATTTCCTTTTTTTTTTTTTCACTTACCATTATATCAAAAGTACTCTTCCATAATGTTAAGCATTCTCAAAAGCATAATTAATGGAAGCATGATATTCTAGTTTACAAATGAATATACCATCATTTAACCATTTCCCTAACACTGAACATTTGTATTGCTTCCAGTTTGCTATAACTATTGCTGTAGGGAACATTTGTGCTTGAAATTTTGTCTCCATATCTGATCATTTCCTTAAGATGAACTCCCAAAAGTAAAATATCAAGTTAAAAGCCATTCAGAGACATTTTACCACTTTATAATTCCACCAAGTAATATATGAGAATGCCCTTTTACACTAGACCTACACCAAATATTTTCATCTCCTTCCCACCCCAATACAGTTCTTGCTAAGTCTGCAGAAAAAGCTACTACTTTTTAAAATGAGTTACAACTCATAGAATTTGAAGTGACTTTTCTATTAATATTTGTTCATAACATTTCAAGAGAGTTGCAGTATGTGAATAATTCAACAAATAACAAACATCTCTTCTTATCTATACTGAAGGATATTCATTCAATAAATATTAATTGAAGACTTACTGCGTACCAGCATCTAGGGGTAAAGCAGTGGGTGGGGTAGAACTTGGTGTCGAAAGAGGGAAGATATGCAGTCAGCCAGATGGCAGATAAATACCTTGAGTTCAGGTAGTGATAAATGGTCCCCCAAATTAAACAGGAAACGGGACAAGGAATGATTGGGGCGGGGGGACCTGAGGGTGGTCAGGAAAGGAGGCAGCTAAGCTGGGACTCAAATGATGAGAAGGAACCATTGTTAAGGACTCGTTAGCTGCCAGGCACAGGCAGACCTTGGTTCCTGGATGTTGAGGATGTTGGCAAGAAAATATGCTCCAAAGTGCTGTGTCCCACTCATTTTAAATGCTGCAAATTGCTCCTGGCCAGTTGCCTGTTTTTCTTTTCAAGGCAAGGTCTTACTCAGCTCCTTAAAGATTGCACCCGCTCAAAGTTAGGACTCGGCCTTCTCCATATTTCATTCAAGGCTCCCGCAGTCAGCTTGAGGAAGGTCAGCTGTTTCGTTCCTTTCTTTTCATTCAGTATGAAGAATTTTTTTTTTTTTAACTTTATTTTGTACATTTAATAATTGAAAACATAAACAATTAAAAACTAAAAACTAAACACAGATGAATAAATATATACATTTCTCAATTAAATGTAATGGATACATGTAAATTTTTGTTGTTGTTGTTGTTGTTTTTTACCGGGAGGTCCCGGGGATCGAACCCGGGTCCCTCCATGTGGGAGACGGATGCCCAACCAGTTGAGCCACATCCGACCCCCTAAATTTTTTTTTTTTTTAATCAAACAATATATTACACAATATATTTGGTCCATAGTAATGCATTCATACAGTATTTGTCCTTTTGTGTCTGGCTTGCTTCACTCAACATAATGTCCTCCAGATTCATCCATGTTGCCATATGCTTTATGACTTCATTTCTTCTTACAGCTGCATAATATTCCATCGTGTGAATAGACCACAGTTTGTTTATCCATTCATCTGTTGATGGACACCTGGGTTGTTTCCAACTTTTGACAATGGTGGATAATGTGGCTATGAACATCGGTGTGCAGATGTCTGTTCGTGTCACTGCTCTCAGTTCTTCTGGGTATATACCCAGTAGTGGTATTGCAGGGTCATGTGGCAAGTCTATATTCAACTTCTTTAGGAACTGCCAAACAGTCCTCCATAGTGGTTGTACCATCCTGCATTCCCACCAACAGTGAAGAAGTGTTCCTATCTCTCCACATCCTCTCCAACACTTGTAGTTCTCTGTCTTTTTAATAGTGGCCATTCTGA
>JAKSZT010000380.1:3574365-3605589 GCA_026826555.1 Tolypeutes matacus | reverse complement strand
TTCTTTTCTCTCTTCAATTTTAGCTGCTCTGTCTTCAGTATCACTTATTCTTTCTTCTATCATTTCGAGTCTGCTGTTGTATGCTTCAAATGTATTTTTTACTTCACCTATTGTGTCTTTCATTCCCATGAACTCCGTTACTTTTCTGTTCAGTGTTTCACATTCTTCTTTGCATTCGCTCAATGACTTCTTGATTTCATTGATCTCTTTAACTATATTCTCTTTCATCTCATTAATTTGATTTTGGAAATTTGTGCTCATCTCACTGATTAGTTCTCTCAAATTCTGCATCTCTTCTGCGACTTTGATGTATTCCTTTTCTTGGGCCATGTCTTCTATTTTCTTAGTATGGCTCGTAATCTTTTGCTGGTGCTTAGACATCTGGTTAGTTTGTATTTTACTTAGATGCTCTATCTCTTTCTCTTTTATGGGGTTTTAGTGGCAGGAGGCTGTGAGTTACCACAGCTCTTTGATTTTTGGCTCAACCTTTTTTTTTTTTTTTTTTTTTAAAGATTTTATTTATTTATTCATTTATCCCCCCCTTGCTGCTTGTGCTCGCTGGGCCAGCCAACCACGCCGTGCGGGCGGGCCTGCCTTCACCAGGACGCCCCGGGAACCGAACGCGGGGCCTCCCATATGGTAAACGGGAGCCCCACTGATCGAGCCACAGCCGCCCCCCTGGCTCAACCTTGATTGTTAGGGCCTTCTGCTGGTTGCTCAAAACTGGGCACTGGACCCAGTAATTGGTTGTAGAGTCATTTCCTAGGGCCTTGGGCAGGGAGGCTATAGAAGCCAGGAAAAGCCTTTCTTACTTATTAATTTTCTTATGTGCACTTCCTTGGTCTGCCAGGAGATGGTGCTTGTTGGCTGCTCTCAATTCAATGCCTGGTCGGAGCGTATTTGTTGTGACACAGGCCAGATCAATGTGATAGAGCTTCCTGTCTGGGGGCTAGGAGCCCTGTGATTCAAACTTTCTGAGACAGTTCTCCAGGCTTCTCTCGTAGCGCCCCCCTTTTCCCAGCTAGGAAATATTTCCACTCCCTTCTGAATCCTCAACAATCAGTCCCTGTTAGTAGAGGATGAGATTGGGAGGTTTGTATATCTTTAGCCCCTTGCAGGCTCCAAGGCAAACAATGGCGCAGCCCCACCCAGCCTGGAAGGGCTCTCGGAACAGGGCAGACCAAACCTGGGAGTCCAAAGCAGGGTCAGCCCCAGGCTCTCTCTCCCCTCTCCCGTGGTGTCCTCAACAATTAGTCCAGGCTAGAAGAGAGGGAGGTTGCGAGGGTCGGATTTCTCCAGTCCTTTCTAGGCTTCCAGGGCAAACCGCTGTGTGGAAGGGTCCATGGGGCTCCGCAGCCCAAATTTCAGGTCATAACCTGAGTCAGCCTAAGGCTGTGTCCCTCTCTCTCCCCTTTCCTTTCCGGGAGTGGCAGATCCCTGAAGCCCCCTTTGTCTGTGGTCGCAGGCCCAGGGGCCCGAGAATTCTGAAGAGTGTGCGGGAGGGTGCCGGCAGCAGCAGAAGCTGCTACTTGCAACTCACAGTTCTGTTGTCGCGATTTCCCTCTTCTGTCCCTCTCTCCTCTGGGTAGTGTGCAGCCTTTACCTGCTGTCCTAAACCCTAGAAGATCTTTTTCTCAGTATGGAGAATTTGAGTTGTAACAGTTCCCCCAGCTCTGTCCCATTTTTACGCACAGATTTTCAACAGTTCTGTCCAGTTCTTTTTTTTTTTTTTTTTTATGTTTTTCTTTGTTTTTTTCCTCTTTGGGAAGGGCAGAGAGAATACATGGGGAAAGATCTTATAAAAGCAAATGCATACGCATTTTGGAAAAAAGGGAAAGTATAGAAAAGTACTAAAAAGTAAGGGGAAAATCCCTCATAATTCATCGGTCCAGAAGCAATAACTAGCAGTGTTGATTTTCTTAATATTTTTCTATTCCTTGTTTTTTTTTTGATGCATTTTTATTTTATTTTATTTTATTTATTTATTTATTTTATTTATCCCCCCCTTGCTGCTTGTGCTTGCTGTGTCCACTTGCTTTGCATTTTTTCTGTGCCTGCTTGTCTCCTTCTGTTGTGTCATCTTGCTGTGCCAGCTCACTGCGCTGCACAGCCCAGCTTGCCTTCACCAGGAGGCCCCAGGAATCAAACCTGGGGCCTCCCATATGGTAAACGGGAGCCCAATCAATTGAGCCACAGCCGCTTCCCTTTTGATGCATTTTTAAATATGGAACATTCACAACCATTTTTAGCATAACACTGTGTTGGTGGCATTTTCCATGTCACTGAAAACACTAATATTTTAAGATGCTGTATACTCTTCCTTCATTTCGATGTACTGTTACTTATTTAACTGTTTCCCTGATACTGGATATTTACCGTGTTTCCAATTGTTTGCTATTATCACTTATGCTGTAGTGAGCATCTTTGTTCCCACCTCTGGTCATTTTCCTTAAGATAAATTAAGGAAAGGACATACCACAGCAAAGGACATGGACATTTTGTGGTTCTTGGTATATATTGCAAACTTCCTTAGAGTTGGCCAGTTACCAGTAAAATGTCCCACACATTCACTGTGGAAATGTGGCCCAGTGTTCTAATTTCAGAGCTGCAGCAGCCCAATTAGCTGGCTGACCCTCCCTAGCCAGCACCCAAGAGTGTTGGGAGCGGTCTCTCCGCCTCCCACCCCTAGCCCCCTAGCCCGGTCAGGACAGTGATGCCCACCTAGGCTGGTCTAAAACCTAAAACTGTGGCACTCCTTGCTGGCAAGGCCTGGATCCTGTCCATTCCTTTGTCCCCAGCGCCTGGCATACTCCAAGCATTGTTATTTTATCCCCCCTTGCAGCCCCCTGCGCTGGAGGACAGGCTCAGCACCCTCCTTGCCCCAATCATCATCTCCTCCGTGACGATGCTGGAGAAGCTTTCAGACACATACACCTGCTTCTCAACAGAAAATGGCAGCTGCCTGTATGTCCTTCACCTGGTGAGTGGGTAGCCCTGGGGCCTGTGTTCCTCTTGCCTCAGTGCCATGGGGAGGCAGAAACTGCATTTTATAAATTCCCCTGTGGGCTGGCTGACATTGCCTTCTGTGCCTGCAGTTTGGAGAATGTCTGTTCATTGCCATCAACGGAGACCACACAGAGAACGAGGGGGACCTGCGGCGGAAGCTGTGTGTGCTCAAGTACCTGATCGAGGTGCACTTTGGGCTGGTCACCATGGATGGCCAGCTCATCCGAAAGGAGTGAGTCCTCAAAGCTGGTCCCCTCTGGGAAGGTGCCATTCCACATTCTGCCCCTGGCTGGGTCTCTGGGTCAGAGAAGCAGAACTCATCTGGTCCAACCCTCTCATTATACAGATGGGGAAACTGAGGGCAGAGAAGTTAAATAACTTGCCCAGGACCGTCGAGCTGGTAGTTGGCAGCACCCGGCCTAGAAATCAAAGCTCAGGACACTGAGTCCAGTACTCTTTCCATTCATCTAACATCAGTTGTCTGTCATCACAAATGTTAGATTTTCCCCCAGCAAAGTACATGCCCGTGCACACACATACAATCTTGCTAACATTTTCTGGGGGGATCAGATCCCCAAAACCCATCTCTGGGCCCACAATAAAGAACTCAGCCAGAAAATGGTGACTCGGAGTGTACAGTCAAGTGGAAGGCCCCCAACAAAAGAGCTTGGTTGGAATGCGGACCCAGAAGAAATGGTTCGTCGTGGGATCACCTCTGGGTCTCAGAAGTGGAATGGGAAGTTGTCGTTTGAAATGCTGGGTCTTTTGATTTGTAGAGATGTGAGCAAGTGTCCACATTAAGGCATTTTTCAAATGAGCAAACATCATTTCATGACTCCTTTTAGCCCAGGCAGATCATGGTTTCAGTAGCGAATGCTGCAGGTATCGGGCATCTGTTACACAAATGCATTTGCCAGCACAGGTCTTGTCAACAGTTAAGATAAAATGCAGATTCGAGCTGCACCCCTGGGTGTAGCCCTGATAAATGGACCAGGATGTTCTGTTTTCAGTGGCCTGTGAGAGAAGTGAGAGGTATAGAAAACTCATACACTTTCCTGGATCTCTCTAGTTGGTTTCGCAGCCTGTGTGTGTGAGAGACTGAGAAATGAGGTGCTTTGCTCAGGCTCCTCACTCTTTGGTGTGTGGGCTGTCCAAGCCATTTGCTCACCTCGCGTGCTGCCTCGGCCTGATGGTGGTCGGGGTTTGCAGTCACTTTGCTTTCTCATGGTCTCCCCTGCCCTCCTGGTTCTCCTGCAGGCTGCGGCCCCCAGACCTGGAGCAGCGCAGCCAGGTGTGGGAGCACTTCCAGAGCCTGCTGTGGACGTACAGCCACCTGCAGGAGCAGGAGCAGTGTTTCGCTGTGGAGGTGACTTGGGGTGCGGGAGCCCTCAGGCCACGGAAGAGTCAGGTCAGAGGGGCATCCAGCTCAAGGCCATATTTTGGCCTTCATGAGTGAGGCACAGGCAGATTCTGAAATTCATGCATTTATAGAGTTGCTCTTTCTGGCCACCTGGTGGGTTGGTAATCTGTTGGGCTCTTGTGTGATAAAACAGCTAGATCCTGGATAAAATGCACTTACAGTACTTTTTTGGGCTTGCAGTAAATTACGAGTTTACTGAAGAGAGCCTCTTCAACCCTGCTTCCTTCCCCCCTCCCCTAAGTAAAAAATTACATTGAGCTGAAACCAGAGTGGAAAAAGTGAAAAATAAGCAGCAGTAAAGAAAAGGTTGCTCTGCGTAGAAATGCTGATGCCAGCACTACAGCCAGAAAACTAGGCCTTAGGCCAGCTGCAGAGAGGGGAAGCTGAACCTGAGACTTCTTGTCAAGCACAGACCCTAAGACTTCAAGGAGCTCTGGGTCTGCAGCAATCCCTGCCTCCCTGTGTAGCAAACACAAATTCTCCCCAGAGCCGTGGTTTCACGCTCCAGTGTGCTTCAGAATCACCTGGATTGCTGGGCCTCACCCTCAGAGTTTCTCATTTAGTAGGTCTGGAGTAGGCGACTCTAGAGCTTGTCTCTAACAAGTTCCTAGGTGTCGCTGATTGTGCTGGTCTGGGCACCATGCTTTGAGGACCACTGCTCTAGCAGCCGGATTAAGAACAAATAAATATGAACTCACGAGTTAAGGAAAGTCATGTGCACAAGTAAATAAGCCACTGTGAATGAGAATCAGCAAAATCAATCACCAGTAGATTTAAATATCAAGGCGTTTGGTATTTTGGAATTATTAGATACAGAATATCAAATAGCTGTATGAAATATTTAAAGACTTAAAAGGGAGAATCACAAAAATGAACAACTAACGAGATTCAAAAATGACCAGGCAGATTTGAAAAAGAATTCATATAAATTTTTTTTTTCTTTTCTTTTTTTTTTTAAGCTTAAAGGAATCCCATGTTTTCTTTATTTCTATGTTTTTGTGTCTGACACAAAAATTGAGCCATAAATAATATCTTCTTGATCTCAAACTGTCATTGGGATTTTCCAGAGGGTCCTTGTAAAATCACAAAGGATTTTTCTCTTTCACTATAATAGTCCACATGCCTCCACAAACTACAAGTTACATTAACAATGTGTGTCCACTTTCATGTTTAAGGTACTGGATCCGTAGGTTCTAGATGGAACTTCCCTGCCTAATATTTTTCTTTCTTCAATTCAGCATTTGTTGCGTCCTTCACAGTCTCCATATAATTTTTTTAGAAATAAAAAACATAATTGTTAAAATGAAAAATGCAAGGGAAGGGGTAAACAGGAGATAAGACAGCTAAAGAGAGAATTTGTGAACTGGGAAATAAATCTGCAGGAATTCATTCTCACACCCCCAGTCATTCACTCTTCCAGTAAACATGTAGTACCTACCATGTGCCAGGAGGTATGCCAAGCCCTGGGAATACAAAGATGAATAAAGACGCAATTCTTGCCCTTGAGTTGCTTATCAGCTAGTGGGAAAATTAGGCATAGATATATACTATTTAAAAAAAAATACAGGGAAGCGGCTGTGGCTCAATCAGTAGGGCTCCCGTTTACCATATGGGAGGCCCCAGGTTCGGTTCCCGGGGCCTCCTGGTGAAGGCAAGCCTGCCCGCACAGCGTGATTAGCTGACCCAGCGAGCACAAGCAGCAAGGGGGAGATAAATGAATAAATAAATAAAAATCTTTAAAAAAAAAAAAAAATACAAACACCCTAAAAAAAGAACACAATAAAGTATCCTGGGTGTGCCACATTAGATTTCTCTTTAGAATCCATGGTGGCACAAAGGACGGAGTGGTCACCTTTTTCCCAGGCACCAAGAAAGGTGACCTCCTGCAGTTAAGATAAAATGTAGATTCCTTTCCAGGCCCCCCAAGCCCTGTATAATCTGCCTCTGCCTGTCTCACTCCAGCTTCTTCTCATGGCTCTCTCATTCTTACTCACTATGCACTGGCCACATGGGACTTCTTTCAGTTTCAGGAATATTCTAACTTTGTCTGATACAGAGTCACATGCTACATGTAGCTATTGAGCACTTGAAATATAGCTAGTCCATAGTGCTGTATGTGTAAAATGCCCATCCAATTTTGATGACTCCGTTCCAAAAACTAATGTAAGATACTTTTTTATCATATCTCAAAAATGTTTTTAAATTGTATGTTGAAATAATATTTTGAATTTATTGGGTAAGATGAAATATATTATTAAAGTTAAGGTCATCTTTTCTTTTTACCTTTTTTACTATGGTTACTAGAAATTTTTAAATTACGCAGAAGGCTTGCATTACATTTCAGTTGGACAAAGCTGCCCCAAACTCATCTTTCTCCCCACCTCAGGGCCTTTGCATATACTCTTTCCTCGATTTGCAGTGTCCTCCCTTTCCTCTTTCTCTGGTGGGCTTTCTCACTCTTTAAATGTCAGTTTAAAGGTCATGTCCTCTTTGACCACCCTACCTAAAGTAGGTTTCTGCTGTTTTTTTCTAGTTCATTACTAGTTCTGTGTATTTCCTACTGAGCACTTACACAGTTGGCACTTATTTTGTCTCTTTCCTTGTATGTTGTCTGATTCATCCACTAGAGTCTGGCAAGCAAACGGTAAGCTCCAGGAAGGTGGGGGCCTTGCCAGTCTTAGTCTCCCTGGGCCCCAGTGCCTGGCTTGTAGTATGAGCTCAGTGTGGATTGAGCGACTGCACTTACTAACCCAGGGCCTGGAGTCAGGGGAGAGTGGTCAGTGATGGGGCTGCTTCTCCCTGCCTGCCTGGCCAGGCTGTGGAGCGGCTGATTCACCCCCAGCTCTGTGAGCTGTGCATTGAGGCCCTGGAGCGGCACGTCATCCAGGCTGTGAACTCCAGCCCTGAGCGAGGCGGCGAGGAGGCCCTGCACACCTTCCTGCTGGTGCACTCCAAGCTGCTGGCCTTCTACTCCAGGTGAGCCCGGGATCCTGTTGCCTCACACCCTTGCCCTTCCTTATTCCCTGTTCCTGTTTCCTCCCAAGCCAAGGAAACCTTCAAGACCCACCTGTTCCACGAAGCTTTTCCAGAGACCTCAGTTCTTCAACCCCTCTTGGCCCTCTCCCTTCACTGCAGCATTTCTTCCTGGAACACTCATGGTCTGAGGGTCTTCATTTAGGAGAACTTCCTTATATGCTGTTACTAGTCCCTGGTTGTAGCCCATTGATAACTTTTTTTTTTTTTAACACAAATAAGTTTTACTTTAAAAATTGATGGATTAATTTGCCTTCCCCCAAAAAGGATTGTCAGTTGACACATTTGTAAACTGCTTGAAGACAGGGAGCATGCTTTAGACTTCCTTAGCCCACCTGCGCCACAGTTCCCTGCCTCCCCCAGGACAGTGGGGGGCCCCAGACACTGGCTCATGTGCTGCCTGTTCTGTCTCTGCAGCCACAACGCGAGCTCCCTGCGCCCTGCAGAGCTCCTCGCCCTCATTCTCCTGGCTCAGGACCTCTATCCCAGCCAGAGCACCGTGGACGACACTGACACCCAGGTCTCTGGTGGCTCTCTGGGCAATGGGAGGCCATAAGGGAGACAGCTCAGAAAGGCGGC
Organism: Tolypeutes matacus; assembly: GCA_026826555.1. Taxonomy (NCBI): domain Eukaryota; kingdom Metazoa; phylum Chordata; class Mammalia; order Cingulata; family Chlamyphoridae; genus Tolypeutes; species Tolypeutes matacus. Next base: position 3,597,551 of record JAKSZT010000380.1, on the reverse strand, counting down.
CTGGAGAGAGGGGGCAGGCTGCCCGGCGAGGCCTGTGGCTGGGCACGACGTTTTCCCTGTTGCTCTCATATGTAAGGGGAATTCTGGAATGCATGTGCCGTAGTGGGTTTAAGAGCAGATTTTTGGAGTTCTGGTTTGAAACTTGGCTTCACCACTTATCTAGCTTTGTCATCTAGCAAGTGTCGTCCCCTCTGAGCCTCAGCTCCCTCCCAGGGTGGTGAGGTTGGTAAAGGAGACGACTCCTGTAGACCCCGACAGGGCCCGGGCCGTGGTGAACACTCAGTAGCGTTAGCCACGGCTGTGCCGCTAGCATCAGCGCCGTCATCATGGAAGTAGTAGTGGTGGTTTGGATACCAGTGTGCTGGAGTTTCTGGAATTTCAGTGGTTCTGGAAAAAGAATAAACCACGTAGAATTGAAACACCCAAGGAAAGCTGAGGGCCACGCACATGCGGCTGCATGGGGCACAGGTGGCAGGGGTGCGGGGCCTGGCCTGGCCCTCTGCGCTCTGAGGGCTCTCTGTGAAGGGCTGGGGGTAGTGAATGGGCAGGGAGACCGGATCAGGCAAGCTCTGACCAGCTTCTCCGCCGATCACAGCCTTCCCCACAGAGGCTCCGGAGCAGCCAGAACATTCCCGTGCAGCAGGCCTGGAGCTCTTCCTCAGCAGGCATGCTCAGGGGCGGTTCTGTGGAGACGGTAGGCCCCGGGCCCAAGGTGGGAGGAGAGGGGAGGATCTACCCCACTCGGGCACCTCTCATGGGTCAACTGGGTCCAGGGTGGAGCAGGCAGCCTGAGCCGTCCTCTCCCGCCCAGGAGACTGACAGCTGCTCCCTCCCCGAGGAGTACTTCACGCCAGCTCCTTCCCCTGGCGAGCAGAGCTCAGGTGAGGAGGCAGGGGGCAGGTGCTGGTCTGTGGCCTGTCCTGGAGTTCAGTGGACCCCCATGCCATGGAAGGTCCCATAGACACCCAGGTTCTTAGAAGTTTTCCCTCCCCAGAGCACAGGATGCCGTCTGCAGCCCCCACTGTCTTCCCTGCTAGCCAGGCTTGAGTTGAAGGACTAAGATCACTCAGAAGACTCTCAGGCTTTTCAGGACAAGTTCATTGCACTTAAATATTCGTCAGTTGTACGTGTATTGTCTGCTCATCTCTCTTTTTTCTTGGTAATTAAGTAACAAGTAATAATTACAAAAGAAAGGAATAATTATTTAATTTTAAGTGCATTGTTTTAGAATATTCATATCCAGTCTCTATAGTTTATATCTTAACCATTTTTCCAAAGTATGTAAGTAAACACTAAAGAAATTATTTATGTAGTGTTACTAACAAAAAAACACAGCCTTGCTTAGAGAAGTGGGTAAACCAAAATCCAGACTGTTGTCACAATGAATGAGCATTATTTCACTTAGCTGTGAGCTTCTTGGAAGAAAGGATGATGGCGCGTACGGCTCACATTGATAAGAGAAAGATAACCAGGGTTTTAGGAGGAGAAACTTCTTGGGGACTGAGTTTTGAAAGGAATTTACTATATGGCTTCCTTAAACCAGTGGTTCTCAGCCCTGGTTGCTCGTTAAAATTAAGTCCTTCCCAGCGCCCAGCGTGAATGCTTTAAAAATGTCCCCAGGTGAGTCCAGTGCGCAATTAGGGTGGGGACACCGCTCTGTTCAGGTCCAGGTGAGAGCTGTGCATTGGGATCACCTGGGGAGGTTTAAAAACTACTGAAGCTGGGCCTGTGCCCCGAGATGCCAGCTTAACTGGTCTGGAGTCTCGCCTGGGCATGAGGCTATTTAAAAGGTCCCCAGTGATAATCACGTGCAGCCCAGGTGAAAACCACTAGACTAGATGTTCTTAACTCAAGGTCCTTGGATGGGCTTCAGGGACCCTGGGACCCTGAGACTGTGCCACCTCAGGTGCTTGGGCATTTTTCTGGGCTGAGGGTCCCTAGCCTTCCTCAGCCTCTCTAAGCACACTTGAGCCTAAAACACATTGAGAAGCCCTGCTTTTGGGTGTTCTCTAAGTTCCTTTCTCTTCTTACCACTGTCTTCCTGCATCGTCTCGTCTTCCTCCTGGCCCCTCTCTCAGTGGTTAGTTTTTTCCTGCCTCAGAGCTGTACAGAATGCCATTCATTCCACAGCACACAAAACTCACAGCTTACAAATGGCTTGAATTACATTCATCCATTTGTAAATCAGGTGGTTTGACACTCAAGAACACGTTTCCCCAGAGAAACATGGTTATAAATGATGGCTATGTGCAATGCAATGTAAGAGAACAGTATTATTACAAACATTTCAAATATGTAGTGGGTCCAGTGGTTTTGTGAGCTAGTGGGGTCAGTGGTTTTGTGAGCTGTGCTGTGAAGGAAATCCAGCTCCGTGGCTTGCACATAGCAGGTGCTCTGTGAAAGTCTGCTGAGTGAATGAATGAGTGAATGAATGAATGAATGAATGAGGAAATGGAGACTGCACGTGCTGCCTCCTAGGGAGGAGGCACAGTTATAGCCAGAGAGGGGCCTGAGGGAATGGAGAGGCTGGGGAGAAAGGAGGGCAGTAAAGGCCAGGGCGCTGAGAGAAGTGTCAGCCCCCCGCCCCCCTTACCCTTTGGAGGTTACAGCCTCAGGAGCTCACCTCCAAGCAGCTGGCCCTGGGGGCAGCTTCTCTTTCCCAGGCACAGGCTGCTTCGGTCCTGGCGAGTACTGCAGGGTTCACCCTGTACTTGGCAGCTGGGGATGGGATGAGGAGGGGGTGCTGCTGCACCCCACACTGAAGTGCCTGGCGCTGGGGACTCCTGACCCCTCGCCCTCCCCCTTCCATTTCCATTTTCACATTATTTACATTATTATTATTTCCTGTGGCTAACAGGCAGCACCTTCTGGCTGGAGGGGGGCACCCCACCCACTGATGCTTCCCAGATCCAGGTGAGTTTCTCCTGGGGGAAGGGGGCTCCTGAGCACTGGCTTATCTGAGATGCCCAAGGGCTTTGCCTCCAAGGGCAACCCCTCCCCCATGTTCCCTGGGGCCAGAGCTGGGGGTGGGGCTCACCCCTTAGCCTCCGCCAGGCACTGGCCTCCACTCCTGATCAATTCCCACCCTCCTCACTGTTCTTGAGCATGAGAGAAAGTCCAACTTAATTTTTAATATTTTTATATGCGAAAGAAAATATTTTCATTGTAGAAAAATTGGAAAAATAAAAAAGTAAAGTATGGAAACAAGAATAAAAATTGCTCTTAATTCCACCCCAGATGAACATTTTTGAGTGTTTTTCGCTAGTTTTTTTTCCTATGGTATGGCTGTGTGTGTCTTTCTATATATAAACATGTATCGCTTCTCGGCCTTTTGGCTAAGATCAAGTGTAGTATCTATATATAAACATGTAACATATGCACATACTTTGCCAAATTTGGACCTTAGTGTACCTTCTTTTTTTTTCTGTAAGCGTTTTCCCGTTTACTAAGCAGTCTTCAACTGTGGTTTTTAATGACCATGCAGAAGTCTATCACATGCATGTGTTGTTATTTATTTAGCAAATCCCCAGAGTGGACTGGGATGTTGTTTCCAGGCTTGTCTGTTACACATAACATGGAAGTGGCATCCTTATATAGAAATTGTGTGCTGTCTTTAAAACCTACCTTCATTTCTACTTGTTCCTGCTAAGGACTTTCCTACCCAGAGTCGCGCTATGGCTGGAGTCTTGCTCGTGTAGTCACTTCACGTCTCGGGGCCTCACCTGGACAATCTGAGTGGCTGTCAAGATGCTCTGCGGGTCACTGAAATGACAGGCTGTTTTACCTTAAATGCCTTCGCCTGTTTCCCCACTCTCTCCTGTCTGTTTCCCCTGCCTTTTTGGTGCCTTTCTTTACCACCCACTGCCAGATCCCATGTCCCTTTCCCACCACCCCAGTTTGGCATCCAGTCCTGACTGGGGTAGCAAAGCCCAGACAGACAGATGGCAGAACTGGAGCTGCTAGGCCATTGCAACCAAGCACAGGGATTTAAGGACTAGGATTTCTCAGAGTTAAAAGTTTTTACTCCTTCGTGGTTCACAAAGAGAACAGCGAATGGGCAAGCATGGGCGGGGCCACTTTTGGTAGCCAGCCGGTCCTCCTCACCTGCCTGCCTCACTGTAACAGCTCCTCCTTCCCCTGTAGATAGCTGAAGACACCCTCCAGGCGCTGGCTCCTCACTCCCTGGCAGCATCCTGCCCCAGAAGAATCTTCCTGGAAGCCAATGTAAAAGAGAGCTGCTGCCCCATCGTGCCCCACACCATGTACTGCCTGCCCCTGTGGCCGGGCATCAGCATGGTGCTCCTGACCAAGGTGGGAGAGCCCCTCTGCCTGGCCTGGCCACGCTCAGCGCCCACCCCTTCCCTACTGCATGTCCCGTGCTTTCGTCCTCAGGGCCCCAGCACCCCCCTGGCCCTGGTCCTGTACCAGCTGCTGGACGGGTTTTCCATACTGGAAAAGAAGCTGAAGGAAGGGCAAGAGGCCGGAAGTGCCCTGCGGTCACACCCCCTCATGGGAGACCTGCGCCAGAGGATGGACAAGTTTGTCAAGAATCGAGGGGGACAAGAGATTCAGGTGAGACCCGGACCCCAGGATTCACCCAGCCTCAGAGGAGAAGAGGCAACATGGGGAGAGCAGGGCCTGTTCAGTCCAAAGGGCTCAGCTCCCATCCCTGCTGCTCCATGGACTTCTGCTGGTTTTACCTTTTATGAGATAACGGAAATCTAGGTCTGCACTGCACTTAAAGTTGGAAGAACGCTTTCACGTGCATTTGACAGAGCATGAATTCTAATATCCATTTTATAGACGAGGAAACTGGAGATTAGATAAATTGTGCCTTGGCCAAGATGATTGGGCTGTTGAGCAGTGGAGTCAGAATCTGAATCAGTCTTTGGGCCTTAGGCCAGGGGCCCTTACAGGGTGTCCTCCACTGGCACATGGCCAAGCACGCCTGGATGTGGTGGGGACCATAGGAATTGCAAGGCACAGGCAAACCCTTAGGTCTGGGAGCTGGGAGCCCAGATGGGGAGGCGAGACCAGAGCCGCGTATGGGCCATGAGCGGTGGGCAGCAGCGCGTCCCCATGTGCTGGCTGGCAGTCTAGATAGAAGCCTAGACCTGCATTCAGAAAGGCCACTTATGCATCTGGCAGTGCTTGGGTCTGTTCAAGGACCTGAGAGTTCCTAGTGGCTGGAATACAAGTTGGCCTGAAAGTGGCCAGAAGGCTTGGAGGAGGCAGAGCAAGTGACTGAACCCCCAGACCCCGTCTCTGTCTTTAAGGATCCGGAGGCTGCTCAGTAGCGTGGGGTATCTTAGCATCTGGGTTAGAATGCAGAGTTCTCCTCCTTTAATGAGATCCCACTCAGGGTCCCCTTCTGTGAGGCCACCCCTCTGCGGGCCTCAAGGCCGACTGCACCCTGCCACCACCACCACCCCGAGGCACTTGGCCACGTGTAAAAGGGAACCCCAGTGCCTAGCCCAGCACTTGCTCACAGAGATGGCTGCTGAGGGAGCAGAGTGCAGTGGGCAGCGGAGAAGCCAGCCCGGCTGCGGGGAGGCAGATGGTGCCAAGCCTGGTGCCCCCTCAGAGCCCCGATGTGGGAAGGAGTTCCCCCTGGGCCTCTGCAGGAGCATCGTCAGCTGACTTGTCAACCTGTTCGCCCCACAGAGCACCTGGCTGGAGTTTAAGACAAAGGCCTTCTCCAGAAATGGACCAGGATCATCCCGGGAGTAAGTGATGGGCTCTGGGGACAAGGGGCGAGCTGCTTGGACAGAGGGACTATTTCCCAGAGACGCCACATTTCCCCCAGACCAAGAGGGAGAGAATGCTCCGTAAGGAGCTCATAAGCGAAGAGGGGCCCTGGGGAAGTGAAGTCTAGCCTGTTGGGGAGCAGGGGTGCAAGGACCCAGCACCATGCATCCGAAAGAACCAGTTCCAGCCTAGCATCAGCACTGATGCGGTGGGACCTTGAGCAAGTCACGTCCCCTCACTGCTTGGTACTGTGAGGGGGTTGGACAGGATTTATCCCACATGCACGGGGCACCATGTTAGGAAAGCTTGGGACGCTCCTCCTGACTCCAGGAGGGCAAATGTGTTTGGTCAGCTGTTTCTGTCATGGGCACAGCCCTGGGGAGTGGCCCCCTTGGGGTCCTTGGGGCTCTTCTCGGCCCTCCCTGCTGTAACACTCTCATCTTCCTGTGGCCAGGCTCCTCCAGGCGTGTGGGAAGGTGAAGCGGCAGCTTTGTGCCATCTACAGGCTGAGCTTCCTGAGCATGGCCCCGGGCAGGGGCGGCACGTACCTGCCACAGCACCTGCAGGCCCAGGCCCAGGCCTGCTTGCGGTAGGTGGGGCGGTAGGTGGGGCGTGGCCACCCAAGAGCCCCAGGCAGCGCACAGAGGGCGCCTCTGGGAGCCTCACGGAGCCCGGCCTCCCCTGCAGAGAGAAGCTCGTGGACTGGAAGGACTTCCTGTTGGTGAAGAGCAGGAGGAACATCACCATGGTGTCATATCCTGAGCCCCAGCCCGCCCAGAAAAGCCTCTTGTGCTTGGGCTCAGGGAGAATATATATTCCACCGCCTCAGCATCCTTTCTCTGAGGAAAAGCACCAGGAGAGAGTATCCCAGGAGCCTAATCTCTAGGAACACTCCAAGGCTGAAATTTGAGAAATCCCTGTTGTTTGTCCCAGAGTTAATTCGTACAAGCCTTAAGACCCCTGATGTCAGTGCTTCTCAGCTGGCAGATCAGCAAGAGGCCTTCCGCGAGAGGCGGGGCTGGGGTGTCCTGGGGGCTGGCAGGTGGGGCAGGGCCGTATACCACTCCTTAGGGCATCACGAGGCACGGGGGGATGTCAGGGCTCTGAGAAGTCCTGCAGCATCTGTGCTTATTCCTGTGTGTGTGTGTGTGTGTGTGTGTGTGTGTATATTTAAGACTTACTTGACTCTTTTATTATGGAATACTAGTTTCACTGGATACTAATTTTCCATAGACTTTTTTTTAGATCAGTAATTCCTTATTTTTATTCTCTTACAAAAAGACACTTGGAACAAATAAATATAAAATGGTACATGTATTATTTAGCAATACAAGTTTTCTTGTATTCTCCACAGTAATACACTAATAAAGTTTTCAGAAGCATACTTAGATCCTATGTCCCACTCTAAAAAAAAAAAAAAGAGCAATTCTTTTAATTCTCAACAATTTTTAACAATGGATACTCCAAGTAACTGACTCAGGAACTAAGACATCTGATGAATCAACAAGTTTTAAAAAATTATATCTATACACATACACACAAATGATATGATGTAGGCCAGAAACTCCAACTAATGAATAAATTTTCATTTTTTATAATTTGCATGAATATATTGTACTCCATAGACTTTTTAATAAAGCAGCTTTTCCTCTATTAAAAGCTCTAAAAGGTCAGGCCTCCAGTCTGCTGAGATGAGGCAGGTGAAAGGATTGCCAAAGGGCCTCTTAGCCATCAGCGCTGCCCTTCCATAGGTGTCTCTTCTCCCTCTCAAATGGACCCCTTTCCACCTCTCTAGATGGAGGGCAAAGATTACCAAAATCAGGATGAGGTGTGGAGGTTGGGCAGTCGGCTAGGCTCACTCATCAGCTAAGCAACTCTCCAGCCTCACAGTGTGTACAGTTTAAATCCGTCCCTTACGCAAATGACAAAATAGAAACATGGCATGTTCCTGCAGGTGCAGAACCGCCTGTGTTAAATGTGCAGATGTCACGGGTCTATTGTACTTGAGTCTTAGAACGTCTCAAGGCTGGGAAGTAAGGAGGTAGAAAGAGATGTGGGGGAGCAGGGACTCTGGGAGCATGGGTGAAATGGAAACCTGTGGGGAGGGAGGAGTGGGGGGGGGCACATATCTGGCCGTCCTGAGTCCACTGTTCAGCAGAGCCAGAAGCCCAAGACAAGGACAGTGCCTTCCCTCCTGTATATACACCTTAACTCAGACCTTCACCTACCTAGAAGATTTCCCAGGCTTGGTGCATTTCATCTATGTGGACCGCACGACTGGGCAGATGGTGGCTCCTTCCCTGAGCATCAGTGAAAAGACGTCATCGGAGCTGGGCAAGGGGCCCCTGGCTGCCTTCATCAAAACCAAGGTAAGCTCTGCCTGGCCAGCCATGCTTCACTGCCCGTCAGAAGGGACGTGCCCCGGAACAGCCAGCCCCTCTGTCCCCTGGGCTCCCGTGTGGCCAAGGTCACGCCCCCATGCTACCCTGCACTGCACTGTCTCCATGTGCACTCCTGATCCGACTGCAGAGCCCCTAAGAACAGCAGCTAGGTGACCTACCCTTGGGGCACAGCGCCCGGGGCCAAGCGGCCTCGTGGATGTTGTCTCGTACCCACCTGGGTGTTCTTTGTACCATGCCTGGGACCAGCAGAGCCGTCTGAGCAGCGATCCCAGGGAGGAAATGGCCAGTGTCTACCTAACACAGTGCCTGGTGTAAATAAATGCCCCATAAATACTTGTTGAATTAACTAAAGCAGAAGGAAGAAATACAAAGCCCATCCATTTGGGTAGCGGAATTTAAAACTAGGTGTTTCCTGCTAAGAAAGCCTTCTCGGGGTTCTTCTATATTCTCCTAATTTAACAATTTAACTGACTCTTCATGCAAATTAGTATTTTTGGTTGGGGTGGGGGGCTTGCTGCCTCTGCCACTTTCTAAAAAAACAATACAATTTTTTTCCTTTTTTCAAATAAAGTATATCATGTGTCATAATGGCTAAAATAGGACGTGTGATAGAAGCGCAGGCCTCTCGCGAGCCCTGTGGCCTTGAGCATGACTTGGTCTAAGTGTCAGCTTCCCCGCCTATGAGAGGGGATAATAACGCCATTTACATCACAGGATTATTGTGACAATTAGAGGGGATGATGCATGTGAGGTGTCAGTGCAGCACGTACCCCATAGTGCCCTGAGCACCTGAGGCCGTCATCGTCATCTCCATCCCGCCCTCCTGCCCGGGGTAGTTGGAGTTATCATCTTGGTACATTTTTCCCATTGCTTTCCTGTGCACAGCTTTCTTTGTAGTTAAGATCATTCTGTGTGTGCACTTGTGTTTACCGCATTTTCATTTCACATCCTATCAGATGCATTTCCTCATGTCATTAATTCTTTATAAACATGACTGTTAACAGCTTGTAATAGTCCCTCATGTGAATGTAACAGTCTACTTAACCAATGGCCCCGATGTTGGACGTTTAGATGGCTCCCAGGCTTTCGCTATGATAAATAATTCTCCAGCACCCCCCTTTGTGCATCCATCTTTGTCCTCATCTCTGATTGCTTCCTCAATACGGATTCCCAGAAATGGAACTGCTAAGTCAGTGGGGGGTGGGGGTTAAGGCTATTGATGCAGGTTGTCAGATTGCTTTCCGGAAAGGACAGCAAACCCGCTTTTTTGTCTCCAGATTTAATTAGATACTTCAGTGTGGTCAGATTTGGAGTGAACCATGCATCCTTCCACCCAGCTTCTTGGGGAGAGCACCCGTCGGGCCTTTCCCCGCCCCGGGAGACGGGGCAGAGTTGTGGGCCGCAGTGGGCAGTCCCCGTGTCAGGAGGGAGAAGGTCGGGTGGGGATCCTGGGCACCTGCTCCCTGGGTCGCCGTGTGCCCTCGTGAGCCTCAGTTTGGACAGGAGAGGCTTGTGGGGGGTCACTCCTGATCACCTGTCATCTTAATTGACACCGTTAATTAAGTGCTCGTGTGTGTAGTACGTTAAAGTGACACAAAGTGTCTTTGCACACATTGTATCCTCACAAAACCTGTGGAGAGGTGGTCCCGTCACCCGTCCGTCCGCCCATCGTCCGACACCCAGGCAGGGTTCAGTACTGAGCCCTCCTCGGAGCTGAGGCAGTGCCCCAGGCACTAGGAGGCGGACGGCGGAGGCCCGGGGCCTGCACAGAGCCCCTCATCTGGGTGCCTTTCTCCCTCCCCAGCAATCACAGGGAGGCAGGGGTGGGCCCTGCCCCCACGGTAGGGAGGGGGCCTTGCAGGCAGGCTGGCGACGGCGCACCCTCCTCTCCCCCCAGGTCTGGTCCCTGATCCGGCTGGCACGCAGGTATCTCCAGAAGGGCTACACCACGTTGCTGTTCCGGGAGGGGGACTTCTACTGCTCCTGCTTCCTGTGGTTCGAGACCGAGATGGTGGGTGCAGCCGGGTCCCGGGGCGGGACCGCCCTGAGGTGCTTTCCTTACCTGCTCATGTAACTCGGATTCCTTTCTCGGCACTGTGTTCAGTCTGTCCGTCCCTTCATCTCTTCTTCTCCCTGGCAGAGTGACAGGTAAGCCCAGCCGGAGGGGACCCCTTCTCCCGCCGGCCATTTAGCTGTGCCTGGTGGCCCCTCCGCCGAGCTGACAAGGCCGCGGCCCGAGAGAGGCTGTTGGAGTCGCGTGTGCCGTCATTGCGCTTGCACGTGGCCAGCTCTGTGTGTGCAGCGTGGTCCACAGGAGGCGGATAATCCGAGCTGTGGAGCCGCTGGCCAGCGGCCCCGGGAGAAGCTGCAGTATGGCCAGGCCTCTTGTCTCCAGGCCCTTCCTTCTCCTCTAGACCCCACTGTTCCCACAGTGTGCGCGCAGCCGATGAGACACGGCCATCCGTGTCCTCTCCCTCTCTCAATCCCCGCTTCTCCTTGCTTTCTGTTTCTCGTTCGTTTTCTTCTCACTGGTCTCCGTCAGTTGTTATTCCAGCTTGCTAAGGCCCATTCATGCCTTCTACCCCTCACCCCCTGGTCCCGTGCTCCTGTCCCCGCCCCCCTCCCCACTCATGCCGTCTCTGCTGGGGGCAACGAGCCCTCCTTCCCTCCTACCGTTCACCCTGAGAGTGGCCGCCCACCCTTTCCACAGTGCCATGTGGTTGTTGGCATCTTCCACTGCTGTTCTCTGGTTTGATCCTCGCAACAGCCCTGCACAAAGCTGGGCTGTTGTCCCCATTTCACACATGGAGACACTGATGCCTAGGAGCCCAAGCACCACGGCCAGAGCTTCAGAGCTCACACTTGCTGCAGCCAGAGCTCAGGCACAGCTCTCCTGACCTGCAGGCTTCACTCCATGTCATACCAGCTCCTTAGAAGTGTCCAGGGTGTATTTATGACAGAAATGCCAAAAGGTTCCTTTGACATTTATCCTTCACTTCCAGGGAGAGACAGCAATGTGTGTGCTTGGTTGGCCCCATGGGACAGTAGAATGTGGGGTAGGGAGGCCCATGTTTGATGCTGGCCGCACCTCCCACAGCCTGAGCGGCCTTGGACATGCCACTTAATGCTGCCAAGTCCATCTCAGTGGGGCGCAGTAGAGCTGATGTGAAGGTTAGGTGAGAGCATGCCTAGGAGTGCACAGTAGGTGCTCAATGGATCTTGATTCCCTTCACCACCTCATTCTTTCAGGGCAGAGACTTGGGCCTTTGATAATGCTTTGCTCTTCCAGAAGCCCTGCATGACCCATCCCAGGCAGCCCAGTGGTGTGGGCCCCCCGAGGGCTACGGTTTCCTGAGGACTTACCGCTTGCCAGGCACTGTGTTTGAAACTTTATACACTTATTTCCTATGTTCATAAGGTGCTTGTTGGTATTCCCACTTTACAGATGAGAAAACAAGGTAAAGAGTCCCCCCATTTTCCCAAGCACCAAGCACACTTGGCAGGGCTGAGCCGGCCTGAAACCCCATGGCCAAGTCCAGCCCAGGTTCCATCCACCACAGCCGTGCCTCCCCTGTCTCTTCCTCCTCCTGTAGGGCTTCAAACTTCAGATAATCGAGGTGCCCATTCTTTCCGATGACTCGGCTCCTGTCAGCATGCTGGGTGGAGACTATTACAGGTGACACTGATCCCAAAGACTCTTGGGGATAATGGCTGCACCAAAGGTTGGGTGATAAGTGCCAGCTCCCACTCAGGAGAGCAGCTCCTCCCGTCAGGAGTGCCAGACCCCTAGCAGCTAGAAACCTGCCTTAGAAGCTCTCACAGCTGGCTCGGCATTGAGAGAGAGCAAGCAAGCGGGAAGCACATGTTGAGTCTCTGCCACTCTGTCTGTTCTCACCATGTTGGCGGCATTTAGAAATCTTTGTGCTGGGGCCCCAGAAGAACACAGGGATGCTAGTTCTGTGGCATCCTTTTGCTGGGACACTGCTGTCTTTAGCAGACCTGGTGTGAGGATTCAAAACCCAAAGGGATGGGCAGTGGCTTGGGGCTGGGAGGAATCATTGAAGGGCAGGAGAAGGCCTCTCAGGTGCAGGCGCCAGGGCCCAAGGAGATGAGCGTGGGAATGGGCGCTGCAGTGCCCACGTGGTGTCGGGGGAGGTCTGGCTTGCGGAAAGCAGTGGTCGCCTTGTCCTGAGTCCCGTCCTCCCTGTCTCCTCCTCCCAGGAAGCTCCTGCGCTACTACAGCAAAAGCCACCCAGCCGAGGCCGTCAGGTGCTACGAGCTGCTGGCCCTGCACCTGTCCGTCGTCCCCACGGAGCTGGTGGTGCAGCAGGCGGGGGAGCTGGCCCGGCGCCTGTGGGAGGCCACCCGCATCCCCGTGCTCTAGGGCCGGGCGGGCTGTGCCTGTGCAGCCCCGACCCCCCGACCCCCACACTTGCAAACACTCCTCGTGGCAGGAGCCTCCTGCTCTCTGCAGCAGCCACCCTGAGGCGGGGACAAGGAACCCACCTAGGCAACCCTCCTGTGGGGTAACAAGCAAGCCCCCAGGCCCTTCCCTTGAGGAGGAGGGAGAGCAGGGAGGTCCCTATTTGTCTCCGTGAAAGCTGCCTCTCGGTTTACACGCTGGAGGCAGGGAGAAGGCCCCTAAGGGGTCTGCACACACTCCTTTCTGCCACAGCAGGAAGAGATTTCCCTCTCTGAATAAAAGGTGCATCGCTGGCTGGGTTTGAATTCCTGTTCTGTCATTCCTCTCTGCAGCTCTCCTAGTTCCCACATTTAAAGTGAAAACATCCACTTCCCAGGATGGCCCGTGAGGGTTATGGGGCATGTGACTGGTGCTCAGTAAATGCGGGTTATTGGTTTCTTCTGAACCCCATTGTTAGTGCAGGGAGGCCCTTGCCAAGTTCTTGGTTCCCTCCACTCCTGCTTTCGGTCTGCTTTAGGGCTGAGCTTCGCCCCCGATGCCCTGGTCCCACCCCATAGATGCGGTTCCTCTCGCTGCCATGGAGCCCAGGCTCTCGGGTCTTTAAAAGCTTCCCAGGCAAGTCCTTCTCTTCTTACCATAAGTTCCCACCCCAGAACAGACCCGAGGACAAGAGTCCATCAGGAAGTAAGCCCTGGGGACAGGAAGGGGTTTTGCTGGAGCTGGCTGTGCCTCCCAGGCCAAGAGGCCGGTCAGTGTTGGGATGGGGAGTCTCCACGTGGCGGAAATAGCCTCATCCACATAAATGGATGCTTTTATGACGCCCGGCGTGCCTTCTTGACCTGGAATTCATGCAAAGACAATTTACTGTTCCTTTAGGGAACAGCCTCGGGAGGAACAGAATTGCTGAGCAGGTGGAACCACCCTGAGCTAAAGTTCTTAGAAGGCAGCAGTGAGGAACAGGTTCCTCCTTAATACCGTGATTTTATGGATGGAAATTAAATAATTATTGCTTGTAAAAGATGCAGAAGAACAGAGAAAAAAATGAATCCTCTTTAAGCCCACCACTGTTTTGGACACCGACTTCTGTCACCTAACGTTTTCCCTTAATTTTTAACAGCTGCATGATGGGACCTGACTAACCATTTGCCCTAATTTGTCAACATTAATAACTGGGGTGAACGTCCTGAATCAGATGTTAACAGAGAGAGGTTCACACGTGGTGTAAGCCACTCCCATGCCATGTGGAGGGTCCTGGAAAGCCCTCTTACTCGGCACCATCTTTCCCACATAGTCTTCTGATTTGGAGATTCGTTTCTAATTGCAGGATCTTGTCACACCGGCAGAGGTACCAAGCGTCTTAACTCCTAGGGTGCCTTTTTCCTACGAGGGGAATGGTCTAACATTAGGGCAGAGCACAAAGGGGCTCCTGACTCAGGACAGGCCAAAAGCAAGAAAGTACTTTAGCTGAAGGTATTATCAGATGTCATCTTTAATCCTTGGGGAATCTTGGAAAATGGGAAAGGGGCCAAGGACAGGAGAAATGTTCAGGTCCTCAGAAGACCAAGGTGAGCCAGAGAATTGCAAACGAATGAACTTGCTCCCAGCCCTTGCAAGATTCTGCAGCAGTCTGTTGAGCAGATGCTGTTGTCAGCATTTAGGAGAGGAGGGGACTTCACTGTGGGCCCCAGAGACAGAAGTGGCCCCCCGGGCAGTTCCGCTGAGGGCTCTGGTGCTCCCGAGGCCTGGGGCCAGCGGCTCCCCGTGCCCAGGGCAGTCCCCCTTGGACTAGGCCAGACTCACCAGCCTACAGGGCGGATGGGGGGGAGTTGGCACTGAGACAGGTCTACCCCTTTTGCTTCTTAGAATTCCCATCCTTGCACATCCCGGATGTCTTGATTCCTCAGTGAGCAGCAGGACAGCACAGGGATCAAGAAAGGTCTTTGGAATGGAACCTCCTGGAGCCCGTTGTGACTCCACCGCAGGGCCTTGCTCACCGCCCTCTCCTCTCAGAGCCTCAGCTCCTTCACCGGTTAAACTGTGGTGATTATTTTCCTGAGTCCGGGAGGCAGCACTGACCTTTGCCCAGTTAAAGAGCTGCTTCCTCTGAGAGCCTCTGACCTGTGCACAGTTTCCGGTGTCTTAGCCAAGGCCCACGGCCAAGTGCAGGCTGCTGGGCTCCTCTCTTCCTGCTTTCTCTCTGCTCCCCACCCCCCCGCCCTGCCCGGGGTGACACAAAAAGCTGGTTACCAGCAAATTCCTGGCCTTGTGCTGCTCAGCCTGGGGCAGAAATGGCTGCTAGAAGCCTAGGTCTCTGCAGGGCCCTGCTTGCCTCTCCCTGCCGAGCTTGGAGACGAGCTCACTCTGAAGCCGGAGGACGCCTGAAGCCTGAGTACGATGCAGTGGTGATAGGAGCAGGTAAAAGGGGCTGAGCCCGGGCTGAGGGTTAGGTAAGCAGCCCTGCTCAGAGGCCTGGGGGGGAGGGGCTCCATTAAGCTGCACCACCCTCTACCCTCAGGCCAAACCTGCCCAGGAATTTGGGTGAGAGAGCAGGGGCTGTGGTAGAAAGCCCTGTTCTTGAAGTTGGTCACCTGGGGTTCTGGTGTCAGCTCTGCCATAGACTTGTTGTGTGGTGTTGGGCAAATTCTGTCCCTCTCTGGGCTTGGGTCGTTGCATCTAGAATGATAAGGGAGGGAAGGGGCTGTGGCTCAATCAGTAGGGCTCCCGTTTACCATATGGGAGGCCCTGGGTTCGGTTCCCGGGGCCTCCTGGTGAGGGCAGGCCCGCCCGCACGGCGTGGTTGGCTGGCCCAGCGAGCACAAGCAGCAGGGGGGGGGATGAATGAATAAATAAATAAAATCTTTAAAAAAAAAATAGAATGATAAGGGAGGACTAAGTGAGCTAGGAGGTTTCTGTGTATTCCCTGCGAAGTTAGCTAGTTCCTGCCACATTCCTGAAAAGTGTGTGGTATATAAGGGTTGGAAAGAAAAAGCATTGGGACAACAGAGAAGTGAATTTCAGCCACCCCAATGCCCTGAGGTCTGGCTGCCACCACCTTGCCACTGAGCTCACCCAACCCCAAAGGACAATTCGTAAAAGGGATTAGGAGAAAATAGAAACGAGTCCAGAGACCCTAGTGTGTGCCCGTGGAGGGTGGCAGTCCCCATTTCCTCTCACATCTGGGGCATTCGGGGTCTGCTGCACTTTGCTGACCCCCAGGCTGCAGAGCACCGCATACTGACTGACGAGGGGGCGCTGTGGCCCCAGCTGAGGGTGCCTTCCCTCGGCTGTCCATTCACACTCATAAAGGGCCCCAGACTTGACCTTGTGGGTGCATTTAGAGGGACAGCGACAGGACGGAAAGAAGACATTAGCTTTAACGTCATATCCCTGTTTTGACATTTCTTCATTTTTATAATGTACTAAGAGCAGTAATAAATAGTCAACAGTCGTCTCCCCAAGGAAAGAATGTGTGTATAAATATATACATACACACACATATGTCAATCATAAATACTGGGCTAAAAGATGCAGAGCACACAATTTCCAAACTAAAATATACAGTACTCTTTATTTAGAGTCCACGTAGCAAATTGATTCTCACTGGACGCTCTCTTTGACTTTATAAACTGAGTAGACAACCTGTGGTTGCGACTGATGGACGAAGGTTGTCTGAAAGGACTGTTGTTTGATGTTTATTTACTTTAAAGAGTAGGAAGAAAGTGAAACAAGTGAAACAACAAAAATTTATGTCCAAACTTCACTCCTTCAATGACGTGAGCAACTTTGCTCAAGTGGGTGCTATTTTGAATACTGGAAGATTATTTCCTCAAATTATTTTCTGTCCTATTCACCATGTAACAGCTATCAGCACAACACACCCTTGAGTCTAATCTGCATTATTTGCATTTTCTCCTCTATGTGTGACAATCAACAAAATAATAAACGAAGCCCTGTTTTGTACTGATTGCTGATTTCTGTGGTGTAAATTTTCCTGCCGTGGCCTCAGGTTACCCACATGAGGGCCCTGAGTGTGCAGCGGGGAGAGAGGCAGACACAGAGATGTAAATAACCTCAAGAGCATAGATAATATGAGTGTCGTGAAATTAAGTACAAAGCAATGAGTTTTCAGTATTTATTACCTTTGTTTTAAGTGAACTCTATTTAATGGTGAGTTTATATCATTCAATTTTTAATAATGACTGTGTTGAACAACTGGCTCGCAAACTTCCCGGGAATTTGACAGTCGGCTCTCGTGAGCTGCTGGGAGCGCGTTCCAGCACCCTACTGACTGGAGCCTCCGTCAGTGGGAGCGCCCCCAGCCTCTCAGCCCCAGAGAAGCCCTGCCCTTCTGTGGCCCCGGTGGAGCCCACCTTGCCATCTCCTAGCGGGGAGAGTTCACTTTCAGCACCAGCTGCCTTGTCGAGTTCCTCACCCATGTGAGTCTCAGCCGGGGAGCTTTTCCTTGACATGACGTTTCTTTAATTGCTACGCAGAACGTGAAGCCTGTTTCAGGGGCACTTGGGGTCTAAGTGAGGAACAGAGCTGTGTCTTCTGAGACAGGCTTCCTCTGAGCCCCTGAAGTCACCCCTGTACCTGGAACCACCTTGAAGAGGGCCCTGATTTAGTCATTTGACTAGATGTGCCTAAGAATGCCCCGAGGAGCTTGTTCCAATGCAGATTCCTGAGCCCTGTCCTTGGCGATGAGGGTTCTGCAGGTCGGAGGTCACTGCTGAGAGTCAGCAAGTCTGCAGCTCACGCTTCAGAGAACGCACTTTGGGGCACCTCCTCTCAGGAGCCCAGTGTGCCGGCTGCCCGAGGACCCTGGACTCAGGCCTGGGGGGTTAGCTGCCCGCCCTGTAAGACCCCTTCGAGGTGAGAGGGGAGAGCAGGAGAAGCCTCAGGAGAGCTCAACCGGAGCTGGGGTGAAGGGCCGATGGAGGGAGGAGGGTCCTGGGCTGTCAGAGCCTCGACCTTTGTCGTTTGAGGTCTCTTTGTACGTTTGTGGGCTGATGTTTGATGCTGAAACTGGACCCAGTTGCCTAGAAGACTTTATTAGCACTAACTGAAAGACAGACAGCTGTTTATCGCAGACTGGCTAAGGGTCAGGGGCGTTACGTGTGCTCTCAGCCCTCCTCCCTGCCACCCTGCCAGGTCCACGGCAGCCTCTCCGTTTTACAGTTGAGGAAGCTGAGGCTGGTGGGGGCTAAGGCAACTTGCAGAAAGCAGTTCTGAGCCCAGGACTGTCTGCCTTGCTTTGTTGCATGCATTTGAGAGCCGTGCTTTACAAACTGCAGTTTGCAATCCATTCAACAGGCCTTTTTTAAAAAAGGTCTTAATATGAAAATTTCCAGAAGTACCGGAAAAATAGCAAGCATATCAACCAACAATTTTTTAAAATGAGATATAATCAAATAGAAAATAGTGTGCTTATCGCATGGTAAGAGTTAATATTAGTCTGTGAAACTTTTGTTTCTGTGAAATACATTTATAGGTGGGGCACATGCCAGGTGACAATGTAAATGCATTTCTTCCGGTGGGTCATGGTTAAAGAGGTTTGCAAAAGTCAAGGTTAGAGACTCTTTTAATGGATAAGTTGGCTCGCTGACCTCTAGACTCGTGGGAGTCTAGGAGGAAACTTTAAAACAAAATCGGTTCAGCCATGAAGCTATTCATCAGGTGGGCCACTGCTGCCCCCCACTGTGTGGCTGTTTGTCAGATCAACAGCTGAGCATTTTATCTGAGGCAACGCTGAGTTCAGTTTGGTGCTCAGAGAACATGGTTATCTGCTAACGTCTTTAGACTCAGAGTGACCGTTTATCACCAAGGGGGAGCATGTGCCTAGGGCCACGTGCACAGCCTGCCTCTGCTGTCCTGAAAAGCATGGGTCCAGACATGATTCTCCCTCAACGGCTGCACTTTCTCCTGAGAGTAAGAAAAGGAGACTGCGGGCGCCACCCAAGGGCCTGTCTCCTCTCCTCCGCATGTGCCTCTGAGCCCACCTGCATCAGAATTACCTGGGAGCTTGTGAGAAACCAGCTTTGGTCCAGGACGCTGCCTCCAGCTGCTGCATCAGAACCTCCTGGAGAGCCCTTCCCTGAATACGGGATCCTCCCACCCAGGGGCAGCCCTCCTAGGTTTGTTAGAGAAAACCCGTGTATGTGAGAGGGGTGCCTTCTTCCAACCAGCGAGCACCCCGAAGCACTCCTGGTAACTCGAGCTCACAGTGAAGCTGTATGTGTTTAACGACTGAATCTTGAATTCTCTACTCTTCATTGTTGTAAATGGGGGATTGGCAAAAGGAAAATCCCGGTGAATAAAGCTTCCTTGGGCACTGCTGTGCCATGATGAGTTACACTTGGGCAAAACAAGCCACGCTTGACAGCCGGCACCACACAACCTGTGATCCTCTGGACGGCCAATTACCGCCCACAGCTGGCTGCGTCCATGCTAGCCTAGGCACATGCCCGCACGGCGGTGCACCCGCCACCCTTCATCTGCTCTTCCCTGCCAAGCAGGCTGTGATGCCCCTTCCCTCAGATACACTCATTGTTCATTCCCGAGTAATGGAAGCTGGCAATGCCAGGCATTGTGGGATAGGTCTCATCGGCTGACCATGGGTTTCTCCCTGCCCCTCATGGAGGCACTGACCAGGCCAGGGTGAGGGGATGTTTTCAAGCCAGGGCAAGAACCAGGTCTCTCACGGTGTGGAGCTGCATGCTCTTCCAGCATCTGAATGTGGCTCGGCTGGGCGTGGGGGGGTGGAGAGCAGTCACCCAGGTTTCTGCTGCCTCTCCAGGGTCTTCATGGGCAGGGGGGCAGAATGGGTGGCTGTGCTCCTCCAGGAACATGTCTGCCCACTGACCAGCGTTGCCTTTCTCCCCGCTCCCTGTCTCACCACAGGACACAACGGGCTGGTAGCTGTGAGTACCTCTTCCCCTGGCCCTCTTCTCTGCCCCTGGGTGTGTGGCTCTCAGCCGAGGGAGAAGTCGAGGGAGGAGTGTGAGGAAGCAGCAGAACAAGCGCAGCTGGGGGGAAGAAGAGGGCAGGCTGGTCCACGCCCTGCCCCTGCGCTGACCCAGTGCTGGGGGAAAGCACATCCACAGCCAGTTCAGGAGGATTGGGGCTGCTTTTCCTCTCCTTTCCTTCATGGACATGGATTCTCCCCCATGGCCTCTGGGAGCTCCAGGGAGCTTTTAGAAGTAAGATGAAGAGGTGGCAAAACTAGTAGCTGGCAAGCCCAGGAGACGTGTTGGAGCCTGAGGCTTGGCTGATGGGCTGGGTGGGACTGTTTGCCCCGAGATTGCAGGCAGACCTGGTGTGGAGAGACTTCAGGAGTACAGAGCAGCTACGTGGACCAAAGGGTGCCCTGGAGACAGCAAGGAACTCTAGTCTAGCAGAGGAGGCCGTGGCCCTGTCCCCTAATACAGCTGGCTTCGAAGTCCCAAGCTGAGGCTGGTCACAGTTACCCTAGCTCTGTGCATCTCAAACCTGAGTCCGTGTAGTCCTGGGAGGACATGGCATGTAGTAGAGGGCACCCAAGGCCACAAAACAAGCATGGGGCATCTTTCCGAAGCAGTGGCAGCTCTAGCATATCAGTATAGAAGAACCTCGGAAAGCAATGTGTGCTTGCTAAGGGATTTACATTAAACCTTAATGCTTTAGCTGGCATATCAATTTTACTTGAAGATTTTACAGGGAAAGTTATGTGACTCAACCAAGCAGAAATGTAAAACATTGATTTATATTAATGTAAACACAGGTTCATCTCCCAGCTCTGCCATGTTCAAT
Source organism: Tolypeutes matacus (assembly GCA_026826555.1). Classification (NCBI taxonomy): domain Eukaryota; kingdom Metazoa; phylum Chordata; class Mammalia; order Cingulata; family Chlamyphoridae; genus Tolypeutes; species Tolypeutes matacus. The sequence goes on along the minus strand of JAKSZT010000380.1, from coordinate 3,577,190 downwards.
CTGTAAAGGTTAAGGGAAGTCACTTAGCTTCTCTGAGCCTCAGTAAAATGAGAATAATGACACCCACCCTCCCATAGCTATTGTGAAGGTTGTGGATAATTTGCTTCAAGGACATGGCACATAAAGCCTTGCACAAATGGTGGCTCTTATCATTATTGGAAGTTTCTAGGCTAAGGAAGGCTAGTGTCAACACCCTTCAACCAAACACCAGCAGAAACACACTTGTAGTTAAACAAGATGGGATTCTTACTCATAGCAGTGAGGGAGAACATATACCTTGGCGAGCCAGGGGTGTGTCAGAGTAAGAGGGTGCTAGAAAGAAACTCCTATGGGCTTTGGGCTTTGGTGGGTGTTTTGGAGATGGGTCTAAGGAAGTAGAGGCTCGTGGTAGATTGGCTGCTGTCTGGAAGCAGGGGCAAGTCTATGGCTGGGCAGCTCAATGAATCTTGCCTGTAGGGAGGGGACACTAATGTGAGGACTGCTGTAATTGGCAGAGAAGCAGCAGTCACTCATTTCAGCCGGGGAGCAGGTGCTTGGCACTCCGTGGGCATCACCATGACCCTGTTTTGTTGGTACTTAGACAAAATTATGATGTGAGCTACTCTGTCTCACTTTATCATGATCTCCAAGTCCCCTTGTCTGAGGTTGGGGTCCAGTGGGACCGTAACGTGGCTTAGCTCTGGGCGCCAGGCCTGCCTCTCCATGGCCTTTGGTGTCAGCAGTACAGGTCCTGGGGTCAGCCCCTCTCGTTTCAATTCCCAGCACCTCTTCTCTGCAGCTCTGTGAGCCTGAGGCGAGCTATTAACCTTGCAGAACCTCGGCTTCCTCATCTGTAAAATGGGGAGAATCACAGTGTCTACCTCTGCTATGTTTGGATTAGGAGGTGATGCACACACAGCATTGGGCACATAGTAGCTGCCAAGTGAACTTTTAAAAAATCTGACGTGACTACAGCCTCCCTGTTACTATACTGGTGATGGTGAGGATGGAAAGTCCAGCGTTCCAGGCCTGTAGAGTCATGACTAGTTCAACTCAACAAATAGTTCTTGATTTTCCATTAAAGGCTAAGAAAAATTCATAAAACCCCCTGAGTCATGTGTTCCCCCAAATCATAGCTGCATTTATTGAGCACTTCCTATGTGCCAAGGACCATTTTAGGTACCAGCTCAGTTCATCCTCACAGCAGCCCTGTGAAGTAGATAAAGCAGCTACTACTATCACCAGCCCCATTTTCGTTCAGGAGGAAACGGGTGTTGAGGCCGTGCCAGCAGAAAGAGTGAGGAATTAAGCCGGGGTGGTCTGGCTCAGCATTTGTCATGTGACCTCCTTGTGCCGCGGCTTCCTGCTGGCACTAGGAACGAGGAATGAGGCTCGCTCCCTGCCTGGAGGAGACAGACCTGCCAGCCAGCCTTGGCAGGATGCGCAGAGTTCCAGGAGGCACCAGGCTATTTACCTGCAGTGGGGAGGAGAGGGGCAGGTGCATCACGCAGAGGCAGCATTTAACAGATCTTAGATCTGGAAAAGGTGAGAATTGGGGGCATGGGGGCAGCAAAGGAAAAGGCATTCCCAGAGGCGGGAATAGGCATGGGCCAAGGGGCGGCATGCTGGCCCTGTCGTGAGAACCCTAGGACTTCGGGGCAGGCCAGCGGGAACCCAGCTGTTCCAGAAGGGTGAAGTGAGAGCCCTGTGTGCCCCCCAGGCAGCATACCTGCAGAGGCTGGGGGTGAACACAGTGGTCTTTGAGAGGCGCCACGTGGTTGGGGGAGCAGCTGTCACAGAGGAGATCATCCCAGGTGAGCCCCGAGGGGCTGTGGGGTGGAGGGTGGGACCCCTGGCGACCCCTGGTGACCGTCTTCATCTGATTTGGTTTCAGGGTTTAAGTTCTCCCGAGCATCCTACCTCCTCAGCCTGCTGAGGCCGCAGATATACACAGACCTGGAGCTGAAGGTAGAGCCCCCACTGGGGCAGGGGCAGAAGTTCCATCTTGCTCCCTCTTCTATGCCCAAAGTGGGTCCCGATCCTGAAGTTTTTCTCTCTTCCGTCCCGGGGGTTTGTTCCACCTGGTGCGTTCCCACAGATGGACTTTGTCACACAAATGGGTTTCAGCTAGCCTACCTAGTGTTCTAAAACCTGAGAAATTTCACATGAATTTGAACGTCTTTTGAATAACGGGATCTGTTGACACCAGGCCCACGTTCCTACATGGCAGCCCTTGCATGGTACCAGGAGATTCCTCACCTCAGATAGGTCAGGGACCCCCATTCTGCCCCATCTCCACTGCCCCAGCCGTCCTAGCTGGCCCTCATAGGATACCTGCCTGAAGCCGTGGGCATTTGGGCTTGCCCAGCTGCCTTAGGATGAGAGCCTATTTCTGCTTCTGTTGAACTTTAGAGCCTTTGACCATTTTGGGGAACCTGAGAGCTTTCAGGTGGCCCCTTGTTCACTTCTCTTAAAACAGCCTAACCTTTGTCCACACCTTGCCCAATTCTGCCCCCAGACTCGATTCCTTTCACCCCTCACTGCCTCCCTCATAAGTTCTGTCACTGCATTCTTGAAGCCGACTCAGCTGCTCCCTGCTTGGTGCCACTCTCTCCCACCTCCAGAGAAAAAGGCCCCATGTGCCATCTGTACAAGCAGCTGCTGTGCACTTTAGCACCAGGTTGCTCTAGATTCAACACTTAAACTTGATACGACGTTTGGCCACTGTTCACAGCTCTTTGGCTTCTCTAGTTGTCTTGGAACTAGGTAACTGCAGAATCCCACTAAAGAAATACTTAGAGCCACTGAGAGAGAAAGAGGCAGCGATACAGAGAGAGAGAGAGAGA
>JAKSZT010000380.1:3535618-3573965 GCA_026826555.1 Tolypeutes matacus | reverse complement strand
GCACTAATTATGCATAGTGACAAATATGAGGATGAGTAGCCCTTCCTTTTAACAAACCCAACTTGTGAAAACGAAGAGTCACAGAATAGAGATTTTTACGATTGTTCTCTTTATTTAAAAAGTTAATTTGGAAATGGTATTTATCATAGCGTTCCTTAACTAGAAACTCCCAAGTGAACTGAGCGTATGGTTTGACCTATGACCTTGGTCTACATTAATAGGAGTTTGTTGCTTAAGGCAAGGGAAAAACAGCCCTCCAGCATGATGCACCAAACTAACCCCATCTAGAGAAGGGGGACCTCAATTTAACAGGACATTCTACAGGCTTCTACAGAAGGGCAACTAAGCTCTTTCCAGGAAAATATTGTTTTCAAAGCAATAAAAAAGTGCATTTATTTTACCTGTGTCAGGTCTTGGGCTAAGAGTTTTAATACTCTTTCTTACTTGATCCTCACCCCATCCCTGTGGGACAGGAGCTGCTAATGTCTCCATTTTACCATGAGGGCACTGAGGCTCAGGGAGGTTAAGTTCCCACAGCTGGAAAATGACAGAGAGCTGGAACCTAGGACTAACGGATTCCTACCCCTTGTTCTCGAGCTGTGAGGTCCTTGGGCTCAGGCATCTAGGTAGCGATACTCCTAGCCTCACACGTCTCTAGCATGTCGCAACTGGCAGTGGACAGGGATCAGCCATGAGCTCTCACGGCATCTCTGGCCTGGGGACAGCTCAGTGGCTGAAATTACAGACCCTGGAGTCTGAGTCTACTCTTCACCAGTTACATGACATTGAGCCTCATGGTGCCTCATCTTCCTCATCTGTAAAATGGGCATGGTAATAGTACCTACCCCCTAAGGTTGTTGTGAAGGTTAGTGAGATGATGCTTGATAACCATTATCACAATTCCTGGAGCAGTTAGTGCTCAGCAATTGTCAGCTATTATTGTTACTCCCATTTTGCAGTTGAGAAAACCGAGGCTCCAGAGAGACCAGGCAGCCTACTCAGGACTCTTGTCTAGCTACGGCTCACCCGACCCTGCCTCTTAGAAGGCCATACCCCATTAGACTGAGCCCTCAATGGAAGTGGGAGGTTTGACTTGGGTTCCACTCCCTCTCCTCCCATCCTTGAGCCAGAAGACATCTGCACCCTTACCTCCCCACTGCCTGGGCACCTTCCCCCACATGCCCCCTGCTCCTGTGGGGCCCAACTGGGGCCTGCTTCCCCTTCTGGTTCTGTGTCCACAGCTGTCAGTGTGAGCCCTGGCTGAACTCACCTTCCAATTCTAGCCACCTGGATAACAAGTTTGCTTTTACAGAGCCCCACACTATATTGTGGACCCTGGTCGGGAGGAGAGAGCTTTTGCACTGGTGGGGCCTTTTGTCCCACGTTAGTCAGTGGCCACCTTCCTGGCCTCCCTCCAGGCCTGCCTGACCTCATTCCCAGTGGCAAGCCCTTGTCCTGCCTTCCCTACCTCACTAATGTCCTGGGTCTCACCCATATTCATTTTGATCATGCTTGGCCCCTGGAGATTCCTCTAAGGCACAGCTCTCAACCTTTCAGGTCTATAAGAATGCCATGGTTAGTAGCAATGCTGCAACATGTGCTCATCAGTTATAACAAATGTACCACACTAGTGAAGGATGTTGTTAATGGGGGAAAGTGTGTGTGGGGGGTATATGGGAATCCCCTATATTTTTGATGTAACATTTACATAATCTAAAGGTCCTTTAAAAATAAAAAGAAGGAAGGAGGGAGGGAGGGAGGGAAGGAAGGAAGGGAGGGAGGGAGGGAGGGAGGGAGGGAGGGAGGAAGGAAGGAAGGAAGGAAGGAAGGAAGGAAGGAAGGAAGGAAGGAAGGAAGGAAGGAAGGAAGGAAGGGATGGGAAACTTGTGGGAGGATGAGCATTTCCAAGAGTTCTTGCTCAGAGGCTCTGATTCTGGAGCACTGTGGTGGGGGCCTGGGGACCGTCATGTCCATGGTATTCTCAGGCAATTCTGAAACAACTGGTCTCCAGAGCACAGCCTTGAGGGCCACACCCTGCAAATCTCTCACGCCTCTGTTCACTCAGACACAATTGTTCCTTCCCAACAATTTCCAGGCCCAAATGGCTATATATGCTGAGAAAGCTCATGGGTAGACCACAGAAAAGATTAGAAGGACTTATTTAAAAAAAAAAAAAAAAAAAGAGAGAGAGAGAGAGAGAGAGGAAAACTTCATGATCTGAGCAAATCCAATGGAGATATTCCAATCGTTTGTTTGTTTGTTTATTTATTTATTTATTTATTTACTTATTTACGGGGAGGTCCCGGGGATCGAACCCAGGTCCTCCATATGGGAGATGGACGCCCAACCATTTGAGCCACATCCACCCTCCTCCAATAGTTATTTAACATTCTCCTTCTTATTTTAACTCCACATAATTAAAACCATCAAGAACAACAAAGACCCGATTTATAAGAAAAAGTCCTGGAATCAAATAAAAAATTATTCTAGTTCAATTAGTTATACTTGAAACTACTCTTGAGTTTCTTATTTTGAGGGTTTATTGAGTCATTCATTCAGAAAATGCTTCTGAGCACTGCTCAGTGCCAGGAGAGGCAAGGCCTCTGCTCTTGCTAAGATAATTCCAGATAGAGGTAATTGCTAAGAAGAAAAGGAAATAAGGCAATATGCTGGAGAGGCACGAGGGGGTTCCAGCCTAAAGTGGTGCCCAGGAAAACCTCCTCGAGGAGGTGATGTCTGGGCTGACATTTGAATGCCGAGAAGTCGCCGGCCACGTGACGCTCTGAGTGGAGAGGTTACGGTCAGAGGGCAGTGGAGGTGCAGAGACCCTACGGTGTGTGTGGGCAGAGCAGAGGTCAGTGTGGCTGCTGCGACCAGGGACGGGCAGAGCGGAGCAGATGGGTGGGGAGGTGGGCAGGGGCCTTCCAGGCCGTGATGAAGGCCCTGTGTTTTATCGCGGGGGCATGGGAAGCCAGCAGAGATGTTGGGTCAGGAGCTGGAATGATCTGATTTGTGGCTTTGTATAAAGCCAGTCCACCTGCTGGGTGGCCAGTGGGCTGTAGTGGAAGCAGGCGTGGTCTCCGAGAGATGAGAGAGGCAGCTGTTGCCGTGGCTCACGAGAGAGATGATGGTGGTTTGAGGAGCAGTGGAGGTGGAGAGAAGGGGGCGACTTCTAGAGACAGGGCTGACAAGGAGTGGCAAGGGGATGGGATGCCAATGGCCAGGGAAAGAGGAACAAGGATGCCGTCTAGGGGTTAGGAAGTTCACTATATTAAGAGGAACCCAGTGGGAAGTTCCTCCAAATTAGAATTAAAAATTTCCCATTTAGGGTTCGAAGGGACCCACCAGCACCAGCTGGTGCCCCTGTCATAGTCTGGAATCACCTCCCTAGAACGTGGTGTTCCTGCCCATCTGGCAAATCTCGGGTTTGGGGGAACTCCAGCTATCATTGTTGGAAAGGTCTTTTTTCATTTCCTCTCGCTTTCCTAAAACTTCTACTCCCAGGTCTCATTTCTGTCCTCTGGGACGGTACCTTCCCTGCAACATAGCACACATTTATTTAGTCAACCCAATATTGATTTATTGCACTATATCTAGATGCTGGAGATACAGCAGTAAGCAAACTGCACAAAGCCCCTGACCTCAGAAAGTTTATGTTCTACTTGGTGGAGACAGAACCTCCCCCCCGCCAAAAAAAACCCACAAAAAACAAAAGCAACTAAGCATGTAATAGGCCAGATGGTGACAAGCGCTTTGGAGAAAAATAAAGCAGGGTGAGGGGCCAGGGCGTGTTGAGGAGCCGCCCACTGGTAAGGCAGCATTTGAGCGGAGACCTAGGGAAGCGAGCGCCCCAGCTGCCTGAGCGCCTGAGGAAGTAACGTTCTGGGTGGGGGAGCAGGGAGTCTTATTTGCAGAGGAAGCAGGCCCCTTTTGTTTTATTGGTGCCTCTTCTGAAAAAGTTGATGTGCTCTTGGGATGTTCTGTGTGTTAATAAAATATTTGTAAATCAAATCATTTTTTAAATGTATCAAGGGAACTTCCATTTAAAGTGACCCTGGAGTAAATGTGTCTGCAAAGTAAATAATTCTTTTTGCGATGTGAATAATTTATCTACCTTGCAAGTATGGATTTTCACATAACCATTGCTGTATTGTGTCTTTCTAAATTTTAATTATTTCTGAAGTGGGGCAGTTATACACCAGTGCTTAAGAGCCAGGGCTCTGGAGTCACGGGGATGTGGTTTTGAAACCCAGATCCGCCTTCTAACATGACCTTGGACAAGGTATTTAACTTCTCTGAGCCTCAGGTTTTGCATTTGTATAATAAGGACAACAATACTTAGAGAGTTGTGAGGATTACAATCAGATAATAGTTATAAACTCTTTGTACAGTGTCTGGCACATAGTAAGTGTTGTATTGTCTGGTCTGCCATAGGGCTTTTTATTAGCTTATATTTTTTTTAAAAAGGAACCAAGACCATATACCTTGGGAACCTGTACACAGGTTCCTAACTGGCCACACAGTCAGACAAGGGTCAAGGGCAGAGACCACAGATCCCTTAAATTGTTGCCTGTACTGTTGCAGAAGCATGGGCTGAGACTGCATCTTCGAAAGCCCTACACTTTCACCCCCATGCTGGAAGAGGGCACAGGGGGCAAGGTGCCCAGGTCCCTTCTGCTGGGCACAGACATGGCAGAAAACCAGCAGCAGATCGCCCAGTTCTCACGGAAGGATGCCCAGGTAGGGAAAGTGACCGATGACTGATCTCTTTTCCCATCATGAGCCTGGAGGTACCTGTTGGATGGAAATGACCTGGTTAGAGTTGCCCTGGACTGCTTTGTCGAAAGTCCAGGAGGGCTTCAGCCTGTTCTGGCCTTTGATGTCAGCCACTACAAAGACAAGGGAATGGAGGAGGGTGATTAAGGCCAGTGGACACTGGAGGCCATCAAACTTGCATGTGTTCAATATGAGGCCATTGTTAGATTGCTCTCCACATGCTAAATTTCAAAAGGGAACCCATGGGTATGTGCTTCTACTGTGCCCACTTCATATATCTCTCTTGCTTCCAGAAAGAATCCCAAGTGGTTACCAATATTAAAGTACATGTAAGCCAAAAAGGAGGGAGAAAGAGAGATCAGAGACAATCAGGGAGAATAGAATGAGTTAGATCAGGAACTTAGGACAAGAGAGTTGCAGTAAATATTCATTCACTTTGACATCAGTCCCCTGGCAGCCAAGGCAAAAAGGGGCCATATGGTGGTAGGTCTGGTGAGATGAAGCACATGCATCTGATGGAGAATGCACATTATTTTCTTGGGATTACATTTTAAAGAATGTGTTGGTTGACTTCGTCTAGATGAATCATCAAACAATATAATGGACCTGACATGATGAGTTTTGCTGGTATAGAAAGTCTTTGGCCATTTCTTGTACCAAGCCTGGATACCAGCTGAAGGTATAGCATTCAATCATGGCCTGGTGAGGACATTTTTGTAAGAACCTGGGCTGTACAATCCATGTATGTGGTTATCTGAGCCTTGCATGGGGATTTTTGGTGCTTTAACCTGATGTTGGGCATAACGAATAGAGCCACAGACTCGTAGTATGGCTCTTCAACAGCAGTTTCCAAACCTGGCTGATGGTCAGAATCCCCCGAGGAGCTTTGATTTTTTAAGTATTTCTCAAGTGATTCTTTTGTGCAGCATGTTGGGGACCACTGCCCACCCTATCCTCCAAATGCAGCCTGTCTCAGATGCACTAGGGAGGGTCCACGAGGCCAGGTCCCAGAGCCTTCAGGATGCTGGCTGAAGCCCTGCATGCTGGTGACCACACGAGCAGGAAGCAAAGGCCACATCCTACTGTGGAAAGTGGGGAGTCCGATTTCTGGCTTTGCCTTTACATTAAAGGCCCTGAGAAGGCCTGCTTTCGAAAAAGCTACTTAACATCATCTTTATCAAGACTTCTCACATATGGGTCAATGTAAAACTTTTCTTCAAGGAACACATTAAAATTCCATAAGTGTATGAAAATAGATGACCCCCAGATCAAAAGCCCTGGGCTAGGAATCAAGACAGGGGCCTCCAGTGGGACAGCACCCATCCCTGTTCCTGTCGCCCATCAAGGCAAGAAAGGGTAAGTGTTAGTAACAGGCTCAGGAAAGGCAGGTCTCAAAACAGGAGCTTATGGGGTGACAGGATGCAAGCTACTGTTACTGCTAATGACAAGGGGGCACATGAGACAGACATAAAGACTAGGGTGTGGAAGGAGCGGTCAGCATGCTGGAGCACGTTGGAAGAGACCTTGCTTTTACCAGAAACATAGGAAAACAGAAGGACAGAGAAGAAACTTTAAATGGCTCTAGGACTTATCACAGAGAACACACTAGGATACTTGCCAGTCTTCTGTGGCTGGGGACAGGTGTCAGCCAGTATTGACCCCTGGTCCCTGTCACCACCCCAGGTGGCTCTTCCATTCACCCATGATCTCTCTGACTTCCCTCTTCCTGGTGCTGACACTGGCACACAGGCCTGGAGTTGAGACAGAGCTGAGCTGAGCCACACTGAGGCCTTCAAGACGCAGCTGTGGAGTGTGGCAGGCCACATGGGGGTGGCATGGAACGCAGAGCACGAGGGCAATGTCTTCATTGGACTCAGGGCGATGGGGCCTTGACTTGGAGCTCTGTTCTAGGCCTTTCCGAGATACGAGGCATTCATGAATCGCTTGGTGGCAGCCATCGACCCCCTGCTGGACGCAGCCCCGGTGGATGTGGCGGCCTTCCGGCATGGCTCCCTGCTGCAACGACTCAAATCCCTCTCCACCCTCAAACCCCTGCTGCAGGCAGGTAGGTCCATGACGAGGGACCTTGGAGCTGAGCCCATTTTCTCCATGGCTTGACCTCTAAAGCTGCCTGTCCACTGCAGTTGATTAGTGAGCGCTGCTTCGTGTACTTTTTTGAGAAGGTCCTGGCCTGGGGTGTCCTGGGCTAGAGACCAAGACAAAGGTGCAAGAAGTTTATTTGGAAGGGTTGGGGGAAAGGAGGCATGAAACTGGAGAGTCACACCCAGGGAGCGGAGAGCTGACCTCCACCTGGGTGCTGAGATGCAGACCCTGCGCGGACCCTCAGAGGAGCCAGAAGGGGAAGCATGGATCCATTGGTGTCTGTCTTCCACTGGCCACAGGCTGTCCATGGGACATTCTCGCCCACACACCTCATTGCACACCTGTTTTTGAGCAACCCCTATGTGCCAGACACTCAGCTGGGTGCTGGGGCTACAATGGCTCAAGATCATGATCCCTGCCTCAAGGTCTTACCGCCCACTGACTCCAAAATAGTCTGAATCAGTAACAGGGGAATGGATAAACCACACCAGCTGCCTCCCAGGGTTTGGGCCTCTCAGAGCTCCAAGTAAGAGAATAATGTTCAAGTTCAAAATTACCAAAATAGAATGTACTAAGTGCCTATCAGCTTACAAATGCTTTACATATCTCATTTAATCCTCCCAAGAGCCCTACAGGATAGGCAATAGTAATCCCATTTCACAGATAAAACAGGTTTGGAGATGTTAAAAATGTGCCCAAGGCCATGCAACCAGTGAGAGGAGAAGCTAGAACTCAGATTGCTTCTGTGTGGCTCTAGAATCCTGCCTTCACCATGCCACACTGCCTCCATCTGAAATCCTCCCATCCTTTTATGCCTGGGGGACCAGAGTAGAGTGTTTCCTTATTGCCTGTCTCAGTTTATGTTTTGTGGATCTTCTCCTTTAGGCCTTGTCCTGGGAGCCCAGCTTCCCCAGTTTTACCAGGTCCTCACGGCCCCAATTACCAAGGTGAGCTGCTCCCAGCCTCAGGCTGAATCGCAGAGTAAGAGGGACCTCGCCTCCTCCCCACGAGGCCTTCAGCCCTTCCCCCTGCCATTTTGCTGTCTCAGGTGCTGGATCAGTGGTTTGAGTCCGAGCCTCTAAAAGCCACTCTTGCAACAGATGCTGTGATTGGAGCCATGACAAGTCCCCGCACTCCAGGGAGCGGGTGAGTGAGACAGCCGAGTGGGGGGACTCAGGGGAGAATGTGACACCAAGCAAGAGTGAAAGCATCAGTGACAACTGCCATTTGCTAAGCTCATACCATCAGCCAGGCACTAAGCCAGGCCCTTCCTACGCAATTAGTTTAGCCCCCAAAGAGCCATCTGAGGAACGGCAGTTCAGAGAAGGGAGGCATCTTGCCCAAAGTCACACGGCTAGTAAGTGGCAGCACTGATTTCCAACCCAGGTTGTCTGGCTTCCCCAGTACCTTCTCTCTTAGCCACTATTCTCTGCTGCGTCACTAAGAACAGCCTCTTCTCCCTGCTCACTGTCTTTCTCCTCCTCTCTGTCTCTCCTCTCCCTAGCTCCTTCCCTCCTGCCAAGCCCCATGTCCCGCTTTCTCCCACCATTCCTTCCCCCTGGTTTCAGGATGCCCTCACACACAGACACCTCTGTGCAGGCAGGGAGCGGCCTTGCTCCTTGTGGGCGGGGTGTGTGCTGAGCGCTCAGTCCGAGAGGTGGCAGTCAGACCCAGTGAATTCTGTAGTTGTGGTATGGCTCCTTGTAGGAGCAGGATCACAGAGGCATGTGTGTGTCTTGGGATGGAGGATGCTGCCAAGTGTTGGGCCATTTCCAATGCACAGAAGAAGCAGCTAGAAGTTGTCAATGTTGCTTTTCCCTCAAGGGATGAGAGCGCCCTTGGAAGTGGTTTTTCAACACCCATTAAGCCACAGCCCAAATTCCCCAGGGCCGTGGAGGTGGGGGGTTGGCAGCAGCTGCTAACTTCCAGATCACCCCACCAATCTGGATCTTCCCACAGGGGCGTCCTCTCCTTTTCTCTTTGGTCTCTGGAAAGCTTAGCTAATGCCCAGTTTGTGAAATGTGCCTTGAAGCCATTTGTTTCTTCATTAATTCTTTCAACAAATATTGATGGAGCACTTACCTGTGCTAGGTGCTGGGATCCTAATGGGAGAGCTTGGCATAGCGTAAGCCATGATGACGAGGTGCCGCAAGTGTTATGATGGGGAGCAGGGAGGCAGAGCAGGGAACTTAGCCTGGTCTAGAGGTCGGAGAAGGCCTCGTGAGGAAGAGGTGTTTACTCTGAGGCCGGAGGGACACATGAATTAGTAAACACACAATGAGGGGAGGGGGGCACCAGGCAGACAAACAGCATGTGCGAATGCTTGGAGGTGAGACACTGTGTGGTCCGTTCAAGGAACCAAAAGAGGTGGGGTTTGGTAGGAATGTGGGTGCAAGGGGGTGCATGATGTCAGATGAGACCAGTGAGCAGGGAGGGGGCTCAGAGACTGGCCGTGACCCCAAGAGCAATGAAACACCGGTGAAAGCTTTCAAAGGAGAGAAGTGACAAGACCATAGCTGGAGAAAGGGCTCCAGGGCTTCTGTGTGGAGAGAGGCCTGCCGGCAAGCAAGAGTGGGAGGAGGAGGTCCACCTAGGAGGCCGCGACTGCAGCAGGAGGAGAGAGCAGCCTGGCCAGGCGAGGGGCAGCAGGCAGTGGATGTACTAGAAAGCTCTTTAGGCGGAGGAGTTGATGGCACTCAATCGGACGTAGGTGGTGAGGAAATAGTAGGAGCCTCTGTCGACGCTAGATTGCTGTTGGAAACCAAAGATGCCTCTTGCTGAGATGGGGAAGGCAGAAGGAGAAGCAGGTTGAGGGATGGGGCGGGGGAGGTGATGAGTTTAAGATGCCTGCCAAAAAAGCATCCAAATGGAGATATCTGTGGGAGGCTGGGCATACGGGCTGGAGCTCAGGGGAGAGCTGGAGTTGCAGATTCGGGCGACTCCAGCATATTGTTGGTAATAAGGCATGGAGAGGGGAGGAGAGGAGTGAGAAAGCGAGGGCTCATGCAAGAGCCTGGTGCTCATCTAAAGGCCTGGGAAGGGGCTGAGTGGGAGGAGGGCAAGGCTGAAGGTAGAAGACAGAGAGGAGCATTTGCACATTTGCACCTTCAGAACTCTGGGGAAAGAAAATCTCGCCTCTATCCCTGATTCTGATGGTCTCTCTCAGGTATGTGCTGCTGCATCATGTGATGGGGGGCCTGGAGGGGATGCAGGGGGCCTGGGGCTACGTCCAGGGTGGCATGGGTGCCCTCTCTGATGCCATCGCCAGCTCAGCCACCTCACACGGAGCAAGTATCTTTACTGAAAAGGTAACTGGCCCTCTGCCCCCGTCCCAATTGTTGGCGAGCTTCCCCTGCAGAACAAAACCTCAGGGCTGGAAGGCCCCTTGTTTTACTGATGAAAAATGTGGGGCTCATAGTCCAGGGACTTGCCGAGGTTCCTGCAGCCCAGTGTGGCTGAGCAGCTGTCCACAAGGTCCCAGTGCTTCCACCACCCCCCCCTTTCCATTTGCAGCCACTACCCCATGTTTAGGCTGAGCCTTCGCCTTGGGGGAGGGGGTAAGGCTTCCAGGGAAAGCTGCAGAGCTCGGCAGGGCTGGATTTGGGGTGAGGAAGCTGTGAGGACCTGAGAGAAACAGTAAGCTTGGAAATCCTCCAAGGTCCAACAGGATTTCCCTTCCCGGGGGGTTGCTGGGGCCTCTTTCCGGTGGGCTCCAGACAGTGGCGAAGGTGCAGGTGGACGGCGGAGGCCGCGTGCAGGGAGTCGTGCTGCAGGACGGCACAGAGGTGAGGAGCAAGGTGGTGCTATCCAACGCGTCACCTCAGGCCACCTTCCTGAAGCTGACGCCACAGGTGAGGCCTGGGGCGGGGAGGGGGCTGCCTGCCAAGATGGGGGCTGGGAAGGGGGGAGCCAAGGAGCCAGGACTTCATTAGGGTGGGAGAGCACGGGGCAGCCTCTGGGCAGTGAGCGAGGACAGGTCTCTGCTCATTTGGGGCAGCAAGTCCTCTCTCTTACCTTGTGGGCAGGTAGCAGGCAGGAGGGAGCCTCGCAGGTGAGGAGGAAGGTCCAGAGATGTGGGATGGCCCCCGCCATGCACCTGAACCCGGGTGTGACTTCCCCTCCACTGCTACTTCTGCAACTTTCCTACCACCCTGATTTCTCCCCTCTCTTTGAACTCAAATTCCACCATGTGTATCAATTATCAATTGCCCTATTAGTGCCGCCTAACAAACAACACAAAACACCCAGGCCTCTAACAATCAGTGTTGGTTTAGTCACAGATCTGAAGAATTCAGTCGATCTCGGCTGAGTTCAGCTGATCTGGACCTACTTGTGCGTCCCCACATGGCTTCTGCTGATCGAGACTGGCTGGCTCCCGTGCCTGTGGGTTGGTGGGCTGTGGCCGATGCAGGGTGGTTTCTGCTGGGATGACTGGGGTGACACAGCTCTGCCCCCCATGACTTTCATCCTCCAGCAGAGTGGTTCAGGCAGGTCCTCAGGATCTGGCAGGAAGCAAAAGCAAGCAAGCCGGATCGTGCAAGCGCTTTTCATGCATCAGGTTTGCTAACATTAGCGGAAGCGAGTCTGATGGCCAGGCCAGAGTCAGAGTGGACGGGCACTACAAGGACACACAGCAAAGGGCCATGGAAGCAGGAGCAGTGAGGATTTGGGATAATTTTTGCAATTGATCACACTTTCCCTGTCCCCAAACTATATGATAATACGTATGTGAGCATGGAGTGCCATCCATTCTTGGGGCTATTCTTGGGGACAAGGCTCCAAATTTCTGAGCGATTCCACTAATGAATTTTGACAAGCATCCTGCTAAGGCAATTCTGAGAACAATGCAAACGTCTAAGAGATTTCAGACAGGAAGAGAAAAGAGACCTGCAAACCACTGGCCAGAACCCAAAGCAGGAGGAGATGTGGGGTATTTTTATGTCAGATCTACTAGCCAGGCACAGAGGAAGAAGTGGTGAGAGCTGAAGGGGAGAGCGAGGAAGGCTTCACAGAGCGGGTGTTTGGATGAGTTTTGCGGGATGAGGAGGATTTCTGTGGGTGGAGGTCCAGGGCCCAGCTGGAGCAAAGGAAGAACGCTACCCACTTGGGGCTTCGGCCACCCCCAGCCTGTCACAGAGCCTTCCCCTTCCAGGAGTGGCTTCCTGAGGAGTTCATCAAAAACATTTCTCAGCTGGACACCCAGTCACCTGTCACCAAGATCAACGGTAAGAGGCACACCTGGATTGACATTATATGAGAGAGAAATCTCCAAGTCAGGGAAAAACTGACCGACATCACTTCTTCCCTGACCTCCAGCCTGACCCCTAGTTTGAAGGTGAAACCTTCCTTTCATACTTTTTCTGCCCAGTGCGCCTTCGGGTGAGCAGAGTGATGGGTATAGAGGGAGGCCCTTGGGGGGCTGAGGACCCTCCTCCTTGGCCCCCCAGTGGCTGTGGACAGGCTGCCCAGCTTCCTGGCTGCCCCGAACACTCCCAGTGGCCGGCCACAGCCCCATCACCAGTGCTCCATCCACCTGAACTGTGAGGACACACTCCTCCTCCATCAGGCCTTTGAAGATGCCATGGACGGCCTCCCTTCCCACAGGTGGGTAGACAGGGCTTTGCCTCCAGTCACCTGCCCCGGTCTCCTGGGATGTTCTTACTCGTGGGCCCAGAGAGGAGGGGTGATTGTCCAGACAGAGTGGGGATCATGGCATGAAACAGACACGAAGCTTATGATAAAACAGACACACAATTATTTGCAACCTAAGGTAAAGAAGATGTGTGCCCTGAGAGAGGGTTAGAGGGCAAAGCTCATTTATTCATTAATAAGTATTTATTGGGCCCCTCCTCTGTGCCTGACACAGTTTGGGGACCTGAGCATAGAGCAGGGAGCAAAGTCAAGAAGGTTTCTTCTCTCGGGCCGCTGACCTTTCTACTGGTGGGAGACAAGACAATCAGCAAATACGCAAGTGGTGATAAGTGCTATGGAGAAAATAACACAGGGGAGGGGAGGGTATGCTATTCTATACAAGGAGCTCAGCAAAGGACTCTCTGATAATGCCACACTTGAGCAAAGACCAGAAGGAAGTGAGAGTACAGGATATCTGGGGAAGAGCATCCAGGCAGAGGGAAGGTCAGGTGCAAAGGCGCTGGGGCAGGAGTGTGCTTGCTGTGTTGGAGGCATTGCTACGAGACCAGAGTGGCTGGAGAGAGAGAAACTGGGAGTCAGGGATGGAAGGTAAGGTCTGAGAACTGTAGCTGCTAGATCCTGCCAGGCCTTTTCAACTGCTCCTGATTTTTACTCCAGGAAGGTTTGCACTATGCAGTGATGCTGCCTGGCTTATAGTTTAGAAAGATCCATGCTGCCAGGTGGAGATAATTGCAATTGGTTACTGTTATAGAATCCAAGAGAGAAAGGATGAGGCTTGGACCAGGGTGGGCACAGCAGAAGAAATGAGAAGTGATAGAAAAATAGGTATATATTGAAGGTGAAGCCAACAAGATTTGCTGTTGGACAGGAAGTGGGCTGTGAGCAAAGAGGAGGAGCAACTGGGTGGTGAAGGATTCATTCATGGAAATAGAGACAATTGTATATGGGGAGAGCAGGTTTTCGGGGTATCAGGCATTTGGGTTTGGGCAAGTTCGGTTTCAGATACATTATGGTCCTCCGAGTTCAGAGGGGATGTCGTGAGGGATGCAGGGAGAAGGGACTTTCACATGGCCCCAAAGGATGGGCATGTTTGGAGATCAGAGGAGAAATGTGCTCCAGGTAGCAAAGGTGATAGTAGGGGCAGGGAATAGTCAGTGGTTCTGCTGGGGGTCTGGGTGGCCCCAGCAGCTCTGTTTGTTTGACCTGCTCAGGAAAAAGTAACCAGGCAGGGGTTAAGCTTGATTGAAATCGGGCGCTCTGAGCACCCCTCCACACATCCTCCATGTCCACCTGGACCCTGGAGACATCTGAGTTTGGGAACCGCCGTTAAGTACTTGGTTGTGGTGGGGGGTGAAGCACAGCCATACGTTTGGAGGGACCCTGTGGCTGGCGGGGCAGGCTGGGCAGGGAGGAGCTCCTGACTGGGCTGGCCCAGATGGGGCTAGTGGTCGCTGATGTGCCGGCAAGCACCCCGGTGGCCTCACAGCGAGCTCCGCCCGGCCCTGCATCCTCTGAGGGGCTCCATTTTAAAAAATTATTACTCAACTTTTTGTTTTGAAATAATTTCAAAAGTGCAGGACAGTTGCAAAAATAATACACAGCTCCATGCAGAGAACTCCCCCATACCCTATCCTCCCAGATACCGAGATCCACCAGCTTTTAACCTTTTGCCACATTTGCCACATCCTTCTTTCTATCTATCCATCTGTCTAATCTCTCTAGCTCTCTAGCTATTTCTCATCGTCTGAACATTTAAGAGTAGGCTGTTTACATCCTGCTCCTTGAACACTTAATACTGCCATGGACATTTCCTAAGAACAAGGCTATTCAGGCATGTAACCAGCTTAAGTGCAGTTATCAAGTTGAAGAATCTTGACATTGATCTAGAGCTTGCAGTCTATATTCCAATTCTTTTTTATGTTCCAGTAACATCCTTTTGGGGATCTTCTGCTCCATCATTAGATCCAGTCTAGGGTCATGCATTGCCTTTGGTTGTTGGCTCTTTAGGCTCTCTCTCTTTTTAATTGTAGAAGCATAAACACAGCATGAACTTTCCATCTCAACCCCTCCCAAGCACACCACTCAGGGGGATCCATCACATTCACAGCACTGTGCTACCCTCACCACCATCCGTCCATAGGACTTTCCCCAAACTGAAACCTGCACCCATCTTGCGTGAACTTCCCACTGCTGCGCCCTCCCCACTCCTAGTAGCCTGGGCTCTACTTGCCGTTTCTCTGAATGTGCATGTCCTAGTTATTTCCTATAAGCGGAGTCATCCATTGTCCTCATGGGGCTTCATTTTGTCCCCGGTCATCAGAGCAGCTCCCCAGCCCCTTCCCCCATGGTGACGGCTGCTGCTCTTCAGACCCGACCCTTTTTCTGCCCCCATCGTAGGCCTCTGATTGAGCTCTGCATCCCTTCCTCTCTGGACCCCACCCTGGCTCCCCCCGGCCACCACGTGGTCTCCCTCTTCACCCAGTACACTCCCTATGTGCTGGCCGGAGGCAAGGTCTGGGATGAGCAGGAGAGAAACACTTACGCAGACAAAGGTAAAGAGGGGCTTTGTCTTGGTCTTCAGAGCAGCAGACAGCTCCGCAGCCCCACAGGAGCCCTCTCCTCCCTGGCTGCCCCATTCAGGATTTAATGCCCGCAGGCTCCTGTGCTGTCCCAAGCGGAGAGAAGAGCCTGAGGGAACCTCAAGCCACCAGCATTGGCGGACATATTGAATGTCTGCTGGGTTCATGTAGGCGGGCTAAGAAAGCTAGAGGCACAGCTCCTGCCCTCAAGTCGTTCAGTCTAGTGGCTGAGACTAATAAATAAACGAATAATTTCAATACAACATACTGTGTGACCCAAAAGAGAAGCTATGAGTCAAAGAGATAGGGAAGACTTTCCAGAAGAAGGGACATTTAAGCTGAGGTTTAAAGGATGAATAGAAGTTGGCCTGCCAGAAAATGGTATTGCTAGTAGAGAAAATAGTTTGAGCAAAGCAGTGTGGTGAAAGCAGCGTTTTTATATTCAAGGGAGACAAATAACTTTGTGTTCAGGGTTGGGATAAGGGGGTATGGAAGGTTGGGGCCTGGGCTGGCTTAAGACCCATAGACCTTTGTGACAAATTATTTATTTGCCTGTGGAGTGTTTTTTTTAAAAAGAAAGTGTATTGAGGAATACTTTACCTGGATAAAACGAACCCCTTTCAAGCATACAATTCAGTGGTTGCACAGCCACCCCCATGAGACCTGTGGACTGTTCTGAGTGGCTCCTGCACCACCTCATTTCCCTGGTGTTTGGCACCCCCAGTGTTTGACTGCATTGAAGCCTATGCCCCCGGCTTCAGGGGCTCTGTGGTGGGCAGAGACATCCTCACACCACCTGATCTGGAGAGGATCTTTGGGCTTCCTGGCGGGGTAAGTGTAAGCCCGGGGGCTCCTCTTTGCCTTCTTCTCCCTGCCCACCCACGCCCTGGCTGTGTCCTCTCGGCTTTACCCTGTCCCTCTGTGCCCAGCCTTCAAAGGGAACGGAGGACAGGCAGAGGCAGAGCACAAGACTGTGACCCTTCTGCTGGGCGGCCACATCAGCCTTTCTCATGTGACTTTCCTCACAGGGAGCCCCTCTCCTCAAGGAAGCATGTCCTCAAACTTTTTGTCAATCTTTCAAACACTTCCTGAAACTGGAGGCAGAGAGAGCAGTTAGGAGGCCAGTGCTGTCCGATACGGAGGCCACGAACCACATGAGGCAGCTGAGCATGGAAAATGTGTCCTGTCCTAATTGAAAGGTTCTGCAAGTGATAACTGCACAGTGGATTTTAAGACTTGGAACGCAAAAGAAAAAGTGAAAACTCTCATTAGTAATTTTTATGGTGATTACATGTTGAAATGATGATTTTGGGGATATATTGGGTTAAGTAAAATATAGTATTGGAATTGATTTCACCAATTTCTTTTTGCTCTTTCGATGTGGTTACCAGAAAATCTAAAATTACTCATGTGGCTCGCATTATATTTCTACTGGGCAGCGCTGGTTCAGCTATAGGGTAACAGCCAGGCAGGGTGGTGGGAATGGCATGGAATGGCTGGAGGTGAGAGGCACAGGGAAGGGAAGCTGAAAACACCTGGTAACAAGGGCCCATGGAGGTGGAGTGGGGAGGCAGTGGTGGATGCTCTGGCCCAGAAGCCTGGGAGAGGAAGGCAAGGAAGATGGGGAGAAGGGCAGGCTTGGGGGTAGGAGATGAGCTCAGTTTGGGGTGCACTGAGAGGGGCAGCCAAAAGGGTTTCCCTGTGGTGACGTCCAGCAGATGTTGGTCTCCCTGCCCAGAGCTCCCACCCAGGGCTGACCTAGCCCTCTGTCACCCACCACCTCCCTTCTCGGCCTGCGGCTGGTCTGACACAGGCCAGGGAAGCAGACCCTACCTCGGGGTCCCAATGCCCCTTCTCTGCCGTTTGCTGTGGTCTTACTGGGGTGTGGGCCCCTGAGGTCCAGTCTCGCATGGTATTTTGGCTAAAGAAACATGTTCTAGACAAAACAGGTGCCAGCAGCTAAAACAAGTCAAATCCTTCTATTTTTCAAAAACGGGGCGATAGTCCATAACTAAACCTTATCAAATCCCCTTTTCCTCTCCCATTCAGTTTCCTCACATTCTGAACATACCCCCCGCCCCACCCCCCCCCACCCCCACTTCTTTCTTCCCCAAAAAATGCCTCTGAAAAACTCCATCTCTGGCCCTAGGTCACACACCTGTTCTCTCTTTTCCTGTTCCCTTTCTGCATCTTAACAACCTGGGAGGCCATTCCTTGGAGAAGAGGGCAGGGGAAGACTTCAGCAGGCAAAGCCTATTTGGCAGGCCCAGGGAGGCCAAGGCCATAACACTCCTACGTTAACGACTGTGGCCCTACCTCCACAGAATATATTCCACTGCGCCATGTCCCTGGACCAGCTCTACTTTGCCCGCCCCGTGCCCCTGCACTCCAGTTACCGCTGTCCCCTCCAGGGCCTGTATCTCTGTGGAAGTGGGGCGCATCCCGGTGAGTACCCTGGACTCCCACTTCCCTGTGTGGGCTGCAAGGGCTGGTGGGAAGCCAGAGGCTTGCAGACAGGGCTCCAGGATGAGCAACAAGGGAGGGGGGACGGAAGGATGAAAGGAAGGAGGGAGGGGAGCATGGAACTCCCACCAGAACAAGCCATTGCCTCATGTCCAGAATTCTCAGTCCACAGGTAAACAAACGGGTGGCCTCTGCCAGGCTGACCACAGCCTCGGTTTAGCTCACACCTCCTCCTCGTGAGGTTTGAGGATATGTCCCAATAGAGGCATCTCTCCAAATTCCAATTTTGGGTTGTGATTTACCCATGTCCCTAAATCCCCCATCCACATTGTAGGCCAGTAAGGATGGGTAAAGTTGAATTTCTTAATTTAACAATTCTTCCCTGCACCTATTCCAATCCTAACTGACCTCATGAACGCCAGCATTTTCTCTGAACTATAGGGGCCTTGGCCTCCCAGAAAGGATCAGTGCTAATACACCTTCCCCCTCAACGCCTTATTCTCGGGTTTCGATTTCTTGTGCTAAGAGCCTCACCATCCAGCACGTCGGTTTTCAGACTGAGAGGGGAGTGCTTGTTTGGACTGTGGGCCTGGGCCCCTCCCCAGAGATCTGATGCAGGAAGCCTGCAGGGGAGCCCAGAATCTGTGCCTTAACAGTCATTCCTGGGGATTCTGCCACCCAAGGCCCCAGCAGCCTCCTAGAAGCAGCCCTGTTCTGGCTTGTCGAGGGGCCCTTTGCCAGCCCTGCCCCTGCCCTCTCCCTGCTGGGTTTGCCAGCAGAGCTGTGGATCACTGGAGATTCCCTTCCAGGAGGAGGTGTCATGGGCGCCGCTGGACGCAATGCAGCCCACGTGGTCTTTAGGGACCTCAAGAGCATGTGACCTTGCACTAACTCTGACCCAAGAAGAAGTTGTTCTGATTCACCACTGACCTTTCAAGTCCTCTGTTGGGTCAGTTTCCCAGGAAGCTCTGCTGTAAAGAGTATTACTGAGACAGCCAGGTCCCCAGGGCTCAAGCCACCATTTTAGAAAAAATGTATGTTTAGTGTAAGTTAGCCATGTACCCCGTGCCTCTGTGAATGAACTAGTTTTGTTTTATTAAAAACAATGTTCTATAGAGACAGTTTGCTTGTGTTTTTTTCCTATGTACCAATGGATCTATTAGCTGGATAAACTTGTCTGGGATACTCAGTATTCTCACCACATCAGCTTGCAACAGCCCATTTGACCAATGGAAGATTCCTATCCAAACATCCCTTTCAGTGATTGGGACCCCCACTACTAGCTGTGGTATATTTATTTTTTAACGTGGCACCCAGAATCGAAACCAGCTTGCTAGAAGCAATTTAAGTAGGACAGAGTGGATCAATCTTTGGGTCAGCTGAGCTTTTTCCACATGAAGGGCTGTCAAACCAGGCCTCCCCTGTTTGGCACTGGTGCAGTTGACTTTTGGGGCTTGTTGAAAATTTGGATTTTGTCTGGGTTGCTGGTTTTCTGAGATTAATTTTCTCAAAAGACTTCCCAGGGCCCAAGGGAAAAAATTGTTCTGTTTTTTTTTTTTTTAAAAAAAAAAAAAAAAGCCTAGGGCAGGGAGCTGGCTGATTTCTTCAGTGAGCTGTGTCTACAGCCCCTGGGAGGGCAACTGCCTCGCCATACCGTGCCAGGCCTCGCGGTCGACAGCACGCCTATTCCTAACCCTCACTTATAAGAAAGAACTGCATAGTTAGAGCAGCTTACAGGGTCCTCTGAGGCCTGGGGCAGAACACACCAGACTTGGTCTTTTAAAATGCTGGGTTTGTGTGTTTGTTTATTTGTTTTTGGTAAACAAGCCACAGATGCTTAATGTAGAAAAGTTTGACAAATATAATTAGAAAGAAAGTAAAACTCAAACATAATCTTTCCTGCAGAGACAATTGCTGTTGACATTTCAAATCTTTCCTTCTACGCTTATACATAATTGGGATCATATTCTATATTCTAGTTGTGGGCTTTACAGCTTTCTTTTTACATCATGTCATAAGCATTTCTCAGGGTCATAAAAATTCTTTGAAAACATTATTTTTTTATAGCTGCGTAATATTCTTTTGTAAGGATGTGCCATAATTTATTATAGGACACTGAATATAGCTTTGGCCTTGATTGCTAATTAGCACCAGCCAAAGGCCTGAAATCTACTCCTTTCTCGTCTTTACCCGCTTCAGTGCTTCACTGCCATGTCTGGGAATCACAGCGGTGCAGTTGCCGCCCAGGCAAACATTCCCTCAAAGGAGGAGGAACTTGGAAGAGGTCAGGCAGTGGGGGAAGGAGTCGTTTCAGCAATGAGAGGAAGAGTTTCCCACTGTTTGGTGATTTCCTGTCATATGTCTCGTGTCTCTGGAAGATAATGTTTGGTCCTGACCAAGATACAAGATGGTGCCTTGGCACTGTGGGGTGCCTCAGCACTCTGGGGTGCCTCGGCTTCTATAAGCCAGCAGCACATGCCATTGGCTGAACAAGGAGGGGAGAGCATCCCCAAAATGATGACTCTGAAAATTGGCCATGGATGAGGCAAATGCATCCCTTGCTGACTTCAGTATGAACTCCTACATGGATAAATAAGGCAGGGCCATATTGTTATTTGATTTACAGAGGCCCGTTTCCCCAAAGCAGTAGGGAACACTTCCTCTGAGGCACAATCATGTAAAAACATGAGTTCATGCAAACCTGGTCTGCTTAAGTCATTATGTAACACGCCAGCCCCTGCTTGGACGACTCCTGGGCAACCAAGTCTGGAGCCTCTGTGAGGTGGGAGGTTTATAGCTCTGGGAGGAATTTGGTGACGTGGTTGGAGGAGTGACAGATGTGGCTGGCCAAGCCTCCTGGGGGGCCTTGTGTTTGTGCATTTTTCTGACACATGTTCTGTTTGCAAAGCATTTGACAACCGCTGAGCTCTTCTGTGGGACACTGATATTACTCCCGTGGTAAAGACTGAGCGGCAGCAGGGAAAGAGACCTCTTGAGCACGTGACTGCATTCTGTAGGAGAGAGGGAAAATGTGAAATAAAAATAAGGAACACAAAATAAAAAATAAGGAGAAAGGCAAATGGGCAATAAACCTGAACAAATATTTAACCCCACTAGGAATCAATTAAATGCCATGAAAACCAAACTATCATGTTTGACCTATAAAATTGAGGAAATATTATTTGTAATATATACCCAGTGTGGGTGAAAAAGACACTCTCATACACTATTGGCAGTAGAATAAATTTGTATTTGTTACTGAGACTCAAAAACCAACATTCATGCGTTTTGGTGCACTTATTCAACATCTTGTCACTTAGCCTAAGGAAAATATCAGAGATATCCCCAAGGACTTAGATGCAAGAATATTCATGCAGTGTTATTTGCAATGGCAAAATATTGGAAACAGCCTAACTGTCCCCAAATAGGGAAATAATTAAATTAATTATGGCAACTGCATGTGATGGAATATTAAACAGCATTTTTTTTTTTAAATCATGTTTTGAAAGTGCTTTTTATATCACATGGGAAAATACTAATGAAAGAGTAAAAATACAGTGTGATCCCAATTTTGCTTATATATAGATAGATATAGCTATAAATATATAGATCTCTCTGTCTCTTGTCTTTCTCTCTCTCTCTCTCTTTGGGCCTATTTACTGAGTTGAGACTCTATGGGAGAGAAAAAGAGAGACAGAGAGAGACCGACATCAAGAAGATCAGAAACAGGGACAAAAGGGAAAGGATAAAGTACACCCAAATGTTTCTGGCCCCTGGGCTGCAGTTTGGAAAATGCTCCCTCCCACCTCCACGTAACAGGCCTTAGCTACCCGGGTGGGCCTAAAGGAAACGGACAGGGCTTTGAAGCTTTATTTAAAGTGAGGATCTGAGCCTGGTCCACATGATTTGTTAATTTACCTGTGCATTAATGTATACTTACTGATCATAAATCAGAGGATTTCAGACATGGTCTGGGTTTAAGATATCTTTTGTGGAGAAATGGGGTCCTCAATTGCTTAAAGTTCCCTTAATATCACAAAGGGGAAGGGGGGTTGGATATGTTTAGTGATTCAACAGTCTGAGAGAAATCCTGTGATCTTATAAGGAGGCTACAGAGACAAACCCAAATCTGAATTTTCTCTGGTTTTGTCTGAAATTATGTCAGCTCTGTGATATAGGTTGTCCTGCACTGCTCAGCAGCTCAGCAATGGTTAGGTGTGTCTGCCTAATAAGAGACTTTGGAGATAAATTAAATGATACTGAGCAAAGGACATTTGCTTGGTATGCAGAAATCTTCCATAACAATGGGTCTTTTAAGAAAAAGTAATAAAAAGAGTTGTCAGTGGTGAAAAGGTTTGGAACTGTGGATTTAGCTAAATTTCGCAGTGAGTCCCAGGAGGAGAATTAGCTTGTTTCTCAGAAGTGAGATGAGAACCTTTCCCTTCTTCCATTGATAATGTTTTGAATATTTTGAGGGTAGAAGTGGAAGGTCTCTCTCCCTCTCCCTCTTTCTTTTTCACCTCCTTGGATGGTGTTTTAGTTTCCTAACTTCTAAAACAATTACTATACGTGGTGATTTAAAGCTGTTATGTACCCCAGAAAAACATGTTCTTAAATCTAATCCATTCTGGAGGGTGTGAATCCATTGTAACTACTTTATGAGGATGGGTCTTAATCCTACTGCTAGAGAGTGGAATTCAGGCACAGAGACACAAAGCTATGAAAGCAAGAAGCTGAAATCAGTGAAACCTGGGAGAGAAGAGAGAGGCCAGCAGATGATGCCATGTGCCTTGCCATGTGCCTTGCCAGGGATTGCTAGCATTCAGGCTTCAGGAAGAAAGTGTCGCTTTGATGATGCCTCGATTTGGACATTTTCCCAGCCTCAAAATCATGAATGAATAAATTCCCTTTGATTACCCTAACCCGTATCATGGTATTTACCTTGAGCAGGCTGGGAAACCAAACACCATACAATGGGTTGGACTAACAACAGGCATCTATTGGCTGGTGGTTTCAGAGACTAGATGGCTTCCTTCCTCCCGGGGTTGATATCTTCAGGCTGGCTGGCAATCTTTGAAGTTCCTTGGCTTTTCTGTCACACTGCCAGTGCACATGGTGGCTTCTTCTTTCTCTTCCAGCTTCCTGCTGCTCCCTGTGGCTTCTAAGGCCTCTAGTGATAGGATTAGGGTCCTGATTCAGTTGGGCCACACCTTAACTGAAGTAACCTCCTCAAAAGGTCCTAGTTACATTGGGTTCACACCCACAGGAATTGGTTAAGATTAAGAACATGTTTTTCTGGGGTACAGAACTCCAAGATACACAGCTGCAGACCTGGGTGACTTGGTTATTGAAAGATCACGAATAGGACAAAAGGCCAGCAGGGACAGTGGAGAAAGCGTGGGCCTCGTTCAAACACAGATGTGTATAAGAGGGACGCTGATGTCGTCCTATACAAAGGGGATGTGAGAATTGTACATGTAAACCTAACTCACAAAAATATTCATGCCCTATGACCCAGCAACTCCACTCCCAGGTGTATATCCAACAGAAACGCTTATGTGTCTTCACCAAAAAACAGTTTTAGACTGCTCAGAGCAGGGCTATTTGTAATAGTTCCCAAGTGGAAACTACCCAAAAGCCCATCAACAGTAGAATACATTGTAGTATAGTCACACAATGGGATGCTATTCAATAATGAGAATTAACAATCTAGAACTACATGCAGCAATACTATGTCGAGTAAAAGAAACCAAACACAAAATAATACGCGCTGTAGGATTCCGCTTGTAAGAAGTACAAAAACGGGCAAACCCATGATGTGAGAAGTTCACCTTTGGGGAATATAAGAACTGGAAGTGCACCTAAGGAGGGCTTTGGGGTGCTGGCCATATCCTGTTTGAGCTATGTGACAGTTACACAGGCTGCTCAGTGTCTGAAAAACACATCTAGCTCAACACTCTAAACTTAGGATTTTCAGTTTTCTGTATGCACATTATAGTCAATCACAAGTTAAAAGAAAGCTAGCCAATGGAAGAAATTTTATCATTGATGTGGAGGCAGTGGCCACTGGAGGTTCTGAGGGGAGGAGAGGGAAAAATAGGTGTAACATGGGGGCATTTTCGGGACTTGGGAATTGTCCTGAATGACATTGCAATGACAGATACAGGCCATTATCTATCTTGTCATAACTTACAAAATTGTGCGGGACAAAGTGTAAACTACGATGTAAACTATAATCCACGCTTAGTGACAATGCTAAAAAATGTGTTCATCAATTGTAACGAATGTACCACACTAATGAAGGACGTTGTTAATGTGGGAAACTGTGGGAGGGGGAGGGAGTGGGTCATATGGGAATCCCCTATATTTTTGTGTAATCTAAGTATCTTTTTAAAAAAAATAAAATAAAAAGAAAGCTGGCACATTGGCACACAACAGAGACGTTTTCTTCCTTCTTTACAAAAGGACATTACTACTCTCAGAATAAGGGGGGTCAGATGGGGTGCAGGGCACTCTGGGGCATTCTGGGTCCACCGGAAGCAGGGGAATGAATTCAAGTTACCGCAAGAAGAAAGGGAGTGAGAATCCCTTCTGCATAAGGCATTGGTCGTCCCTCAGGGAGAGGGCCCCCCGGCTGGGAGCTTCGGCCACGGGACAGCATTGCACACAGTCCTACAACCAACTGTACACCAACGCACGCACACAGATCAATATTCCAGGCCAAGAGAGAAGGAAGCAGGCAGGGCAGTTTGCCAAAGGCAGAGATCTGCGTGTGGGCTGTCGTTGGGAGCCCCTACAAAGTGGGGCCCCTGGAACTGTTAGTAACATTCCACGAGGCCACAGATAAGCAAGTGAGCTGGCATAGCTGCTACAAGTAGCAAACTAGCCAACTAGGCCAGGCCGGAGAATTCTCAGGATTCCGCATAGGTTAGACTTTCTGTAAAAGTCTTTGTGTTCCCTTGTCTGTTATCTAATGAGCTCAAGGACCCAAACTGTGCTCAGGCAGGAACTTCCTGTGCAAAACTGCTGAACCAGTATCTGTATCGTGCATATAAAACTAGAGCTGAATTCTGTCCAGGTGCCTGGAGGTTGCAGCTCCTCTTGGTCCACCTGACCCCCGCTGTTTCTGTCTGTTTCTTAACTTTCTTTTCAACCTCGCGCCCCCCTTTACTTTATTAGGTCCTGTTCTGCCGAGCTGGCCTCGGCAAGTGGCGCCCGAACAGGGACCTGAAGGACGGGGAAGGAAGTCTGCAGGCCGGGTTGACCGACGAGGTCGAGGTCCCGGGAAATGCTTCCCTGAAAGCTCAAGACCGTTCGGCTGCAGAACGGTAAGGAGGGATCAGATCCCAGTAAGGCTTCTGTAAAGCTCAGGACTGTTCAGCTGAAGAACGGCTGCAAGGGCTCAAAGTGTCAGGTGTAAAACGTGGGAAAGGAGGGTCTTCCCAACCTAGTCTTTAGGTGCAAATGTTAAAAGCCCTCCCGTCTGACCAAGGAGCGAAGGTCACGGCACACCAGTTAGAACAATTATGCTGGTCTCCTAGCAGCTTCTTAAAGCTGGAAGTACTAAAGGTAGTGAAGTTCGTCTTTTAAAGCTCTTACAAGTTATTGAGAAATACTGCACTTGGTTTCCTGCACTAGGTAATTTAGAATTAGGAGATTGGAAAAAGGTAGGAAGAGAATTAAAGAAATTACATGTTCAAGGGCGCAGATCCCAATTACTATTTGACCTACTTGATCTGTTGTTAAATCAGTACCGGAACCTTTACAAACAGAGAATGAAGAGGAAAAAGATAAGGAGAAAGAGAAATTTGTATATAGTTCCCCTCAAGATTTTCTTAAAGACACTTTCCCTTAAAGCATTCTCCCTTACTGCCCATGGTGCCGTAAGGAAAAGCACTGGGCAAATAAATGTAGATCTAAATTTGATAAAGATGAGAATACACTGCCAGGAAATGGGTAACGGGGCACTCTGTCCGGTGCCCCAAAGTCTTTCCGGATGGCTTTGTTCAATTACACCCAATCTAGACAGAGCCACTCGACTCCACCCCAACAGCTTTCAAATCCTTGGCAAACTTATCCGCTGCCACCTAGGGAAGTGCTGGCCTGCACTTTGCCACTACTGGAAAATTAATACTTAAGAAACAAAGTCTATCTAGCCAATTCAGGAGTGAGAGGGCCTATTCCAGAAGATTTAGTGAGATTAATATTAAGAAGATCTAGCATTAGTTGCAGGAGCATCACTATTCTGCCAGAGTTAACTAAGATAAGGAAAACATTCCAGCAGCAATTTTGTAAACCTCCTACTGCCTACATAATGATAAGGCTGTGGGATGATAGGGACTAACAGAATTAAACCACTAGAAGAGGAGGAAAACTCGGCAACATTGGTGTTTTCTGTTTTGTTTCCATTCTGATTCTGGTTGGGCCTGTGTGGCCAAATTGATAAAATTAGTGCATAATTTTTATCAAGGTGTTACAAGGAACTTTCAGTCTTGAATCACTAGCTTACTCCTGAACTTCAAGCCTAAGGGTATTCCTAAAGAGTAGTAATCCAAAAAATATGTGTTAAATATCTGTGTAAACTGCTAAATTAGAGTTTAACTGTATTTATGCTGTTTAAGTTGTCCTGGCTGGTTGCTGATTACTAACAAAAGTGTTTCAAAGAACTAGCTTGAACAGGCAACACAGATTCCAGAAAAAAATCTTGAAAGCAGTAAAATCAAAGATATGAAATGATGGAGGGCTTGAAGACAGCCGAAGACAGACATACCGAAGGAGTGAGAATCATGGGTCAAATTAGTAAGCTTTATGTTTCTGTTGGTGTGTCATAATTCTTTTTGTGTTTGTCTGTTTGTTCAGTGTCAGTGTATATTTTGATACCTCTGGATGGTAATATTAAATTGATAAATGAAAATTCTTAAAAGAGCTCTACTAAAATTTGATAAATTTGTTTAAGAGAATGTGTTCTGTGAAGGTAAAATTTGTCTTGAGATAAAATAACTGTAGTCTATGTGGTTATGGATAGTTATGGGGAGTTTGTGGAAGCACTGTTTAAATGGAAATATTTAAATAGCTAATTCCAAGAAGTCATTATTAAACAGAAAACCAAAATGATAATAATAATAATAAAGGTAACTTCATAACAGGAAAACCTTTTGGCAGTCTGCCTCCCCTGCCAACTTGCCTCTAAAAGACTGTTTCTAGTGTTGCATGCTACTAAGTATTTAAAATGAAGAAAAGTTATATTTGCATATAACCAATTTAAATCATCATTTTGACAAGTTTATTTAGTGTTGATGGTAAATGTATGTTGTAAGAAGTTTGCTTGAAAACAGTTTCCAAAATCATTTTGGTAACATGTATATAGGGTGTATAGAATGTGTTTTTATTATTAAGGAAAAAGACAATAATTTTGCCCTAAGATAAAATTACTGGTTACTAAGAAAGAGTAAAATGTGGGACAAAAGCTGAATGAATACAGAAAGTGCAGAAGGTGCACAGAAAAGGAATTTTTGTGGTCAAAATTAAGTAAGATTTGATGAGTCTATCTATAAAGTTTTACAAGCTTTAGTATCAGATAATATACTGATGCAAAGTTAAAATTTTGTTTTTTCTCAAAGTTTCTTAAATCATTAGTCTGTTTTAGTAAAAGTTTACAAAGTTTTTCTCCTGAATAATCAGTATACAAAAAAGAAAGTCTGTTTTATCAAAATAGCTTCTTGTACTTTAACCTTATTGTTCCCGTGGAGAAACAAGTCTTGTCACTCTTAAAAAGAACATAATGTTCAAACTGCTTTCTCAAAGTCAAATCCTGAAAAACAGCTTTTTATTTCAAACTATTACAAATGATTTGGTCTTTTACCTAGAAAAAGGTAAAATACTAAAAATAGTTAAGTTCATTTGATATATTATAAGTTAAATGAAGTGTTTAAAACTGTTATACAATTAAAAGGAATTTTCTAGCCTTATAATAATCAAAGTTGTATGAGTATAAAGTTCATATGAATACTTAAGAATCTTAAACACATAGGAAATAAAAGTTTATTCATTGGATATCTGCTGATTAAAAGTCTTATTATTGTCTGTTGTTATATAATCTACTGTAGTTATGAATTATGTATAATATACTTAAATACTAATCAAAACTTTAATACATTGCATATACAAATAATTTAATAATTTATATGTTACACATAAAGGTATTTTATTAAATATATATATAAATCTCTTGTTTTGAGTTTGAACAGTCCTGAAAACGAATGTATTAAGAAAAGGTTTGGTGAGCATTGTTCAAACCTAAAAGTAAAACATCATGCAGAAAACTTTGTTAATCAACAAACCAATGCGTTGCTAGTTAACATTTTTCATATTTCAGGAAAAATATTGGAAACTAAAATAGTAAGCACATCAAGGATGTTTTGTAACAAATTAAAAGAAATAAAGTACATTTCAAAGGGTGTTGTGTTCCTCCCTGGAAAAGCTGGCCACTCACCCAGGGACTGATACATAAACCTTAAAATGTTCTGCCCAGGGAGTGTTGTGTTCCTTCCCAAGGAGGCTGGCCCCTTCCTCGGGAATTAACAGAATACTCACTAGTTGGCATCTATAATATCAGATTCATTCATCATAAACACAGTCAACCAAAACTCTAGTACCAGCTGCTAATTCAACACTTCCCAGCTGAAAGCTAAATATTAGTAAGTTTACATATAAAACTGCTTTATTTATTTGTCATTCTGTAACTTTGTTTAATATCTTTTAACTAAATATGTTATTTTTGTTTCTCACTTTAATTGATAGTATAGACTTATTAAATTAAATATGCATATTAACATTTATCTTATATCCATCCGGAACTTTGGCCAAAAATGGGCCAGGTAAAGGAAGCACCGGTCACAGCTCCTACCTTGCTGGTCTCCATGCTAGCCATTGTAACAGCACCTGTAAGAATGTTATCTATAACAGCAGAACAAAATTATACTTACTGGGCCTTTGTTCCCAAGCCCCGATGCTTCATCCAGTATCATGGATGGAAGCTCCTCCTAATGGAAAGTGCTTTCAGAGACTCGTAGATGCAGGTGCCAATATTTCAGTGCTTGCTCAACAACACTGGCCTTCACATTGGCCTTTGGTGCCTACAGGCAGGGAGTGGGCGCAGCTCATCATCCTTCTCGTAGTTCCCAATTGTTAAAGTGGGAAGATAAAGAGGGGCAGCAGGGTTGATTTCAACCCTATATTTTTCCCTCTTTGCCACTTAATCTATGGGGTCGCGATGTTCTTAGCGGCATGGGACTGCTCTTAGTGAGCTCCTCTTCAGCAGTTACTCAAATGATGCTAAATCAAGATTTTCATCCCAACAAAGGTTTAGGAAAAACTCAACAAAGACGTACATCCCCTGTTCAAACAGAAAACAGAATAGGTCGGCAAGGTCTTGGATATGCGGTTTTTCCATAGGGACCACTGAAGTACCTCAGCCAACAACTTCAGTTGCTCCCCTTGCATGGATCAGTGATGATCCTGCATGGGTTGATCAGTGGCCCTGACCTACAGAAAAATTAGCGGCAGCCAAACAATTGGTCACAGAATAGCTACACTTGCAACGCATCAACCCATCTCTAAGCCCTTGGAACACCCCTATTTTTGTAATAAAGAAAAGGTCTGGGGCGTGGTGTTTGTTATAAGATCTCCATGCCGTGAATGCCACGATGCAATCAATGGCTCCTTTGTAGCCTGGACTCCCCTCCCCAACCGCTGTGCCTTTACAATTTAAACTTCTAGTTCTGGATTTAAAAAATGCCTTTTTTATTATTTCCCTCCATCCACAAGACCATCCGCAATTTGCCTTTTCAGTCCCTAGTATTAATTTTAAACAACCACTTCAGAGATATCATGGAATGGATTGCCCCAAGGGATGACTAACAGTCCTACTTTTTGTCAAGATTTTGTAGGTCGTGCACTTGCTCCTGTGTGTTTGGCTAATCCCCCAGCATATATCATTCATTATATGGATGATATTTTATTGGCTACTGAGACTGAAGAGTCTTTATTGAACCTTTTTGCTGAAGTCCAAACTGCCTTACAGGATAAAAGCCTCATTATAGACCCAAACAAGGTGCAAAAACAGAAACCATTTTCCTACCTAGGCCACTTCATAGAGGGCAAACAAATTTGCCCTCAGCACAAAAACAAGAAGGTGGAGAATGGGAGAAATTACACACCCTGCAACGCCGCCTCTCTGCAGCACTTTGCATTTGTAATTTTTTGAACTGTGCTCCTGATGGTTCCACTGCTGTGAAGGTCATCACACTGGTGCGGGCAAGCAGCCCAGACAGTCTGGGAAAAGTGTTCTGAAAAGACTTGCTAACAAACACTTGGCATGGGCCAAACCCCATTCTGCTGTGGGGCCGTGGGCACTGCTGTATCTTCCCCGAGGAAGCGATACCTGAGCGAGTGGTAAGAGTCACGTCGGAGCCCTTTTCTTCTCTCGCCTCTACAGATAAAGAGGTGGCTCTTCCTGAGCCTGGGGAGCCTGTTGCTACCAGGGACATGGACAGCGGAACACTGGACTTATTTCCCTGCACCACCAATACTCCATCCCATTGCCTGGATGGATGCCTCTGTTCCAGTATTCACCAATGACTCTGCCATGATGGGAGGCTTCTCTGATGTGCATATTATCCCTCAGGACATTGGGCTATATAATTTTACGGGACTGACTGCTGAACTTCCCATTTGTTTCTCACCTCACAAAAGCCAAGGATGCCTTCTCACAGGAGAAACAAACGGCGTATGGCTGGGGCATTGTCAGTAACATCACCGGCCCCTGGGGCATATTTAAGTTTATCAACATGGTCATCAAATGGGGATTCACTAAGCAAAGTCGGATCATCCCACCAGGAGGCCCCCATTGCCACTGTGCCTTAATATGACATATATTCACCAGCTTTCCAACCTCACGCCCCCCTTTACTTTAGGTACTGTTCTGCCGAGCTGGCCTCAGCAGGCTGTTGAGTTGTAGAGCCCAATAAATCAGTCTGCCTTGAGAGTGCACCTCCAGCTCCATTACTGTAATTGGTGCTACCTTCCTCAGGGGCTTTTGTTATGTTCAAGGTCAGATAGGCCCAAACACAGTCACTCTTCACCTGCCACTGGGAAAATCTCTGCAACATCTGGAGAATCAGCTAAAAATTAGTCTGCAAGCTGTTGAAAAGTTGGGAAAAATGGGATTGGGTTAACCTCTGATTCCTATCCTTGGATTTCCATACTCACCTGAAGAGTCTCTCTAGGATGCCTCCCCTAAATCAGTGTCTCAATTAATTTGCTATTTGTTGTGTCTTGCTGTAGCAGAGGTACCCAGGCACCAGCCCCAAAGAGAATGAGATAATAGTAATGCCTGCCATCTACTGAGCCCTGACTCTGCCAGGCCCTGCACTGACCAAGAACTTCACATGCATTACTTCATGCAAATCTACAACAAACCCATGAGCCAATTATGATAGATCTCTGTTTTTACAGTTGAGGAAATAAACAATGAGATTAAGTAGCTTGCCCAGGTTCACAGAACTAATCAAGATTTGAACTGTCAAGATTTGAACTGAGGTCTTTCTGATACCAAAGTCATGTTCAAAGCAAGAAGCTACATTCTGGACCCAGCTAGAAGACAACTGGTTTATCATCATCAAGTGCCACTGATTGTTGACCTTCTAAGAGTAGGTTCCTTGTCTCAAAGCATGTACAGAATATTTGGAGGGGAGAGGGCAAAAACATGCATATAAGGGATTTTTCAACCACTCCAGTGCCATTTGAATCTGTAGAGAGCACACTAGGGGAACTGGATGGAGAGACAATCTGCCTGTGAAATGGGAGGGTCAGGAAGTATTTTGCATAGCAGATGGTATTGAGCTAGAGCAGGGGTTCTTAACCAGGGGTCCATGGACTCCAAAGATTTCAGGGGGTCCATGAGCTTGGATTGAAAAAATCAACATATTATCTTTATTTTCTCTGACTTCCGATGTTGAGGATCATAAAACTATCCGTCACTACATTCTGAGAAGGGGTCCGTGGTTTTCACCTGACTGGCAAATGGGTCTTGGAAAAAAAAAAAAATTAAGAACCACTGAGCTAGTGTGATATCAAGGATGTGTTGGACTTGATGAGTGAAAATGGGAAGGATAGTATTCTAGTTATCAATGTGACAAAGGCAGAGAGGTTGGTATGGACAGAGAGCTCAGGAGCATACTACTGGGCAGGAAGAGGATTTGTGAAAAGCCATGGTGGGAAATCAGGCTGAATGAGAGGGTTAAGCCGCTGAAACCCCTAATGCCTGCCTAAATGTGGGCTTCATTCTATGCCAATGTGGAGTTTATTTGAGAAGACATTGGGGATTTTAACCAAGTTGGAGAATGTTCAGTCCCTCAACATGTTTAAGTGGCCACCTTCACAGTGTTGGCAGTGACCACCCAAGGCAAGCTCCTGAGCCGCCCCCTCATCCCCTGCCTCGGTCCCCTCCCAAGGTACCCCGATGAGCTATTCAGAGATGGACATGAGTCAGGATGGGAGGTTGTCCTCAGAAGGCTGGGCCAGATCTTCAGACTTCAACACCCCATTGTCTGCCCAGGGCAGGAGCTCAGTGTAGGGTGTGAACAAGGGCCAGGGTGACTCATATTCATCTCTGTAAAAAAGCCTTGTCCCCAGAAGCCTCAGTGAAAATGGTGCCTTGTTTACTTCTGCCTAAAGCAAAGTGAGAGACTCTGGCCACAGGACTTGGATTCAGGCATCTTTAGTGGGCAGCCCCTGCTTATTGTTAGACATTTGTAAAACCTTGTAAGTAACGCCACCTGGAGCCTTTACTCTCCCACGGGCCCTTGCTTTGGGGCTGGGTGGCTGGTCTGCCTTTCACCAAGGACAATGGATGGGTGAGAACCATGGGCTGGGCTTCCATTAAAGAAGCCAGAGGCATATCTGCATGCTGTATAAACTAGGGCAGCCCATATATGGAGTTCAGAAGAAGTTTAATAATATATTATAAACAAACTTCCTTGGAAAGGGATGGCCTAGAGGAGAACTGGGTTATTAGGAGGGAAAAAATACCACACAACACTGCTTTTAGAATCACCCTCCTTGGTCTATAATGAGAAAACCTCTCTTCTGTATAGAGTACCCTCCAAATGTGTGTCACCCCAAGACCCAGTTTCCAACCGCTGACCTTTAGCCCAGGAAGCAGGAGCATAATGGGGCAGTCAGGTGTAAATTATAGCCATCTGTCAGGGCAGGAAGCAAGGTGAGTTATAATAGCAGAGTAAATTAATTTCACGTAAGTGGGATTAGCAGTTAAATAAATAGCAGTCGCACCGCTAACCCTGGCTGGAATGCTGAGTGACTGCCTCCTGCCAGGGGACAGAAAAAGCTTAGGGCTGAGTGGGAATCAGGACACCACACGGCCGCTCACCAGCTGTTACGGATGACTCCCTGGAAATACATGGCAGAAAACTGTTTGTGTTAGAAAAACCATTCCAAGCTGGGAAGAGGAGGTTGGGGGGAAGCTGCCTCCTGTTGATGGTTCAGCTCCTGGCCTCAGCTCACATCGCCCAGTAAGATAGGGAGGCCTCCGAACCTGCCTGAGTAGTGGGGGAGAGGCGACCCAGGATTTGGGATAAATTGGAGGCGATGAATTCTAAAGACAGGCTGATCAGGAGCTTCCATTCCAGACTAAACAAGCCCACGTTGGTTCTATTTCTAATTGTCTGACTCCTTTTGGCTGGATTGGGCGTTTTAAGGCTTCTAAAGCAATCTCTCTTCAGGTGAGGGGAGTTGGGGTTCTCGAGGACCTCGAGGGCACAGAGCGTGTTGGGGAGACCAGGCTTTGAGGTAAGTCAGGTCAAGGCAGGCCGGGCTTGATTCTCAGCTCAGATTCCTGCTCTAGAAAGTAAGGCTAATAATGCTTCATATTATAGTAGCGAGGACAGAATTAAATTGTCAAAAGCAAAAATCCCTCTAATCTGAGGTCTGACATGCTGAAGATGAGCATAGCTCAACACCAGCTCTCTTTCCTCCTCTCAAGGAAGGCTATATCCAACATCTTCCTACAGTGGAGAGACAGTGAGGTCCTCGAAGGAAGTGTCGTGAGACTGTGATGAGCACTCTCTGCCTTTGCTGAGAGTCTTGAGCTAGGGCAAGGTGAATTCTTAGCCCTA
This sequence comes from Tolypeutes matacus, assembly GCA_026826555.1. NCBI lineage: Eukaryota > Metazoa > Chordata > Mammalia > Cingulata > Chlamyphoridae > Tolypeutes > Tolypeutes matacus. The sequence goes on along the minus strand of JAKSZT010000380.1, from coordinate 3,540,199 downwards.
GGCTGCTAGGACCGGGAAGAAATGCCCTGTGGATCCATTAGTCCAGAGGTCCCTGAAGGTTTTGACTATAAACTTGTGTGGAGCCAAAGAACTCCAATGTCCCCACCTATTCCACTTCTCTCCTGAATTTAGGATTAGCAGAGGAGCTTAAGGTTGGAGGAAGGGGGGTGAGAACTGTAAGGGAACCAAATGAATATGTTGCACTGAACTTATTGCTGGCAACATACAAGCCTCACTTCCTATTTATATTCAAAGAGAAGAACCTGACATGATATAAATCAATGCCCTATGACCTCAGAGAGGACCCTACTTATTTTATTATACTAACCTTGATTGGAAAGTGAAAATTATTAAAATAGCCCAAATCCACGGGTGAGCAAGCCACCAATGAAGTGTCCCCATCCTGTGAGGATTTGCCCAGGAGTCTCCCGATTTTAGCCGGAAAGATCCACATCCTGGGACACTCCTCAGTCCTGGGCAAACGGAGACTGTTGGTTCCCTACCACAAGCAAACAGTAAGGGGATTGTGTGTATATTTCCTTTAGCAATAGAGGTATACGAGTGATTCATTATTGAACTGCAATTCCTTTCTATATAAAGTCTAGATACTAAAAATTTTATAGACCAAATTTTCTCTTGAAGCAAACACTCACCACCATCCATTCTAGGACAAACCAAAAAACCCTCATCAGACTAAAATGGATAATGAGGACACAAAGCCAACAGTAATTTATAACTAAAAGGTATGAATGACAGCAATTACAAACCACAACAGCTCAAAACAACTGCTGATGAACTAATTAAAAGGCATCCTTCCAAAAACTGGAGAAATTCCACCTATGCAAAGTATAGGGTGGGATAACAAATTTGAGTCCTCAGCAAACCTTGGAAACACTAATTTTTGTCTATGAATAACAAACTTTTGTGTGTTACGGGTAAGTAATCATTCTTTTACATAAAAGGGAGCATCCAAGGAACTTGTGTGTGATTCACTTGTAGGAACCATGGAAAGATTTGCATTCTTGGGTCACTTCACAGCCATCTGAGTGACTCTTCATTCTCACCAGGGTGGCAGGCCCAGCATCTTGAAAATCACTGCTTTAGTTCACTTAATAAACGAGAAAACCGAGGCCCCTGAAAGTTAAATGACTTTCCAAAGTTACAGTTGTCATGGAGACCCAAAAAGGATTTTCTGAGATTACAAAGATGTGATAAGGAAGCAGAGTTGAAGGATTTTTAGATATTTAGTTTGTGTTACTTAGTCGCTCTTTCCAGACACTTCTGAAATAATGAAAGAGGGCTAAATCCCGTTGGCCCCTCTTCAGGCCACAGGGTGCTGGATACACTCCCTGGCACAGCTCTCCCTGCAGCTGTTTGGAAACAAATGAGGCTCGGGCCAAGGGACTGCTCCTCAATGGGGGTAGAGAGTTTCTCTTCCCCAGAGTCTTTTAGGGATGACTTCATATGGATGCCTCTAGCTGCACCGGGAGGTGGAAGCAGGCCCTGGTCACAGTCCCAACCCTGCCCCTTCTCCCAAACAGTGCTGGGAAGATGAGGGCCTGCTCCTGGTCAAGTGCTTTGAGCAGAAGAAACGCTTGACATTTTCCTGTACACACACCATTTGGGAAGAGCAAGAGATGCAACGAGTCATCATGCCCTTCGCTGTTTTTTTTTTCTAGTACAAAATCAAAGAGCTCATCAGATTACCAAGGAAAGGGGCCTGTCTCTGCAGAAATGGAGATGGTTAAACATTATCTTGCTTTTATGTTTAAAGTGTTTTTATAGAAGCAACATCCAGACTTAGCTGCGTTACAGACTGCACTGTGATCTGATGCCTGTGAACTCCCTCCCCAAGGAGAGGAAAAGCTTCCCGAGGACCAGGATGGCACCAAGCAGTGCAAGGTCCATGGCTAATAAATACTGACTGATACAGAGGACAATCCCAATTTTATAAACTAATGTACTTACATATCTGTCTGCATATTGACCATCTGGAAAGAAGACACCAAAATTCTATCTATCCAGGATAGAATTGAGAATGTTTTGGCTTTATTTTTCTTGTGTCTTTTCTAATATTGCTGCAATAAACAAGAAAGAATGATGTAATAAAAACTAACAAAAGAAGATCACCGATGGTTAGCGTTCTTGAGCACAATTGTTAATATTTTGATGCCCGATAAAAAGATAAAAACGCTGCAAGAAAACGATAGAATGACATGACTACATATAATAATTAACACTGGCCATTTCTTATTCCAGAAAGGATTTAAGACGGCTTTTTTTCTGTGAAATGTTTTTTTTTCCCCCTAGTAATAAGCATCCTGTGTTAACAATACTGCAATTTCACTTAATGTCATAACAAGCATTTCCCCCAATTTTCCCAAACCCTCCCATTCATAATAATCATAATGTTTACTAGCTGCATAAAAGTCTCTTGAGTCCATAAACTTTGTTACTTAAACAGCCCCTGTAATTGGACTTTTCCATTTTAGATTTGGAATTTTAAAAGTAGGAATTTTATATTTTACTTCCTGCACAAAATATGGAGGGCCATGCAATTTGCAAGTCATCTTATCTCTTTTTAGCCCACTGATTTATTTTAGTAGTGAGCAATAGTTTACTTTGTAAGTCCCTGTAGTGTGTACGAATGCATTTATGTCAACACATTGTTAGCAACTTTTCTTTAATTTACAGTTTTTTTTTAAATGTCTCCGACATTTTCTGTCCCAGGATCCAATTTGATTCACCCTCAAAGAATGGCACCTTCCCTCCTGGAAGACTAGAGGGGTTTTCAGAAATTTATTGAGAGCCAAGAATCTCATAACATGCTTGGCACAGAAAGTTTGCTGCACCTGGTCCAAGGGAGGAGGGAGTTTGGTTGTCACAGGAGGGAGTCCAGCTTGAGTCACAGCTGGCTATTCACCAGCGCTGGGGTTTAAGTCATGCCACGACCAGGCGCCCTTTTTTTGATTTGCTACTAGCCTTGTTGGTTTGAAAGTGATTTTGAATATCAATTGAGATTGGGTAAAAAAGTATTTTTGCCACCAAACTTCCACTTTTCTAAAATATCAATTCTATTTTCAACTTGAGTCCTGCCCCTGCTTCACCCCTGCGACATCCTTGCATTTCTGCAAGGAGGGCGGTTCTGTGGCGAGTGCCACACTCCTCCTCATCCCCTGCCTGTGGCCAGTCACCAAATGACCACCACGCTCTTTCCAGCAAGCCTGGACACAGCATTCACTGGCACTGGATCCCGAGATAGAAAGCTATTTGCTGTCCCTGGACTCAGCAGCGTTAAGGTCTCTTCTCATGCAGATAGTCTGTGATCCTTTATCCAGACATTTTCCTTTTTGTCTTTTTTATTTAAATTCCGAATTGTGTACGATTGCAAAAAGGACATGAGAAGTTCTGCAACTGCTAATACAGATCCTGACAGGAGGAGTCCTGGTGCCAGGAGCTGGACATCTGAGTACTGACCAGTGTGGGGCAGGAAGAGTCCGGAAGGTGAAGCAAGAGGATCAGTAGCACATAGACGAGAAATTCAAACCAGGTGAAAAGGGAGACATGTCCTGAATCACGTTTGCTAAGGATTTTCATCAATCCTTGGTGAGGAGTGATTGGAAATGAATATCAGAATTCCGTTGTGCATTTGTAGTTCACAGTATATAATTATATTGAAGTTTACTTTACAGTAAACCACATGTAATTCTCGCTCCCTAGTGTAGATTCAGACAGTCTCAAACAAGTCTTTTGTTGTCTTTAAAAGCCCTGGTAAAAACTTTACTGGGCATCATTATGATTATAAATTCATATTGGAAGGATCCCCAAAGACTGGTAATCAAGATTCTGATTCCCAAAGTGAGGGGACCAGGTAAATAGAACGCTTTCCTGAGCGTTGGTTTAATAACGCTGAATTTTGGCTGAAGGTACTGCATGTTACGCCGACATGAGAGGGCTTACACGTGCAGGTGTTCATTCATTCCACAAGCATTTACTAGGTGTCTGCAACGGGGCAGGAGCTGTGCTAGGTGCTGAGGCTATCGCGGAAAGTAAAACCAAGTCCATAACCTCAAGAAGCCTCCAGGAAAGTAAATAAGCAATCAAAATATGAGTGGAAATAGGGTTTTAAGAAGAAAAGGTCTGGAATAATCACTAAAATCCAAGTATGAAGACGACAATGAAAAATGAGTGAAAAACTGATACAAGATCGAGCTCATGTTGCTAAGGTCCAGGTCCACAGAACCTAAGTTAGACGTTTGAATAAAGACATGGGGGTTCTGATTTTCCTATTTCATGTTCCAAGAGCAAAAATAGTGCGAACAGTGAGATTCAAGAGGACGTGGGTGGGTTTGAATGTGGGAATGTTAGGTGGCAAGTGCCCTTTAGTGCCTGCAGATGGCTTCAAGTGGGACATGTGAGCCAGAAGAGGGATTTGCATCCTTCTGGATTAGGGGGAGACGCGGCTCTTAGGGAGCGGCGATTGAAGTGCTCCTTCCGGAGCACAGCTGCAGGATGGACTGCCAGCGAGATGCAGGATGGACTGCCAGCGAGATGCAGGATGGACTGCCAGCGAGATGCAGG